>LNAC01000132.1:881547-922762 GCA_002007465.1 Ailurus styani | reverse complement strand
GGAGCCCGATGCGGGCCTCGATCCCAGGACCCTGAGATCATGACCTGAGCCGAAAGCAGAGGCTTTAACCCACTGAGCCACCCAGGCGCCCTACAGGTTTTCTTTTTGAATGGGTAGCCTGAGAGACTTAGCTATCTTGCAAAGCATAATCTTCTACCCGGATAAAGTAAATGTCCGTCGTTCAGGTTAAGACCCAAATGACATTTTCTTCATTAACTGAAACAATATTTCTTTAAAAAAAATTTTTTTTAAATTTATTTGACAGAGAGAGAGAGAGAGAGATCACAAGTAGGCAGAGAGGCAGGCAGAGAGAGGGGGAAGCAGGCTCCCCGCTGAGCAGGGAGCCCGATGCGGGCCTCGATCCCAGGACCCTGAGATCATGACCTGAGCCGAAGGCAGAGGATTAACCCACTGAGCCACCCAGGCGCCCCTGAAACAATATTTCTTGCGCACCGAGCACGTCAGAGATGTTTCTGAACTGGGAGAACTGTAGCATCGGGTCCGGAAGTCAGCTTTTCAAGATGAAAATCCGGGTAACTGTGAGACAGGACCCATGGGAACAAGCCCCGTGTGAAAAGCATTACGCACCTGAGGCCCCTTCTGTTGGCCGTTGTTGTTAAACCACTTCTCTCGCAGAGCAGAACCGGGATGCGGCCAGGGTGGGACCGTGTAGACAAGGCGGCCTTAAAGCAGAGGATTTCCGGCCAAAAGTCACCAATGAGCTGCCTGAGTTGCTTACTGATATCGACCAATCAGGACGAGGCCCTTCCAATCAATCAGGACAAAGTATTTCTCCTTTTCCTGGTTAGCGTATTGTACGGAGTGGGAAACTGAGCCGGAACTTTCTCTAGATAAGCCGGGGTTTCCTGCTGTCGTGGGAGGCGAGCAGAACTGTTTTGTTATTGTTGTGTCTCCCTTATGCTCCAGCTCTAACCCCAGTCAAGCTTTGCCTGTGCCTTTGATTTTTGGATCCAGCCTCATTTGTGTTGTCGTAGGGCCCAAGAACTCACTCAGGTAAGGGCTGGAGTGGGTAAAATCAGTCTCCCAGCCTGCGGTGGTATTCCAGATGCTTCTCAAAAATGATAATGAATAACCCGCTTCCCCTATGAATGACGAAAACGATGGCAGCGTTTGCAGAGGACCCAGTCCTTTTGTCTTAGAGTGTAGATCTCGGCAAAGGAAGATGTGAGGCCCTGGTTCAGGAGCAGACCTGGGAACCGCTCTGGTTTGCAACGCCGGCTAAGAGACCTGGCAGTGGGGAGTTCTGTTGTCCGCAAATGCCCAGGAGGCAAAGGAGGCAAAGTCTTGAGTCCTGAGTGAGGCAGCCTTTAGAAGCTGTTGTTGCTTGGGTTCCTCAGGCACTAGGCTGTGACCCAAGGGACTGGAATCTTCTGTAGATGGCAGAGGGGCTGCCTGTCCTGTCTTCAGGTTATCTACTCCTTCAGCCCAGCCAAGGAGACAATTTGTTTAGATAACAGAGGTTTGCAAGATAATGGCCAGTGCCTGAAATGGCATGTTCTCTCTTGGGGGTAACTCTTAGATCTTGGAATTTGGCTAGGAGGAGGAAACAATGTGGAGTGCTCTTGAAGAGGCCTGGAAAAACAGAGCTGTGGAGTGCACCATGTGGTTTTAATTATAGCCTGAATGTTTTTTCTTTCTCTCTCTCCTTACTTTAAAAGCAAAAATAAATATTTTGAATGTTTTGGTATAATCCACTAAACTGTAAGGATTGATATTAATAATGATAATAGCATACCATCTATTGTGTATGAAGTGCTTCTCAAGGTAAGGCCACTCTCACAACAGCACCAAGAATTGTGGGGAGCTATCTCCATGCTACAAGTGAGACCATTTCACTAACTCCCATCATGCAGACATTTCCTGAGACTTTTCTTGTGCTAGGTCCTGTGCCTATGTCTTAGAAATCTACAATCTACCACAACTAACAAGGGGAACTGCTGTAACTAGGAGACATTTTTATTTTGCTTACTGGAAATCAGTGGGGGAGAAGAGAGGAAATGCTACCTAGTACTGGCTTTTCAGCACATGTCAAAGAAAAAAAAAGGCCTCCTTAAGTTTGTTTCTATTTCCAAACGAATTCCTGGGGTGGGGAGGGGTGGGAAGGAAGATATATGAAGCTAAATGTATTTGCAGAACCTGCAGAGAAAAAACTCCCGGCTTAGTCCTTTTTTCTTTTTTTTCTAGCACTCTGCTGGGTGAGTTTCCTAGTGCTTGGTGCTAGCCTATCATAGAACAATGCCTGCAAAGCATTAACTTGTTGGTCTCCAACAGACTGTAAACCAGTTGTAGTCAGAGGTGGAGGATAACTTATTTATCTTTTTTCTTCCCAGTACTTGGGGCATTTTAAAAATTTTATTTATTTGAGGGGAGGAAGGGCGGAGGGAGAGAGAGAGAGAGAGAGAAAGCGTGCACGTGTGCATGCACATGCACGCAGGGGAAGGGGTGGAGGGAGAGGGCAAGAGAGAATTCCAAGCAGACTCCACCCTGAGTGGGGAGCCCTGTGAGGGGCTCAATCCCATGACCCAAGATCGTGACTGGAGTGGAAATCAAGAGTTAGATGCTCATCTGGCAGAGACACCAAGGCACCCCCTGGGCACTTTAAAGAGCTCATTTAATTTCATTAAAATGAACAGATGAATGAATGAATGGATTTCTCTTGTGTGATTCACCTGCACACATGAACATGGACTCACAGGTTCATATAGAGGACAGAATCACACACATTGATACATATGGTGCATCCATCCTGTATGGTCACCTCTTCCATCCCTCCTCTCCCAGGCCCAATTGTACCAGCTCATCCCCTTCCACCATCACCACCATTCCAGCACCTTCTCTCAGATGACCCAGGAAACACTAAGCTTACTGACAAGCTAATCTAACATGTCCAGAATAATCTAATATGTCCAGAATAATTTCCAGAAGTCCTGACATTTTGACTCTTTATGGCCTTGGAAGGGATATTGCCCACCATCTGTTGCCTATTAGGAGACATTGTTATTTGGGGAAATTTTCAAGTCGGTAAGAGAGAGGATGGCAGGCTCCTTAAAGAGAGAGTTAGTTGGAATCAGATGTGAAGACTGCTGAGCTTCCTTGGTGTTCAGGTGTGTGTTCAGGTACGTGTGAGGGATCAGAGGAACTAAATTTACAGGGTATCTTTGATGTCCTAGACTCTCTACTAGATGCTTAATGAGATGGCTCTTCTAATTGTTGGGAAAATGAAAGTTTCCACATAGGTTCTAGACTTCTCATTTTGTAAATGAGGTAGCTAAGGCTGAGAATGGAAAGGGACGTGTCCAGAGCTAATAGTTAAGAACTGACCACCTTAGTAAGTATTCAGATTCATCATGTTGGGGCCATTAGGTAAGTTTTCTTCCTACCTGATATCTGTTATACACAAAATACTGTCGCTAGTATTACTGGTTATCCAAAGATAGGGCAGATCTAGTGCTTGCCTTTAAAACATATATATTAGAATATTAGAATATGAGGGAGTAAGACAAGTGCACATATCATTATGATATCTGCAGAAATGCTCTAAAAGAAGTAGCAAATCTCTTGAAAAGTTAGAAGAAGGGGTGAACACATCCTAATTAAGGAAAAAAATGTAGCATTTGAGCTGGGCCTTAAGGGCGAGTGTTTTTTCTCTAGGAGGAGATGATGCTAGTAGGGTAGAAAAACTATCTTCTACCTTCTTATATTCAGTAGCTGGGAGGCCTTGAATTAAACTGACAAAAGACAGATTAGCACGAGAAAAGACAGTTTTTTATTTATATACATAATTATGGGAGTTTATAGAAAAAATGTGACCCCAATCCAATAAGCCTTTTTATGGCTTAACCGTGGATCTAAAAGGTGTCCCCCGAAGGGTGCAGAAGATGCAACGGCCATGATCCAAAGTCACCCCAAAAGAGAAAAGAGAAAGAAAGACCTTTATTGTCTCAGACAGTCTCTGAGCTAGCAAGGCAAGGAGGAAAGATAGACAAATCCCCTGAGAGCTGGCAATGGTCAGGAGGGCACCTGCTATAAATCGGGTGCCTAGGCCCCCACATTTCTGTTTAGTTGATTATAGATTTCTGGGGCCCTCAACCTGATGCAGGCCCAATAATCTGAACCCCCATGGCAGGTGGAAACTCAGAGAAAATTCTCTCACTGAATCCAAGCCAAGCTCTTAGGACACAAAATGAGACAAACAGAATACAATGCCTATCCGTGGTAGGGAAAAGATATATAATTAAGAATAGTTAAAACTGAGAGTCACCCAAGGGTTATGGTACCCCAAATTTCATTCCTTCGCGTGTTTTCTCCTGCCAATCTAAATTTAGAAAGAAAAGGCAAAAAGAAAGTCTTAGCATTCCAGTTCTACTGGACTCCAAGCAGAAACCCAGGAGATAGACTAAAAAAGAAACTTACCGTTGGCAGCTTCATCGGGGGTCTTGTGGTCTCAGCTTCAATCTCTGGAACAAGTGGGGGAATCCCAACCATCCTATCCTTGTTGCCAACCTATGAGGGAAGAAAAGATTTTCTTCCATCCTCTTAGGTTCAATAACAGGGATATGCAAATTAAACTAACAAAAGACAGATTAGAAGAGAAGAGACAGATTCTTATTCACATATGTACACTGTACATGGGAGTTCACCAAAAAATGTGACTCAGGGAGGTGGTCAGAATTTGGGGCTTGTGTGCTATTTTTACAAGGGAAGATGGGGAAAAGACACTTATTGAAAAACAAATCACTTTTAGGAAAGATAAATGGGCTCTTTTGAGAATAGTTAGGAGATATGACAGTTCTATGAAAAGATCTGTTTGGATGTGGTGCTGATTTCTATTCACCAGTGATTAAGAGTCAAGCTTTTCTGGTGGATCCTAAGGAGGAGGGGGTTTATGAATATTGAGTTTTCTTGAGTTGTTTTGGAGGCTCTGCTCTCAGGCAGATAAGGGAGTTAAGGAAAAAGGCCTTCTCAAATTCTTTCAGCTCAACATAATTTTTATGCCACAGTGAAGTATTTTAGGCTCCTTCAACGTAAAGAAAGGTGATAATATCTTAATACTTATTATTGCTTTATGAAGACTGTGCCACGGATACATCTCACTTTAAATTAAGCAGGATGTTTTCACAGGGCACTTTTGGCTCCCTGGCATTTGGAGACCTGAAAAAGCCCACCAGTAAGCTTATAGCTTCTACTTCTGTTCGTCGTCTTCGTTATCATAATCTTGCTCACTCTTCTCTAAGCCTGAGGCTGAAAGTGAACTGAGTGTGAGGGATAGGCATAAAGGTCACCATTGGGTTTGCTGATGATGACTAGCACATTACTTGATTTTTATTTATTTTTAATTTTTTTTTAAAGATTTTACTTTTTAATGTAATCTCTACCCCCAACATGGGGTTTGAACTCACCACCCTGAGATCAAGAGTTGCACACTCTACTGACTAAGCCAGCCATGTGCCCCTGTCTTCCAGAGATGCTGACCTAAATGGAACATGCCCAAGCAGAGTGACAAGACCATTTAAAATAAAGTTCTTAGAGGGATGAATCCAAGGTTTATAATCTAGATAGGTTTTATAAAGTACAGATAGGTGGTTGGGTATAAGAATGATATGATCTGGGTTCGCATATCCAGGAGCTATGGTCCTGGCTTGCAGATCTCAGGCTCCAATGTGGAATGATGAATTTTCTAAAAAGAAACACAGGTTTAGACTTAACTATTGGAAATGAGGGCAGAAATACATCAAAAGGGACCCCTGGAGTGAGAAGCATTAAAAATAAATTTTTTCTGAAACCGTATGAGTCTTGGATTTTGATATGTTCTGCAACTGACACCCAGCGAGACCTTATGGTAGGGAGATAGTACTTTTTTCCCCCTTAAATGTCTTAGACTAATTTGGGAAAAAAGATAAAATTATTACCTTAACAACTTCTTTAGATTTAATAAACTTCAAATAACCTAGCCTAGTAAATGTTCTTAAACTTCTTGCTTCAAAGAAGAATAATAACCATTATAAATATGATTACTGATATTTTCATGACTTTTGAAACATCTTTTCGTAGATATTTTATTTGAAAACCGTAGTACCGGCTTAGTATATTCATGGATGACTTGTAAATTGGGAAGTCTAAAGAAATAGGCCAGGGCTTGAAAACAGGTTTTTACAAATTAATCTTTTTCCCTGATGACAGTATTTAAACATGAATTTGTAACACAAACTCTTTCCTGTAGTAGTGCAAAGAGAAGTAAACAACAAAGATATTTTAAAATAAAGCAACTATTAAAAAATGAAATAAAAGTACACAGTAAGACCACTGCTAGACTCTAAGGAAAGTTGTAGAAATTTGAAGAAAGCCCCCCCCTTTTTTAGCATGTTCATAGCAGGACCACAGAGCATACAGCATGGCAAGAGAAGCGTGGGCTGGATTTCAGGCCGCATACCCTTTCCACTGAGTGTACTTGTATGATGTACAACCTACCCAACATGATCTGTCCAACCTGTACAATAACATGAAAATATACTGCCGTGGGGGGCCTGGGTGGCTCAGTCGGTTAAGCCTCTGCCTTCGGTTCAAGTCATGATCCTGGGGTCCTGGGATTGAGCCCCACATCGGGCTCCTTGCTCAGTGGAGAGTCTACTTCTCCCTCTCCCTCTGTCCCCCACCCCTGCTCATGCGCTCACGCTCTCTCTCTTTGCACTCTCTCAAACAAATAAATAAATTCTTTGGGGGAAAAAAAAGAAAATACACTGTTGTTTGTGTATATAAATGCACACACCTATATAGACTATCTCTAAAAGATACATGAGGAATTGGTAACATGTGCCTCTGGAGAGGAGAACTGGTGAGGAGGTGGGAAGGAGACATGTTTCCTCAAATATCCTTTGGTGCTTTCTGAATTGTATATTATTGTATGTATATATTACTTATTAAAAATGTAATAAAAATTTTAAAGGAGCTTTTATTTTGAAGTAGGGGATAAAGCAAATACGTAAAGGAATCTTAAAAAACACAGTGTATGGGATAATGAGGGTTGTGCCCATCAAGAGAAGAGTAGCCACCTCTATTTGGGAGGATCAAGAAAGGGGAGTGGTATTGATTATCTGTTTTTGGGGTCTCAGTAAGGTTTCCGTTACCAGATAGTGGGAAGAATGAAGGAGGCATTTCAAAGGGGAGAGAGAATGGTAAGAGCAAAAAGGAGAGGTTAGCAAGGGGACTCACCTCCTGAAGAACTCAGTAGACTCGGTTGTAGCATAGTGGGTCTGTGCAGAGAGGGGTGGTGGATAAAGTTGGCACTGAGTCTGGAATCACATGTGGAAGACTTTGGTTTCTAGGCTGAGACATATAACATTTGCATAACAGATAAATAAAGATTTGTAGCTGGAGATGACATCAAGTCTCTTCCTAACAGGTTTATATAATGTAGTTTTTCTTGGTAAAGGGAAATTAAAAAAAAAAAGTGCTTATTGATTAGCAAATGTTGGCAATATTATACCAGTTATTTGAGGTTGTATTCTTTAAAAAAAACTTTTTTCAAATTTTCTATGCCAAGTAGAAATCTAACAGTTATTTATTAAATGATTATTGAATTTTAACTATACTAGAACTTAAGCTTTAATCCCATCTCTGCTAAGTAAGAAAACTGCAGTATAACAATAAATAAGATCAAGAAAGGAAAGGGAAAAAAAACACCCAATAATGATCCAAAAGACCAAAATCAGAAAACATGATTTTGATTAGAGGTCAGTTCTCTAGATTAGAGGTCAGGTTTTGAGCAAGTTTGAGGCAAATAAAAATAGAACTCCAACTCTGAGATTATGACTTTCTGTATTGGAGTTTCTCTCTCTTTTTAAACCTTTAAATGTATTAATTTAAAATTTTGTGTGCCTAAATGCTTTTTGTAGGTTACATCCAGAAAACGAAATGTAGATATCATATACAAATTCTGGAGGAATAGAAAATGTATTTAAATTAAAATAAGAAGCTTAAATTGGATAGATGTGAATGAAATGCTTCATGGAAGGTATCCATAGAAACCACTTAAAATAAAGAGAAATGTTAATTCTCTTTGTAAATTGAGCTCCCAGAATCAAAATGAGAGTGAGGCATTTAGTATAGGTATGAATACACTTTGGCCTTATCTACATGAAACACACTAATTGACAATTATATTTCTTTGGCCATGGTCTCAGCTGATAGTCACAATTTATGGCTATACAGTTGATGGGATTCACAGTAAAATAGCTAAGATATATTGTCCTAACTTGTCATTTAATCAACCATGTGATCAGAGAACCATGGCTTTAAGTGTCCCAACCTTTTTTGACAAGAAATAAAACTTAACCATTTTAGAGTGATTATATAAGCAATGTGGGGACACCGTTGAAAGTAATTTGTAAAAGAACAGATTTTCCTATGCAAGCTTCCCAAGCAAAGTCTCCATTTTCCACATTCTTATTCTAGGCCTGTGCAGTAGCAGTCATGTGTTACATTGCTGCAATCACAATGTTTGGAATTCAATGTTCTTTCTCTATTATACACACACATACACACACACACACACACACACATATACATATACATATATATATGGTGTGTATGTAAACATTTTCTAGTTATTATCTCTCTTCTTAATTTGTTAATTTTCCCTTGTCACAATCAGAAATGATGTCCCTGCATTGAGGATCATTTGAGAATTGCTAACTGTTCATTATTACTAAATATAATAATTCATTATTGCTAACTGTGTGATTCTTTCTTACTTCTCCCCATTATAGGTAGTTTTATGATGAACTACTTTTTAAATTTTTTAAAAGATTTTATTTATTTATTTGAGAGAGAGAGAGATCGTGGGTAGGGGGCATGGACAGAGGGAAGGGCAGAAGCAAACTCCCTGCTAAGCAAGGAGCCCTGACAGACACAGGGCTGGATCCCGGACCCTGAGATCGTGATCTGAGCCGAAGGCAGACGCTTAACTGACTGAGCCACTCAGGCACCCGTACTTTTTTTTTTTTTTAAAGAGTTATCTATCTATCTATCTATCTATCTATCTATCTATCTATCTATCTATCTGAAAGAGAGAGAAGAGGGGTGAGGGAGAGAATCTTCCAGCAGACATCTCACTGAGCATGGAGCCTGATGTAGCTAGATCTCAGGAGATCATGACCCATGAGATCATGACCTGAGCCAAAATCAAGAGTGGGACCCTCAACTGACCACCCAGGTGCCCTATGAACTACTTTTGATTTCACACACTTCATATTCCAGCTGATGTACTCTAGACCGGCTGTCTATAATGGTCTCAGATATTCTCGAATATTTTGGCTACAGGACATCTTTACACTCTTAAGAATTATTGAGGATCCAAAGATCTTCTGTTTATGTGAATTATATCTACCAGTGTTTATTGCATTAGAAGTTAAATTGAGACCTTTAAAAATATTTGTTTTAAAATTACAATGGCACATTCATTATATGTTAACACAAGTAACTCAATTTTTATGAAAAATGACTATATTTTCCCAAATAAAAAAATTTAGTGTGTTGAGTGGCATTGTTTCACATTTTGCAAATCTCTTTAATATTTGTGTCAGTTGAAGACAGCTGGATGGATTCTCATGTCTACTTATGCATTTTTAAATTTTTTTTTTAAATACATATTTTTAAAAATTTATTTACTTGTCAGAGAGCGAGATCACAAGTAGGCAGAGAGGCAGGCAGAAAGAGAGGAGGAAGCAGGCTTCCCGCTGAGCAGGGAGCTCAATGTGGGGCCTCCATCCAAGGAACCTGAGATCAGGACCTGAGCTGAAGGCAGAGGCTTTAACCCACCGAGCCACCCAGGCGCCCTGCATTTTTTTTTTTAAAGATTTTATTTATTTGACAGACAGCACAAGTAGGCAGAGAGACAGGCAGAGGGAGAAGCAGGCTCTCCGCCGAGCAGGAACCCAATGCGGGACTCGATTCCAGAGTCCTGGGATCATGACCTGAGCCGAAGGCAGCAGCTTAACCGACTGAGCCACCCAGGCACCCCTACTTCTGCATTCTGTCTGTTGCAGTATCTCACATCATGTCACCTCTGGAAAACTTAGGGAAAAAGGCATGAACATCTTAGTATTATTATGAAAATAGTTTTGACCTGAAGGGATATTGGTTATCCCCAGGGTCTTCGGCCACACTTTGAAAACCTACCGTGCAGACCCTGGGAAATATGCAAAAATTATTACATGGTTATGGGGCAACACGGTTTGTAGTCCTCGAAGACATTTCCCAGAGAAAAGTCTTAATTTCTTTTGCTTTTCAAAGAAATTGCTAACAGTGGTTGTTTATTGTCAAGGTCTCTTCCTATTTTCCTTTTTCTGCAGGTCAGGAAGTACTCACAGAGTGCTAGTGAATTAGGTTTCCAATTTAATAGTCATTAATATTAACTTTCCTAATTAGAATTGAAGTATTTGAGAGCTGGAAATACTGAAAGAGAAACTCACAATATCATCTGCTCAGGTATGAGATAGGGACTTCTGGTTGTATGCAAAATCGTCTCGGGTGAGGTAACTTGAGGTAGGACACAGCTCAGATGTTAAGTGACATTGAGTAAGGTAGCGAGAAAATTGTTTCTCGTTGGAATCTCTTCCCACGTGGTTACACTGGGGAGAAAGTCTCAGTGTGTATTTGTCAGAATGTCTTGGATATACCTTAACTAACTTGCAGTGTCTTTGACTAACTTGCATATTTTCCAATTTAACATAAGGTTAGCCTAAGTCTTAGAGCCTTAGGCTGGCAAGAGTATCTTACTAGAATTTAATGCTATTATTTGTAATCATCTTATTTTTATTATTACTATTGATTTAGAGTAATTTTGCTTTTTAACTTAAGTTTACTTCGTTTAAAAATATTTAGTTTTTAAAAGTACATTGATTTAAGGAAGAGTAGTTACTAATGATATGAGTGGTATGAGTAATAAAGTGAGTGACTGAGGTTTAGAAAAAAAATGATTTAATTCAATCTTCAATTGACAGGTAGTGAAATCAAGGCATAGAGAAAATTGACTCCATGGAGCTGGCCACAGTCATAGACGCTGGCTTCTTCACTCTTCATCAAGAGCGCTTTCTACTACAGTGTAACAAGTGCTAATGTCTAACATGTAACAGTTCAGCATTTGGCCCTGCCCCTGAAGCCAAACAACTCCAGGGTAAAACCCCTACACCATTCCAAGCTGGCTGTGTAATTTTGGGCAGAAAGCTCAGCTTCTAACTGCTAGGTTTCTCCACTTATGAAGTCGACATAATTCCTATTACACCTTCCTATTTTGCCAGTATTAAATGAGATAATATTTTAAATGATTTGAAATGGCTCCTGGCAACTTAGGAGACAGAGCTATTTTTACTAGCTGAAGTAACTCTTAGTGAACTGCGGAGCATTTGGAGCAAAAGAATCTTCTTAGCCAGGGCTTGGCTCCAGTGTGTGTGAACTGCATCTGCCACTTGGATCCTTAATTAATTAAAGGCTGGAAATCACTGCATTTCTCTGGAGGAGACTAAGATGGCTATGGTTGCAGGGAATGAAGGTACAAAGTGTTAACTGGAAAATTGTGTAACCAAGGGTTAAAATAGCCTTGAAGCAAAAGCAGAAGAGTTCTGGCCTCTGGCTCCTGATGCAAAGCCAAGTGCATTTGCCTTTGTGAGCCTGGAATGCTTCTGGTGAGCCTTGTTTGTTGTGGAAACTGACATGATCAAAGTGGAAAGAATTAAAACGATCCATCAGAATAATAGTCACGGCTGTATATGGACTTCCCAGACAGAGACTTGAACCAAAACGTTCCCACCGAGGACAGACCAACCAGCTGACAGCAAGCAGCTGGAAAGGAAGGGAAAGTGTCCCTCTAGGCAGATGTGTGCATCTGGTCAATAAAGACCCTGAGTGGGAAAATAGAGGAGAGTTCAGATTTTGGAGAGAGGAAATAGTGAGATGGAGTGCTGACCTTGTGTTCTTCAGGGATCCTTGGAATACGTAGCCTGTGGTGTTCAGGTGTCAGTTTGTGGAGTGGCGGTTACTGAGTGAAGCAGGCACTTTCAGTATTAAAGCATTTGGGGGTGGGAAAAGTGCTAATTGTGATGGAGATTCTGTGCCAATGGCACAGCTCTTAGTGTTCAAGGCATTATGTCATGCTTCTCCCCCTAGCAATCTCCAAAGGTTGAAAACTTCTCATTATGATTAAGTAGAATTAAGAGTCCCTAAGTGGCTGGCATGATTTGGGATTGTTTGCTCACTTAGTCCTTTATCCCAGGATGCGGATTAGTTAAACTCTTTGATATTCTATCAAGTATGAAATGACCTTGGAGCCCCAACTGTGGCTAAGTTAGGATGCCTAAGCGAGGCATCCAAAGAATCATAAGATGGAAGGGTGCGGTAAGATCTTAAAGAAGCCCAGTCCTACTTACATATTTCAGGGATGGAGAAACAGGCTGGAGAGAGGCAACAACTTGCTCAATATTACCCAGAGTCTGGGGCGCCCGGGGGGCTCAGTCAGTTAAGCATCTGCCTTCACCTCCGGTCACGATCCCAGGGTCCTGGCATTGAGACCTGAAGTGGGGGTGGGGTGGGGAGGGGGAGGGTCTCTGCTCAGCAGGGAGCCTGCTGCTCCCTCTCCTCCCAGCTTGTGCTCTCACTCCCTATCTCCGTCTCTCTCTCTCAAATAAATAAAATCTTAAAAAATATATTACACAAAGGCTTCTGCTTTTCAGGCTAAGGCTTTGCCTGTTGCTATGTCAAGGAACCCCCAGAAAATGGGACTATTGGCTTAGAATGATGCCCACAAGAGGTAGTGGCACGTTGCGGGCACACGTAATTTGAAATACTGAAGGGATATCACTCTTGTTTTTATTTTCAAAAAGAAGAGCGATCTCACTTTTTGTTTGGGCTTTGCTTTGTATGTATTGGCTTATCTTTTGATCTCTGTCCCTCCTGGGGCACATTTTACCGGGACTCTCCTGGACAGCAGCAGGTAGATGCAGAGTGAGTTTTGTATAAAGATCATTAACACACCCAATATTGGGCCCAGTGAGATAATTTAATAATCGTAATACCTCGTCGTAATACCTTCTACTGAGAGCTTTAGAAGTCACAAAGCAATTTTTAATCTCTTCTTTCATTAATCCCTACATAGTCTATGTGGGAACCAGAGCAGTTATTACCACCATCCATCTTCTGGATGCACTAAGTGAGAGCCCAGCTGCTTCCCTCGGGTCACGAGGCCCCAGAGCCGCCGAACGGGCCGGCTGGGGGGCTTCAGCGTCCCAGGACTGTCAGGTTCAGCCCCTTTCCCAGTTGAGCAGATGCCCCGACTCCTGGATTCCCCAGGGTACATTCTCTGAGGTCTCGACTTGATGGGGGGGGGGTTCAGGAAATTCTTTTTGTGGAATTTGCGATTGTTTTTTCTTTTCTTTTTCTTCTTTTTCTTTTTTCTTTTTAGCAGCAGAGCTAAGGGAAGCGGAGAGAGATACGTAGAAGGAGCTGGGGTGGGGCAATGGGGAGGGGGAGGGTTGAGGGCACGGGAGGGTGGAGAAGGCAGCCTGGAAATCTTACATTTAAAAAGGTAAGAACCGGGAAAAGGTTTGAGTCTGTAGACTTCAGAGGTGAGATCCCAGGAAGACGCTGCTCCTTGCCCTTTCTAAGGGCTCCCAGGAATGACTTACTTGAGGAAAATGCCTCGCGTTTGCATTTCTTGTTATCTGCCTTGCTGGGGCACCCTGAGAAGTCTGGACTCACTCCTATTCCAGGCCCTGGGCCCCATTTGGCAGGGAGGTGGGGGGAGAGCCTGCAGGCCTCCTGCCGAGCAGACTGGGGATGGGAGGGCAAAGTCGGCCGGACATCAAAGCAGTAAGGGAAACCCTGGGGGGCTATTGGGCTGCCTCTCCTCTCAGCCAAGGCTTTGCCTCAACTCATTTCCTGCCAGGCCCTAACCCAGGTACCACCCCTTTCCCACCCTTCTTCCATAGCCACTCCTGCTCTAACATCGCTAAAGCAGGGAACCCAGAAAAAGGAAGCTGGGCCCTCCGGGTTTCTGTTTGTCTTTGGAAACCACTTCTGGAGCAAGAATTGGGGCCCACAAATGTGGCCCCTCTGGTATGACCCCCACCCCCACCCCCCAACTCTAGTTGAGTTACCAAATGAGGCCAATTCATTCTCTGGAATGTAGCAGCCCAGGCAATGATGATTGATACTGACAGGGAAGCTTTCATGTAGCAATATCCCCGGCCACCGGCTGTGAGGCAAAGAGAAAGAACTCTCTGGAATTCACAACATTCCCCCTCCAATTAATCCCCAGCCGCCCCGCTGTGTGTGAATGGGTTGTGCTGGGGATTCGTAGCTCTGATGCGGGGGATTTGCCGATTCCTTTGAGCCCCCTGAGGAGAGGTGATATGGAGAGCAAATAATCAGCATGCAGCTCGGAGCCGAGGTAATGAATTGGCTCAGCTGGGCCTGGCTTCACTATTTGTACACTTTTAGGCACCTCGGAAACTGGGTTTACAGACAAAAACTTGTGCTGAGGGGCCCTCAACCCCCGACCTTTTGTGGGCCTGGATCGTTGCCGCCTCTCCTACTAGCTTAAGATTGGAGCCTCGTCTCAGAACGGAGGAGCCAGAGGTAAAGTGGCCTGTGCCCCAAAGCTAACCCTCCCCCGGTCCCCCGCCCCCCGCTGTGTTACACACTGGCCCCGGTCAGGCCTAGAGTTGTACTCTGTGTGTGCATTCGACTGGGTTTTCAGTCCAAGTCCACTGCCTTTCAGAATGTGATTTCACTTTTCATTCATAGCTCCAGGCTCCCCTCTGTGAAGCCTTCCCCACTGGCAAGATTGAGCTGTGGCTTCTCCGTGTTTTCAGAGCATCGTGACAGGTCAACGTGTGAGGGGTCCATCTCTGTCCACTTCAGTGCCTCCTAGAGTGCTCAAAAATAATAATAGTGCCTGACTGAAAAACAATAAGCATTCGTTGAGCACCTACTAGGTGGCGGGCACTAAGAGTTTATATGCATGGTCACGTCAAATCTCACAGTGATCTCTGAAGTAGGTGCCATTTTCTGCTTTATTTTACAGAGAGGACAAAGAGGCTTAGGAATTCCAAACCAGCACGGGGTCCCAGACTGGAAGTGGTAACTGGGAAGTAGGTGGGGTCAGATTCCAGTAAGGGTCCGGGCCTCCGTACCACCTCAGTCAGGTTCCCACAACCCCTCGCTTTTGTTTGGGCTCTCGTTGCTTCTCACCAGCAGCACCTGCCACAGAGCTTCCCACTTCCAAGCTTCCAACCTCGGGGACCTTACACCCCGCTCCACATCGCAGCCGGAAGGATCTCTCTCGGAGACACCCCAACGGGTTGTCCCTCCCTTCTTAAACTCTTTAAAGTTTCCCCACAGCACCTAGAAGAGTTCAAATGCCTCAGTTTAGCACACAAGCCCCTTTATGCTCCTGCACCTGGAAAGAATTAAATACAGATTGAGGTGATAATCCTAATAACCCCTTGGAGGAGTCCGCTGGCTGGGGCTGTGAAGGGAATGTGGGTCTCTTTTTTCTTAAACTCTGGAGTCTCCTCTGGGCCTGGCTCCCCAAGGGCAGTTTCCAGTCTGACCCTGCCCTCATCTTGTCATTCTTGGCAGTTGCCACTATGTACTTGCCCTCCTGGATCCCTCGTCCTTCATTCAGGATGGAAGGCATTGGGTGCAGATTTTACTTATGGTTCCACAGTATCTGAAGGGAATTAAGGTGAACACTTTCATTAAAAACAATTTTGGGGGGAACACTTTCATTTTTAAGGATTTTTGTTGCCAGGAACCACAGGGCACTAGACAAAAACTATGACAATGTCCCTCAGTATTTGATGCTCATTGTCAACCAATCTGTGTTTTCTTATCTTGCATGCCAAGAAGTTGCATTTGGTACCCTAAATTTGGGTTTTCCTCGATTGGCTGACAAATGAGCCATCAGGTTCTCCCACAGGTTCTGCCTGCCAGGACCTGGGTAGTGTTAGCATCTTTGTTTTCATAGCAGTGCTACTACACTTGTTTTAGGGTTTCGTCATAAGCTGTCCTTATTTTATAAAAACACATGTAAAACTGAAATAGTCAACACTCTATTAACCAGGACATACTGAGATGCTGTTATAAGTGGGGTGGGGGACAGGTAGCAAACAGGACAGTTAAGGTCCCTGCATTATGTGGTTTATGTCTGGAGGACTGAGAAAGATCATGCACAAACAAATATGAGAGATCATGGTTAGCAGCATAAGGGAATAAAACAGGGTGATGTGATAGAGAAGCGGTGGGGACAGCTTTAGATTAGTTAGAAGACAGGCTTTCCAAAAAGGTGATATGTGAGTTGTGACCTGAATGCTAAGAAGAATCCATTCCTGCAGCTAATAGAAAGTAAAGCATTCCAGGCAAGTGCTAAGGACCTGAGGTGATAGAAACTGGTCTTCTTTGAAGGCACAATAAAGAGGCTAGAGGAGATGAAGTGTTTCAAAGGAGCGGGCAGTGGGGTGGGAGATTAGGTAAGAGTCCTGAGCCAACAGATCTTCAAAATCTCGTAGGCCAATGGCTTTCAAACTCTTTAAAGAGTTTTTTTTTAAAGAGTAAATGTACAGGAAATAGATTTTATATTGCATTCCACTACACACACACACACACACACACACACACACAATCTGAAAGAAAAGTTTAATGAAATAATATTTATCCTTACTGCATACGATAAACTGATATTTTCTTTTCTTTCTTTCTTTCTCTCTCTTTTTTTTTATTATTTGCCCCAGGGATACAGGTCGTGAATCATCAGGCTTACACATTTCACAGCACTCACCATAGCACAAACCCTCCCCAATGTCCATAACCCATCCACCTTATCCCTACCCTCCCACCACCCAGTAACCCTCAGTTTGTTACATGAGATTAAGAGTCTCTTATGGTTTGTCTCCTTCCCCATCCCATCTTGTTTCATTTTTCCCTCCCTATCCCCCACGGCCCCCTGCCCTACCCCTTAAATTTCTCATATCAGAGAAATCATATGATAATTGTCTTTCTCTGATTGACTTACTTCGCTCAGCATAATACCTTCTAGTTCCATCCACGTCGTTGCAAACAGCAAAATTTCTAAACTGATAATTTCTATTTTATTTTATTTTAAAATTCTGATCCTTTCCCAGAACATTGGTTTCACAACTTAGTAAATGGCTTGATTTGGAAAGCTCTGTCCTAGACCATAGTAAGTAGTTTGGATTTTATTCTTGGTGTCGTTGGAAGCTTCTGGAAAATTATAAGCAGGAGAGTAACATGGTCTGATTTACATTTTTAAAACCTCGCTTTGACTGTTGTCTAGAGAACAAATTGTATGAAGGTAGGTGAGAGCAGCAGCAGGGAGACCAGCTAGGAAGCTATCACATTTCCTCTAGAGGTGAAATGATAATGGTTAGACTAGAGTGGGAGCAGAAGAGACTGAGAAAAGTGGATGAATGTTACAAAATTCCAAAGTAAAGCCAACACTGGATGTGTGTGGAATGTGAAGAACAGAGAGGAGGCAAAGATAACACCAAGAGTTGTTTGTTTTCAGCAATGTGTGGTGTAGTCATTTACTGAAATGAAAAATTGGGGAATGATCAAGTTTTGGGGAATGAGAACATTGCATTGGATATTTCAAGTTTAGGATTCTTACTATTCATCTTATTGGAGGTTTTAGGTGGCGAGTTAGAAATACCAGTAAGAGGGCTTTGGTGAACTATCAGTGTTGGTGATGAAGCTTTAAGAGGCAAGGGCACATGGATATGATTTAAAGCCATGGGTCTACAGGTATTTACCTACCGAGAATATGTAGCTAGGGGCTTAGGCCCTCTTTCTGGACCATGGCAACACTAATAGGACAAACAGAGGAGGAGTCCTTCCCTTCTGAAAGTGATATTTCCTGTAACAAAATGGAATGTGAAAAATCATTAGACTGAAGGTCTCAGGTTGTCATCCATTGGACTTAAGGAGAACCACTGTATGTAAATTACAGAAGAAAAGTGAAATCTAAGAATGTATGTGAAATGCTAACAGTAGATCTTCTAAAGTTTCTTAGGAGCTTCCTCATACATTTAATTTTCTTTTTTTTTTCTTTTTTTTTTAAAGATTTTATTTATTCATTTGACACACAGAGAGAGATTACAAGTAGGCAGGGAGGCAGGCAGAGAGAGAGGAGGAAGCAGGCTCCCTGCTGAGCAGGGAGCCTGATGTGGGCCTCGATCCCAGGACCCTGGTATCATGACCTGAGCCGAAGGCAGCGGCTTTAACCCACTGAGCCACCCAGGCGCCCTACATTTAATTTTCTGAACACCTCTCACATTATTTGCATGACTTCTTGTTGAACTTTTTTTTTTTTAAAGATTTTATTTATTTGACACAGAGAGAGAGATTACAAGTAGGCAGAGAGGCAGGCAGAGAGACAGGGAGAAGAAGAAGCAGGCTCCCTGCCGAGCAGAGAGCCCGATGCGGGCCTCGATCCCAGGATGCTGAGATCATGACCCGAGCCGAAAGCAGAGGCTTTAACCCACTGAGCCACCCAGGCGCCCTTCTTGTTGAACTTTTACTCGTACAACCTTACTTTGCTTTTTTAGGAATTCTTTACAAAGTGGAGGACTGTGTATCCTAGATCTTATTCTTTGACTCTATTTAAAACAATGCTCTTATTCTCTCACATCTATGTAGATGTTCTGGCTGAAGAACTTTATATTCTCATCCAATCTAACTTTCTTTCTGGGGCTGGAATACGTCTATTTTCACGTTTCTTGGTAAGGAGTCACCATTCTTTGTCTTTCATCTCCCCCTCTCTTCCTGTCACATATGGTGTCAGGATCACTTAATTTAAGAATCACTTTTGTCTTCCATCTCCCCCTCTCTTCCTGTCACATATGGTGTCAGGATCACTTTAATTTTTAAGAAAAAGAAGATTCTTCCATCTCTCCCTCCCCTTCTTTCCCTCACTCCCTCCCTTCTTCCTTCCCTTTCTCCCTTCCTTCCTTCCTTCTTCATTCTTTTTTCTCTTCCTCATTCTTTTTCTTTTTTTTTATCAAGAGCAGTGATTTTCAAACTTCAAATGAAATCTTAATTAAGTTAAACCTCCAGATAGAAAATGAACAATGGAATAATGGTACCTTCATCTCAGCAGCAACTTGATGAAATCCTAGGGTTCCTCAAAGCATTACTGATATGGATTCATTTCCTCTTTGAGGATTCTTCAGGTAAGAGAAATCTCTAATGTCTACCAGCCAGTTGTTTACCTACAGAAGTTAAATAAAGATTATTCCCTGTGACAGGATCACTGATAGTATTTTGCCCTAGAGGAATAGTGGAGAGCCAGAGAGCTTACACAGATTGCCTCTTAAAGAGAATCATATTTCATGAGTTGATCAGAAAATATGGTATACCCAAGGATTTAAATCATTTAATAAAAATACATCAGTGTGATTTTTTCCAGAAGATAATAAAATATAGTTTAAATGATGTTCACTTCAGAATCAGAAAACTTGAGTTTGATCTCTGCTTTACATCTCACCAGCTATAAGCCTGGCATAAGAGCAAATAGTGTAAGGTCTCTGAGCTTCAGGTTCTTCATCTATTAGTTGGACAAAGTGTCTTCCTCATAGATTTGTTGCAAAGATTAAGTAAAAAAATAACATGCAGAGCACCTAATACTTGGCGGTCTTGCCATACAGTAGGCACTTAACATAAGACAAATAGTTATTGTGATTATATTGTTGCCTACTTTGGGTGACAAAGATGAAGGCCTGGGTCAGATATGACCTCCAACCCTGAAAATGCTGATGAGAGGCCTGGCTGATACCGAAGTGGAGCATGACGTGTGTTTAAGGGCTAAGCGAAGTGGATTTTGTAATATATGAGCATACTTTGGATGACTTCTCAGAAATTCAAGTCTGGTATATACCTAAGGAAATGAAAAAGCCAAAACTTTCTGGCACCTGGCCTAACGGCCTGGATTCTTTTGAGTCAATATAGTTTGTCCTCTTTGTTCTTATTTAATAGAAGTTAGGTTTTGCCCTCAGCTCATTTTTACATCACTTCATTGCTGGGATGCTTCCCTGAGTTTTCAGAACAGCAGACCACAGAGGATAAACATAACGGAGACATCATATTTATGGAAATGGGGATCTGCATAATTAAAATTGAGATTCATTTATTAATTCATTCATGCCATAAATATTTTTTTAGGATTTATTGATTTATTTTAGAGAGAGACAGAAAGAGCAAGAGCTGGGTGGGGGGTATGGGCAGACGGAGAGAGAAGATCTCTCTTTTTTTTTTTTAAAGATTTTATTTATTTATTTGACACAGAGAGATCAGATCACAAGTAGGCAGAAAGGCAGGCAGAGAGAGGAGGAAGCAGGCTCCCTGCCAAGCCTCGATCCCAGGACCCTGAGATCATGACCTGAGCCGAAGGCAGAGGCTTTAACCCACTGAGCCACCCAGGAGCCCAAGAGAGAAGATCTCAAAAAGACTCTGCGCTGAGCATGGAGCCCTACTTGGGGCTTGATCTCACGACCCGAAGATCATGATCTGAGGCAAAACCAAGAGTCCGATGTTCAGCTGACTGAGCCACCCTGGTATCCTCACTCCATAAATATTTACTGAACTTTGTGTACTGAGAACACGTAGGTACAGACAGTGTGTCGTGAAAGTGATAGGACAGACAAAACCCACCCTCATGTGGGGTCAGACAATAAATAAATATATAAATACAAAAGATAATTACAGGCTGTAGTAATTGTGATGGGGAAAGTAAGCACAGTGCTGTGATAGAGACTAAGTGTTAGAGACGGCTTCCCACAGGAGACGGCGTTCAAGATGAAACCAAAAAGGCAGCCATGTGAAGAGTCAAAAGAGAAACTCTCCCAACAGAAGCAACAGCAAGGATGGCTGAGGGGCAAAGAGCTGGAAAAGTTTTAAGAACTTCTAAAAAGCCAGCATGACGAGTATCATGAAGAAAAAAGGGGAAGGAAGGCAGGAGACAGATCACACAAGCCTTTAAGGTATTTAAAGATTTTCTACGTCTATGGGAAGTCACTGGGGGCTTTGAAATAGGGGAGTGACGTAAGCTGGTTTTCATTTTCAAAAAAAAAAAACAAAACACCTCTGTAGAGAGGGCCGATGGGAGAGGGGCAAGAGTGGGCACAGTAGGACAGCTATGAGGTAATACAGATGAAAATGGATGGTGGCTTAGAACAGAGAGAACTAGAGAATTTCAGGATACATTTTGGCGGCAGAGCAAAAGCACTTGCTGATAGATAGTGAGAGAAAGGAAAAATATCATGGTTTCTGGCTGTAGCAGCTGTCCAGTGGTTCAGTCATTTTCAAAGAAAGGGAAAACTGATATGATCAACTTAGGAGTTGGGTGAAGAGGGACTCACATGTTCCATTTCAGAAATGTTAAGTTTGAGATGTCGGTGAGAACAGCAGTCAGATATGTCAGAAAGTCATTGGATGTGGACGAAAAGTCTAGAGCTCAGAGGAACTGGTAAGCTAGAGACAGAAGTTTCAGGATCTTTAGAAATTAGTTTATGTTTGAATCCAAGGGGATGGGTAAAGTCATATAGGAAGAGGAAGAATTTAAAACGGCCCAGGATCTGTCTTTGGGGACTCCAAAATTAAGATGATTGTAGAAGAAAAGGAGTTAGCAGAGGAAACGAAAAAGCCTTGGGCTTGAGGTAGGAGGACCATCGTAAGTGATGACTACAGGGGAAAAAAAAACCCTTGGAGAGGTAAGTGTGGTAAGAGTGAAGTAGTCTACTGTGTCAGAATGCATGTATAACCCCAAACTTCTCAGTAGCACCCACTGAAGCAAGGTTGGTCTTGGCTCAATCTCTTATAAGTATCAGGCAATTTATTTAACCTTTTTTTTGAAGTCAATATAGGAACTTTATTATTTTTAAATTTCAGCTTTATTGAGGTATAGTTATTTAAACTTTCTGTTTCTATTCTCATTTATAAAATGGGGCAATATATGATTTCATAGGCATTTGTAAACAGTAAGAGAATTTATATAAACTATTCAAGAATATTAGGTACACAGTGTTCAATAAATGACAGCTAATATTATGAAGTACCATTATGTTTAGAAACCAGAAGATCTACGTTCTAGTGATTTGGGTGCAGATCCTGCATCTAACAGTGCTTTCCTTGAGCAATAATAATCATCTGAATTTCAGTTTCCTTACTAGTAAAAAGGGATAAGAGTTCCTGTCCTGCCTTCTTTCCTCATAGGGCTAAAAGAAGGATTCAGTGGTGTAGTGAATATGAGAGGGGTCTATAAGGTATCCAGTGCTAAGAAGATATGAGGAATTTCTATTTGTCCAGAATTTCTTTTTTTTAAAATTACATATAATGTATTATTTGCCTCAGGGGTATAGGTCTGTGAATCATCAGGATTACACTTTTCACAGCACTCACCATAGCACAGACTCTTCCCAATGTCCATAATGTCCAGTAGAATTTCTATTTGTGTGAGTGCAAAGCCGTAATCACTATGATATTCCTTTGACAGAAGCAGCATGTTTCTACCTCAGGGCTTTTGTACTTGATGGTTTCCTCTGCCTGAAACATTCTTCACTTATATATCTGCATTGGCCTGCTCCTTATTCCTTCCAGTCTACTCAACATTGAGCTTATCAGATCCCTCTCCAGACTAACTTCTTTAAATTAGGACACCCCCACTCAACACCCCAATCCCCCACTTCATTTTCCTTCTGACATTGTCACCATTGTATATGTTTCATGTTTTGTCATTATCTGGCTCCACTCACTAGAATATACATTCTATAAGGAAAGAGATTTGTTGGTTCTTTCAATCCTTTATTTCTAATATCTGGTATATCAGGTACTGGATAAATGTTTGCTGAATGAACGAATACACGAATCAAAACCTAATGACCCAGCAAAGGAGCAAAGACAGTAGGAGTTTAAAAAGACATGGAGATAACTCTTGATTCTGTTGTTCTCCATCATCCAGGAGGCCTTAGGCACGTTATCAGTCTCCATTTCTCTTGCCTCTTACGTGGGGATACCTGACTGCTTCCCTTAGACAGCTGCGAGGATTAGAGGAGACATGGAATTTACCAGTAGTCAGAACAAGAGAATGAACATTTATCGAGCATCCTCTATGGGCAGGACCGTTTGCATAAAATCATTCTTATATTACTCTTGTAAGGCAGCTGTCATTTTTCCAATTTACCAGGGATCAATCTGAGGCTCAGAGAGTTGGTACCCACACAGTAAATGGTGGAGTTAGGGTTTTCAGCTGGCGTCCCTCAAACCCTTTCACCATGGGCCACCTTCACACATACATGGAGATTTTCAGGATGGCATCAGGAGCCAAATGTGGCAGCCAAAGTCGCCACAAAGTTGAGTTGTCATCGAATCTTGATAGAAGGACAACAATGTGAAGGAAGAGCTTTTGGCCAGTGAAACTCTTCTCTTCGTCGTGATTAAATCTTGGAAAGGCCAGTGCGGCCAGTTGTCCTGAGAGCTGTAGTCAACTGCAGGGTCAGTCACAGCTTCCTCAGTCTCTGCCTGACTGGGGGTTCTGACTTGTTTCAAAGCTGCTCTGGAGCGTTTGGTGGCTCCTTTTACCTCGGCTCTTCAGTGGACGTGGGGTCTACCATTTACTAAAGTAATGTGCTATACTTGGCAGGCTCCCTTTGTGTGCCACAAAATGGAGAGAGAAGGGCCAGGTCAAAGCAAAACCCTGGCTTTCTTCTTTCGAAGCTCGTTCTGGCCCTTTCTAATGCACATTGTGATGGCTACCCAAGGCTCCGGGAATTTCATTTTTAGCTCTTCTACGTCCCAAATACATTCTCAGTGAATGATGTCTTCTCCCCTTCAGGGTTTCTGGGCCACTTGGGTCCAGGTGAGTCACCTGTCTCAAAGGAATACTGCTGATGCTGACAGAA
Organism: Ailurus styani; assembly: GCA_002007465.1. Classification (NCBI taxonomy): domain Eukaryota; kingdom Metazoa; phylum Chordata; class Mammalia; order Carnivora; family Ailuridae; genus Ailurus; species Ailurus styani. The sequence continues at coordinate 898,778 of LNAC01000132.1, read as the reverse complement.
AACTCCACGAATGTGGATCTCTGTCTCCCTAGTCTTATTTTCCTTTTGGTTATACTGGTGGGCAAGAGCACTTTTTGGATGTAATAAATTGCTTGAACAAGCAGGGTTTTCCATTTGTTTCTCAGCTTAGGCGGGGTGGCAAGTCTGGTCACATAAATGGGTTTCTTAGAACAACAGTTCTCACACTTTTCCTGTTCCTGATATTTTTACTGGCAAGACTTGAAAGGATTAAAAGATGCATCCAACAACAGTAAACAAGTCAGCAGTCATTACCAATCAGTTTGAACTACAGAGCACAGTGTTGTCTCACGTTTTAATTTATTTTTTTCAGTATTCCCTTGATCTCCCGGCACTGCTGTTGCTGTTTGATAGAAAATTTGACTATCCTAACTACTCTTTCTTATATACACAGAAGACAATGTTCTCAAGTGTTCCAGTAAACACTTCTTTCTGTGGTATCTGCTTGAATCTGTGATACAAACCTTTCTGGTTCATAGCAAGTTTTGCTCTGACTACACCATGTTACACAAGCCACTGAACACAATGCTTAATTGGTAGGCATTGCTGAAGAGAATATCCTTAGTGATAGCCAAAGTGTATTGGGCATGTTGATAAAGAATTAGTTACACATCTAGATTGCTTTTGGATACATAGGTGTTCTGTGCTACACTATTAGTAAACCATTGATCTGGACAAATGCAGTCCAAGATTCTGACTTTCTCTGTTCTCTCTCTCTCTCTCTCTCTCTCTCTTTTTAAAGATGTTATTTAGTTGACAGAGAAAAACACAGGAAGAGAGGGAACACAAGGAAGGGGAGTGGGAGAGGGAGAAGCAGGCTGGCCGCTGAGCAGAGAGCCCAATGTGGGGCTCGATCCCAGGACCCTGGGATCATGACCTGAGCTGTAGGCAGACACTCAATGACTGAGCCACCCAGGCGCCCCTCTGTTCTCTTTTATTTTCCTCTTTTACATATGATTGTATTTAACTTCTGTTTTGCCAAGATATTTGGAAAATACCAACCTTCCTTTTCTCTGAGTCAAATAAGGTCACAAAACAGTAATATCTAAATACAACTCTGGGGCGCCTAGGTGGCTCTGTAGGTTAAGTGTCTGACTCTTGATCTCAGCTCAGGTCTTGATCTCAGGCCTGTTAGCTCAAGCCCCACATTATTTCAAGCCACATGTACTTGAAAAACAAAACAAAACACAGCTCTGGTTCTCAATAAAGGAATCCAGTTTGGAGAAATTCCATTAGTAGGAAAAAATATGAGTTTGATTTCCAGCCACTTGGTAATTGGATGGTGTTGGTCTGAACTCCTATTCCTTCCTCTCTGAAATAGAGATAAGAATACTTGGTATCTGTGAAGATGGGCTAAGATAATATATGGAGTATATGTGGCACAGCGCTTAGTCAGTATTCATTTCCTTTACTCTATGGTCTTCTCCTCTTCTGGGGACCTCTGTGTGTCTGCTGGTGCTGCTGTCTGAAGAACTTCGGTGAGGTCTAAAAGACGGATGAGTTGGAATTGACAGCCAATGAGTAAGCAGGAGTTAGAGGTTGACTTCCTGAAGTGGTGACAGGTGCATATTAATGCTATTCTTCGCAGGATGTTAAAACATAGCCCCCTCTTTTCATACACCTGATATATATATATATCCCACCACCCCAGAAAATCTTAGTAAGTCCATTCTCCCTTGGCCTCGGTTCCTCTACTCCTAGACAGCAGGGCTGAGGAAGAAGGAGGGGGAGATAGGGATAGTGGGAGAAGAGCCAATAAGAAGGTGTAATAGCAAGCTGGTCATATGTGACTTCAGGTGACTCTGTTATGATCTCATGGGACTTTCTGAGAGACCACGGAAACAGTTGGTTCCTAAGTCAGTCCTTCCAGGGGAGAAAAGAAGAATTTATCTGTTAGCTCCCATTTCTCATTGGTCAAATGTTTGCTCCCTAGAACATTAATTCCTTTATACTTCTGGGCTGTGCACCTGTGGTACCTAGGAGGTCCCATGCCATCGTATTCCTCAGCATCACCTGGAGTGGGAGGCAAAATGTGCATTGTGGACATCTGTAAAATGCTGTTAGGTTGTGTTCACATTAGATTACTCCGAGTCCAACTGGAGTTTGTCAATATATTGGTTATTGGTGCTGTAACAGTGTGGCATTGCCAGCAACATGTGAGGTCAGGAGAATCTGAAGCAACTGTAAGTGGTATATAATATAATCCACCCCCTTGCACTGTTCACATCAACCCACGTGCTCTCATGATATCTGGCTACCACATTACAATAATCTCTCTCTCTCTTTTTTGGTGAGAACAGCATGCTGTCAGCTTCAGTTGATTCCAAAGGTATAATAAATATCATCTCCCTTCTTCACCATCTGTTCTAGAATTCCCTCACCTTCAGTTGCTTGCCTGCTGGAAGGACATGGCTCCTCATCTCTGAGGGTATGAATCCATTGTTGCCTGGCCTTTGTCAGACTGTGGTTGCTACAATTGATTATTTGCTCAGCATAAAACCAGCAAGAGATCCTGTAGTGAATTCCTGAGCTCCTGACACATTTTTTATCCCTGTTGTACAGTAGTAATTTGGGATTCCTTCTCGTGATAATAAAGATCAGTTATCCTTGACAAGACACTAACTCCTTTCTTGCATACTGACATCATTACTAGATTTCTACTTCAGTGAGATGAAATCACTACCCCTTTCATGGTAGAGGTGGCCCATTGTAATTGTCCACTGCCAACATTTTGGTTGCCTCAAGGGATAGTGTCGTAATGACAGCTCAGAGTTGTTCTCTTCTCCTGAATATCCAGAGACTGGATATTCACCATGGCAGCAGCTATATCCATCATGGTGAGAGGAAGTCCATGCTACTAGGCCCATCCAGTGTCTTTCTTCCCACCGAACGGACATCTGTTGATTGGCCCATTTCATGAGTCTTGAGGTTGCCACTTTGTCTTGAGCCGCAAACATTGACATGTATAGGAAGTCATTCTTTCCCTTAATTGTTGAGAACTTCCTCTGCAGTGAACACTCTAATGAGCATTACGGTGAGCCACAAAGATCTGCACACTCTGTGCTCACTTCCATAGATTCATTTACATGCATCTTCCCCAGAACTACCTGTCCTAAGTCTTCCAGTATTGTTCGTTCCAGGCCCCTCGACAACTAGCCAAGTCATGCAACCACTTACTGGGAGTCTAAGTACCTCAAGCTACATCTCCCTCCATTATAATTCCATGACCAAGTGTACTGCTAGCAGCTCTGCCTGCTGGGAGTATTTCTCTTCACTGTTGTCCTCTAGAAATTCCCCTGAGTAGAATTGTAATGCCAGTTGTCCATTCTCAGTCAGCACCAGCATATTATACCAACCCATCTGTGAACCAAGCCCAGATTCTTTCCTCTTCTGACAGTCAGTTGTAAGGTCTCTTCCTATGAGCTATAAGTTTGAGTTTTAGGAGAGAGATTGATACAATGAGGATAGGCGAGGGGAGTCTAAGCTACCTATTTATATAATTTACTTGTGCCTTGTTGAATTACTTGGGCCTAATCCCTAATGTACCATTTCCGTAGATTGCGTTGCACCTGCTTGAACTTATAACACAGTAGATCAAACAATATCTAGCATGTGGTGGGCAGCTCTGGTCATATAGTCCTTGATGTCTGTATATAGTCCCTCCTGGGGTCTGGTAGAAGGCCAGGTATTGATTTTCAAACAGAAAGTCATTCTCTGCTGTGAAAGGCATGACTGTACCCTCAAGTTTTAGGAGATTACGTAGCAAGTTTCTTATTGGAGCTTGTCTGATCCTCCACCCAGCCTCCTCACGGGCCGCTGCTACCTTCCGTTTACAGCCGGAGTGGGAGGGCAAGTGGATCTACAGCCTCAACCTACTGCAAACCCCCTCTCTTGCTTTGGGCCCTATGTGAAGGTGGCAGTCTTCTGAATCACCTTATAAGTGGGAGGGAACAGTGTTCCCCATTATCCCATGCTTCTCCAGAACCTGAAGCCACCTTAGTGCTTGGAGGCACAACTCTTTCTTAATAAGAGGAGGGGCAAGATGCAACACTTGTGTTTATCTTAGAGATATGCTGTCCAGTAGAGTAGTGGCTAACCCCATGTGGCTTTTGAATGTAAATGAATTAAAGTTAAAAAAAAAATCTAAACTTTCAGTTCCCTGCTTTCACTAGCTATATTTCACATGCTCCGTAGCTGCATGTTGTTTGTGGCTGTTCTAGGGGACATACAGACACGGAAACACGACTGTGATGGCAGAGGTCTGTCCCTGAACTCTGCCTTTGAGGCTATGTCTCTACGTGGCAGGTGAAGATTTGAACACAGGCCTATGCAATGTTAAAGGTCATGCTTTTAATACTCTAGCAAGTTGTAGAGGGTCCGAGCCGAAGATGCTTCCCTGCTGTTGTGTTCAAGGACGACATGAGCTCTCCAATTAGATTTTTGTGCAGTGAAGTTGTGGTTCACACAAAAATTCTCTTTGCATTTCAACAAATGAAAAAGGCATTTTATCTAAAGGCCAGTTCTGCTGTGGCAGCTCCTCGGATCTCACCTCGATTTGTGGGCAACAGCCGACTCAGAAAGCAGTTTTCTTTTCAAAGAAAGTTCTCATGTAGCTCAGAAATATTACGCATTTCCAAGCAATAGGGCTGACTAGAATTCTGTGGCAGACAGCAGAATCTCTCTGAATGCCGCGGTTCTGCATATCCATCTGCGCTCTGTGAAAGGCAAGGATCATTGTCCCCACAGAATGCAGCTAAATGGCAGCTGGAGCCTGAATGGACAGGAAAAACACTCTCTTCCCTCTAATAACACCACTTACAGCAGACAGGCGAGGTTCTCTTCTGAATGTGGTAAAGAGATGCTGTTATGATAAGAGTAATTATTATACATTAGTTAAAATCCCATTTAGGAAGCGTTATATTGCTGCTATTTTAGGAGAGGTTTGCTAACCTTCCAAGTTCTAGGGAGAGATTAATTAGTGTCAATGGAAGGATCTCCAAGATAAAAACAAATTAAGCCTCCTCATCCAAGCCTTGCCTGGGTGTCCTTGAGTTGCCGCTTCCTTTGTGACAGAGATAGTATTTGGTCTGATCTATTCTGGCTGGAGAGAAAAGAAGGGGACGCACATTTGCTGAAGGGAATCTGATGTGTCAGACACCATGATAGGTACTTTAAAAGAAGAAGACACCTTTGAACTAGGATTTCCCATTGTTCCCACCCAGCCCACTGGAGAATATTGCTAAATTGAAGCATTTGTGCCCTAGGACTGTGTTTGCGACATAAATTGAATCATCTATTTTGGGTGGCCCCTCCCAAGCCATTCCAGATGATTTTCTTCTGTTTCATTCCAATGGGCAAAAGAAAACGGGGGATTACAAAAAACACATACACACACTTCAGTTGTTTGCTTCTTTTAAGTTTTTCTGTGAATGCTGAAGACATTTGCTTTGGGATTGCTGGCTTAGAGGACATTTTTAAAATACGGCAGGTCCAATACCTACCTGAAATAAGTGTTTGCCATTTTTATCCTTTGTCTAGTTGCTCTGGCTATAATATCCCATCATCCCTCCTATCAAATACTTTGAACGTGTAGTGTAGATTTTCTGAGATAAACCTCATTTCACATAGTGCAAGTATTGCCAGACAAGACGAATCACTACATATGTACTTACACGCATTTTGATTTTTTTTACTCTTTGTGGGATTTGTTAGGTAAATAATCTCATGGCATGTACCTAATTCTAGTTTCAGAAAACTTATGCGCCTATCACCCGAATCTTGACGTATTCATGGTTTCAGTTGGTTTTACTAACTGTACAACTTTAGGCCAATTATGGAGCCTCTCTGAGACTGAGTATTTTGACCAAAAAAAAAAAAAAAGAGAGAGAGAGAGAGAGAAAGAGAGATGATAAGAGTCACCTGGTGAGGGTTCCTCTGAGGATCAAATGAGATGATGTATAACAGCATTTGTGACTTTCCTTTCAGGGAAAGATTAGGATAACAGAGACCAGATTTACCCTCCTGGCTGAAACAAATCAAAACTGGCTAAAATATATGAGGCAATAGTTTTTAAGACGCCGGGTGACAGGCAACAAAAGACAGTAATTCTTGAAATGGGGAAACAAATGAGGTGAGCCTGCAATTGTCCCAGCTTCCTGCCTTTAAACAGTTTCCAGACAGTGGAGCACGGAGGCAAAGGAAATTTCAGAGCAAAGAATATTACCACGAATAAAAAATATCACTTCATAACGATAGATAAAGGGGTCATTCTGTCAAGAGTACATAACAATCTTAAACACACATGCACCTAGTGACAGAGCTTCAAAATACATGAGGCAAACACTGACAGAACTGCAAGGAGAAATAAATCAATCTGCAGACAGCTTTATTAAACAGCTTTCGGTTTTGCCTGGGATGAAACATTTGTCAATAATGTGACAGATTAGAAAAGACAACATGTTTTGCAAGTAATGTTATAGAAAATAACAAATGAAAACACAAATGAAGAACAGCTCAGCTGCATTTACGAGCAAGGAGGTTTGGATCCGGGAGCATTAGGAAGCTGTGAAAGGGCTGGTTAGGTAGAGGTGCATTCTACATAGAGTAGAGGTGCTGAACGTGCCGTGGAGCGGGGCCAATGAGGGAGACTGTGTGTGAGATGGCAGGGTGAGGTGTTAGGGTAGTGTCACAGCATAAGTCTTCAGACTTTCCCTTTTGTGAGATTGGCTTCCTTCAAGGTTGAACCAGATGCTCACTATAATCCTGGATAAACTTTAGATAAAAATCTGAAAGGGTGATGTATTGGTCAGGATAAGCTATTGCCCAAAATTCAGTGGTTTAACACAATGAATATATTTTTTTCCCTTTCACGTGACAATTCAATAGCATTCTGCCCAATGTAGTCACTCAGGAACAGACTTCTTCTGTCTTGGGTCTGTGTTCCTTCTCTACCTTCCAGATTCTATTCTACTTAGCTAGTAGTTGGGGAAAGAAGGACCAGGAATATATGAAGAAGGTATATATATGGTTTTATATATATGGTTTAATGTGGTTAAATATATTAGATACATATACTTAATAAATTTGATTTTATTTAGTTAATAACCCTGACTTATTTTTTTAAAAGATTTTATTTGGGCATATGTGCCAGAAGGGGATGAGGGGCAGAGGGGGAGAGAGCGAGGATGAGGGACAAAGAGACTCTGAGCACAGAGCCTGAAGTGGGGCTCCATCCCATGACCCTGAGATCCTGACCCCAGCTGAAGTCAGGACTCAGACGCTCAACCAACTGAGCCATGCAGGCACCTCAAGGAGGCACCTCAAGATAGCTTCACATCCCATTGGTAGACAGTCAGACACATGGACATTGCCTCAATGAACTGCAGGATGTGGTCCTACTACATGCCCAGAAGAAAAGCAGAGCCCTGGTATTTGTAAACACCAGCAATCTCTACATCACATGTCCTTATTCCATCTATTTATTGATGCTCTGAGAACCACGTTACTTTGTTGTACACAAATCCTAGTTCCCAATTTATTTTCTAAGTGAATTCAGTGGCTTCTATTATAGTAAATGTTCATGGAAAAAATTTGAACTGCAGTCAAGCATGAATATTTTCTAACATCACTGAATGGAAATAAAACACTGTACAAAGGTATAAGAAGGCTTAATACATCATCACATTTTGGAAGGTTAGAAGAGAGCAAGAGTTTTAAAAACCATCTAATTCAATCTCCTATTTTTGCAGCTAAGTAAACTGAGACCAAGAGAGGCTAAATGGTGTGTCCAAGTCTACGTAAACAATGAGTAAGAGAGCTGGGGTCAAACCTAATTGGTGTGGCCTCATGCTTTAAATTACCAACAGGAATTTAACGCATCAAGATAAAAAGTCTCTGTGTTATACTTTTATAAGGCACAGAACAGGTAAACAGCTTTGAATCTGGTAAATCTTTAGATTACATAGTCGCATAAAGGAAGTTCATGTTTATCTTTGATGGACATTTTGCTATTTCAATTAATGGGATGATAAGGATCTACTAGAGGAGCACCTGCTGCCCATGGATGAATGAATTGAATTGTTAGAGCAGTCGGGGTGGGTCTTCTTTAGGAAATAGTTACCAGTTTTCTTGGATTTCATCATTATAAATTCAAACTAAGTCAGAAATCTGACAATGTACAGCCCTTTGAGTTTAGGATAGTTATATTGTCCAGTTCTACACATAGACTTGCTCTGCAGTAAATGTCCTCTTTCTTTCTTTCTTTCTTTTTTTTTTTTTTATTCATTTGACACAGAGAGAGAGATTACAAGTAGGCAGGGAGGCAGGCAGAGAGAGAGGAGAGAGGAGGAAGCAGGCTCCCCACTGAGCAGAGAGCCTGATGTGGGCCTCGATCCCAGGACCCTGGGATCATGACCTGAGCCGAAGGCAGCGGCTTGAACCCACTGAGCCACCCAGGCGCCCAAATGTCCTCTTTCTTAATCTGATCTAAGTGCTCTCATTTCCCCCTTCCTCATCATTTGTATACACTGCAATACCTCACTTACTTGGATTTGACACTGGATTCCACATGAATGGATTTTCCAGACAAACGAAGTTTACCTACATTACCAATACCTTATAATTTTACAAGGAAATCTTTCTAGACTGTGTCGTGTACTTATCTATCACCTTAAAAAAAAAAAAAGCTTTGATGTCTTGCTTTTAATGTAGAACTAAGTAATCAAGAACAGGGGTCTGAAGCCCTATGGCTTCGGTTTAAGACCTGGCTCTGACCCTTAAGCTGTGTGACCTGAGGCATGTCACTTAATTTCTCCATGTCTGAGTTCCCTCATTTGTAGAATGAGAGTATTCTTAGGACATTCATCTTAAAGTGGTTGTAAAGATGAAAATTTGATATATGTAGACACTTAAACCAGTGTCTGCTGTATAGTACGTGCTAAGTACATAGTAGCTCAAGGCATCACAGCCTATATTGTGGCGGGCAGGGAGAGGGAGGGCAGGAATTAATTACTGGAAAATACAAATACATTTTCTAACCTATGACAAGTTATTGGAAGGGAAAGCGCCAAGTGCTATTAGAGTGTTAACAGGGGAACCAGATTTAGCCTGGCATTGTATTATAGAATTCTTTACATTTTCGTTTTTCCCACTGATGTGTGAATTTTTTGAAAGCAAGAAGCATGTCTTAATCTTCCTTATGTAACTGTCAGTAAGCACAGAATCTGGTGCATAGCAGGGGCTCGAGACTACTTTGGAAGGAGAGATTAAAGGGAAGAAAGAAAGAAAAATCATGATTCCTGGTACAGGTAGCACTATGAGAATATAGAGCTGTTGGAGGCAAGTATTCCACAGGGGGTAGAGAATTATGCTCCCTGGTGACCCCCACCCGCAGAGGTGTAGCACCTCCTGCGTGAGGGTCACCATCCCAGTGATTCTGACCGTCGGCAGCTTAATGAGGATGTATCCATTTATGCATTAAGGCTTATTCACTTTGTTCAAAGCAATCCCTCAGGTCTTCCCGGAGGACTGCTTTGCTTATTTTATACAGGATTCTTAGAATACTGCTGACATGCTTGATAATCAGGGAGTCTTGGTTGGGGGCGGTGCTTATCTTGGGGGAAAGGCAGTGAGCTACTTTTGAAGGCAGGCTTTCCTCCTCTCTTGAGAGTTGAGCAGTTGGAAAATAGGCTGCCTTCAGTCTTGCCTGGAATCGAGGGTGAAGGAGAAATATCAAAGGGGCTCTTCCATTTTCCTGGCCTGGAGGTGAATTGATTCCACGGATCACCTGCTAAGAGCGAGCCATAGAGGAGAAGAGAGAGAAGCAGGTGACCAGCCTTGCCCCAGCTCACGTAGTGGCCAAGCTCAAAGACCTCAGACCTGTATGCTCCCAGTCTGTGACCCTACACCATAACAAGTGGGATTTTGAACAAATGAAGCAACTTTAAAAATCTGTAAACAGGGATGTCTGGGTGGCTCAGTTGGTTAAACATCTGCCTTTGGCTCAAGTCATAATCCCAGAGTCCTAGGATTGAGTCCCATATTGGGCTCCTTGCTCAGCAAGGGACCTGCTTCTCCCTCTGCCTGCTACTCCCCACTGCTTGTGCTCTCTCTCTCTCTCTGACAAATAACATTTTTTTAAAAGATTTATTTATTTATTTATTTGACAGAGAGAGAGAGAGACAGCGAAAGTGGGAACACAAGTAGGGGAAGTGGGAGAGGGAGAAGCAGGCCTGCCCAGCAGGGAGCCTGATGTGGGTCTCGATCCCAGAACCCTGGAATCATGACCTGAACCGAAGGCAGGCATTTAATGACTGAGCCACCCAGGTGTCCCAAATAACATCTTTTTAAAAAACCCTATAAATAAATAAGGAGAGAGAAGAGAGACTGAACTGTGTGAACCTTCAATTTTAAATTGTGTTAGCCTAGATGAAAAGTGCAATCAAAATAGCAAAAATGACAGTAATGCCAGCAAATACTTATATGTTACTTATTACTTGCTAGGCATCATTCCGAGTTTTATATGTATAAGCTTATTTAATTTCCATAACAACTCCATGACCTGGGTTCTGTTATTATCCCTGTTTTACAGATGAGAAAACTGAGGCATAAGAGGTTAAGTAACTTGCTCCAGGTCCCACATGTTATAGGCTGAAGAGTTAGGATAAAGATTTAGTGGAAGGCAGGGTCATTATTAAACACGTACTATGTGCCAGATGCTTTCCATCTTTGTCAGGATGCACTGCTCTGTCCCTTTAAAATGGCCCCATTCTCGCCCATGGTAGGGACAGATCTTTCAATGTCATTGTACATCAAAGTTATGCTGAGGAGACATTCAGGATCAGTAAGAGAGGCTTGTTTCATATCCGGAGCTCCGCTTGGAAGGTGCCTGGAATAGGGCTTGTCCTAGGCTCAGCCACAAGGAACAGATGGTACCCATGGCTAGGACCCAGGGCAGAGGCTAGAAAAGAAAAAGGAAGTAAAGAGGAAATAGAGGGGGCGCCTGGGTGGCTCAGTGGGTTAAAGCCTCTGCCTTCTGCTCAGGTCATGATCTCAGGGTCCTGGGATTGAGCCCCGAACCGGGCTCTCTGCTCAGCAGGGAGCCTGCTTCCTCCTCTCTCTGCCTGCCTCTCTGCCTACTTGTAATCTCTCTGTCAAATAAAAAAATAAAATCTTAAAAAAAAAAAAAGAAAAAAAAGAGGAAATAGAGATCACAGATTCCCTGTGGACTGAAAGACAATGTGTTGGGAACAGTAGCAAAAACCATTTGCAGCATCCTCTGGATTCCAAGTGTGTTTGTAATCCAGCTATAAGAAACCAGGTTCTTTCTGGTAATGTTCGATATCTGCATGCCTTCTCAGGTGCTGTAGAGCCAAAAGGCAAAACCTCATCTTGTCCAAATGTTAAAGTTGCCTGCTGAGCTAAATAGTTTATTCCTGTTTATAGAACTAAGTAGGCTGAGATCTAGATGGCTCACCAGGTATCAGTCAGCTGGTCTAAGGCAGAGAGGGCCCGACACCCAGGTCTGCAGTGTTAGAATGGATATGCTTTCCCATACTCCACATGCTGGTTTACTATCCCGCCCAGCCCAGAAGGGTTTCCCCTTTCCTCCTAAGTTAGCCGAGTGAGAATATAGTTATATGAGCCTAAGTTCTGGGTCCCTCTGTTGCTGCTCAGCCCCTCTTCCCACTGGCTCAGGCCCCTGACACTGCCCAGAGTCAATAAAACCAGGGCCAGGTTGGGAAGTCTGAGGAGCCTAAATGATGGGGCTGTGCCAGGCTGTGTCAGCGGAGGAACGCAGGGGTGCCCGTGCCCGTGGGCTCCCAGGGGCCCTTTTCATCACCTTGGCGCTCAGTAACAGACTATCAATAACATCTCGAAATAGAGAGCATCAAACAGCCCACCAACCCGGATGGCCAGCACAGGGAGCATTAGCACATTTTGCTCTTCTAGGAATAAAAGAACCGCAACTGTGTCCTTGAATCTGTTAAACAATGTTAACTAGAGGGAGGGGTCAGGAGAGAGGTCCGTGTGGTGGTTTATGGGCAGGAGATGAGAGAAACCACACAGCTCATTTGCCCGGTGCTAATGGATCTGAAGTGAGGAGCCTTGATGCCAAGGGGGACTGCTGTCTTGAGATGAGAAGAACCGAGAACAAGGGAAGTCCATTAGTGTCATGTTTGTATTTCTCCTCCTCTGAAGCTGGATTCCAGGCGCTCTGGGAGGAAAGATCAACAATTCCCATCCCCAGTAGTTTTGTCCATTAGTGTCAAATTATCCCAAGAGGGAGGAGGAAAAGAAAAAAACGCCAGCAGTGTAAACAGAAAATTTGGAAGCTCACTAGAAAGCCTCTCGCCCCTGCCCAGGCCATAGTAGTCGGATGTCTTAGTAAGGCGATTCGTTGGTAACCGGGGGCAGGGGCTTGTTGCTTTCCCCTGTCCATGTACAGGTTCTCTGCAAGAGATGGCCTCACCTGTACAGGGCGTGAAGCAAGTCCCACTTCCTGAGTTAAGCCGTCATGAATTTCACCAAAACAAAATGGGTTTGATCTACAGAAATCAAAAATGAAGAAGTAAAATAGAAATATCTGGTATTTGTAAGCACTTACTTTGGGTTCATTATGGTTTTAAGTGCTTTACAAATTCTCACCTGTTTCACTGTTGGAGTGGTGCCTCGAGGTAGGAACTGTTCTCATCCCAAGTTTTCAATCAAGAACATGGAGACATAGTAGGAGTTAGTGTTTCATCATCTATTACCTCTTAACAAACTACTCCAGCACGTAGTGGCCTAGAACAACAATTTATGACTGTTATCTCATGCTGCTTTAGGTCATGGATTCGGGTAGAGCATAGCAGAGTCAGCTTGTTCTGTTCCATGAACTCTAAACTGCAGTGGGGATGACATGATTCATGATTGTCGGTGGGGGGGGTGAGGTGCTGTTCAGGTATCTCTTTCTCTGCCTGGTCTTGCCACATGGCCAGCTTGAGTTTCCTCACAGCATGGTGGACTCAGGGTAGTTGGGTTTCTTGCACGGTGCCCCAGGACTCTGAGAGCATGTATTTTAAGAGGCTTGGGCTGAAGCTGCAAGTCTTATGATATAGCCTCAGAATCCCCTGAAGGTGACCTTACCACAGGCAAGTTAGTAAGACTAGCCAGGATTCAAGGAGAAGGGACTAGGAGGGGCAGCAAGGATTTAGAATCATTTAAAATTTGCTGCAGAAAGTAATCAATCAAGCCCAGTAGTCCCTACATTGGAAGATAGCATTTTAATTCAGACACTCATCCACTACACCAAAGTTGAGTAATCTGGAAACTGAATTTATGTATCATTAAGACAAATCCAGTGGATGATGGATATTCTGGCATTCATTTGTAATTTAGTTGTTTGGAATATAGATTATATTGTCTTCTAAAGATACGATGTTTCTGTCTCTCCCTCTTCCTTAGATATTTGTTAAACACCGACTTTGTGCCTGGCACTGTCCTAGGTGTTAGGTATACAAAACAAATTACTGTCTGTGCTTTTGAGACTCTTGTGGGTTAACATGTACTTAATTACTGTTCAGGGGGATTAGCACTGCATGATAGGAACTAATGTGGAAACTGAAGAAGAAACATCTAATTCTACCTTAGAGATTTGGGAAGGCTTTCCAAAGGAGATGAGATTTGGTTGTAGCTTGGAGGAGTAAGAGGAGCTTGCCAGGTATTATAAACTGAATGTTTGTGTCTCCCCAAATCCGTATGCTAAAGCCCTAACTCCCAATGTGGCTGTGTTTGGAGGTAGGGCTTTTCCCAAAGTACTGGAGGTTAGGTAACATCCTAAGAGTGGATTTCCGATCTGACAGGATCAGTGTCCCTATGAGAAGAGACACCAGAAAGCTATGTCCCTTTTCCCCCTCCACCCCATGTACCAAGGAAAGACCATGTGAGGACATGATGAGAAGATGGCTTTCTCTAAGCCAGGAACAGAGTCCTCACTAGAAACTGAATTTGCCAGAACCTGGGTCTTGGACTTCTAGAAACTGTGAGAGAATACATTTGTGTTAAGTCATTTAGTCTATGGAACTTTGTTACGGCGGCCTGAGCTGATTAAGACACCAGCTAAAAAGACAAGGAAGAGTATTCCAAGGAGAAGCAACAGTATATTTAAGTGAAAGGAGACTTAAAAGAGCATGGGATATTTACAGAACCAGCAGTAATTCCCAGGCCTGAAGTATTTTGGGGGAAGCAGTGGGAAATAGACTAGAAAGGTACCAAAATCTGGGTGCCTTGACCTCTATAAATTGCCAAATTAGGTAGTCTTGGGGCTGTCTGACCTCTGGATTTCTCCTTAAGTGAGGTAAGCTTCCATATTCTTTGAACCATTGTGACATATGTTTTCTGTTCTTTGTATTCCAAGGCATCGAAGAATCATTTAGGGTGAATCTTGGCTGCATGTTACAAGAATCCCAGGATAATCATGATTTAAACAATATAGAATTGTAAGTCTCTTTTGATACAAATGTACCGGTGTTGGCAGTCCAGGGTAGGCATACCCTCCTCAGCGGCAAAGGCCTGGCATCCCTCTATCTTGCTGTTACCCCATTCTCAATAGATGACTTTGGGATCATGTTATAAGAACCATGTCTATGTTCCAATCAGGAAGACAGAAGGGAACAGATTGTACATCTTTTTAATTCTCTTTTTGTAGAAACCACATTTGACACTTTTTGTCTGCTGCTGGTCAGAACTTAATCACATGAGAGCCCGTATGTGGAAGCTCAAAGGCTTGTCCTCGCTTTGGGAGGTTATGCTTCCAGATAAAATTTACAGGTTAACTAAAGAAGAAGAGGAGTAGAGTCGTGGTGCCTGGGTGGCTCAGTGGGTTAAAGCCTCTGCCTTCGGCTCAGGTCATGATCTCAGGGTCCTGGGATCAAGCCCCACATTGGGCTCTCTGCTTGGTGGGGAGCGTGCTTCCTCCTCTCTCTCTGCCTGCCTCTCTGCCTACTTGTGATCTCTCTCTCTCTGTGTCAAATAAATAAATAAAATCTTAAAAAAAAAGAAAAAGAGTAGAGATACTGAAGATCACTTAGCAGGTTTTCTCATGTAGAGACTTCCTCTAACTTGTCTAGATGATGATACAAGTGTAGGAAGGGTCGTGAGAGGAAAGGGCAAATGAATTCCCAGGGGGGATTTTGTAGGTTACTGTGGGTAATTCTGGTGCAATCAAACTTTTGCCGTGGTTTCTGACATGGAAATCAGTTTCCTGCTAGAACAAAATGTATTCTCTTCCAATGTTTCTAAGACTACTTTCCTGAAGCTTTATAGGATTTTCATGTAGCTATCTTTACAGATAAGGAAGAGACATAAAGTAGAATATTTTTACCAGTGGGATAGATGTTCTTGTTATTTCGTAGTATTTCACAGGCTGTGAAGTGCTTCCGTATCATAGAGCCCACTTGGACAGAAAAACATAAAAGCCATATTCAAGAGTCATTCTGGTTTAAAGAGGAAGAATTCTGGCTTTGACTACCTCAGGTGCTGGAGTTCAGACTGTAATACTCAGGTAGAACACACCAAGTTCAGATATTTATAACAGATCCTAGAGAGCTTCCAACTCAGGGCTGGAAGGAGATGATTCAAGGACTGAATTTATCCTGGAGGCTGAGAGCATTTATCCTATATGCTGTACAAAAGCAGTGCACTAAGATCATTTATAAGCAACAAGAACGTGTGCTTATCAATGAGGTTCTGACTGTCACTTTCTGTTCTTCTTCCCCCTGAGGAGCTGATAAACATCCTTAGATGGTGTATTACCTTCCTGGGGCTGCCATAAAAAAAAAATGTACCATAAACTCGGTGGCTTAAGCAACAGAAATTTAGGGTAGAAATCCAAAATGAAGGGGTTGGAAGGGATGGGAGGGATGTGAGGGAGAATATGTTCCAAGTCTCTCCCCTAGCCTCTGGGGGGTTTGCCGGCCATCTTTGGCTGGTAGATAACATTCCCTCTGTGTCTTCACATTATCTTCCTTCAATGTGTGCCTGTCTCTGTGTCCAAACTTCCCCTTTTTATAAGGACGCTGTTGTATCATATAAGCATGCCCTCATGACCTTATGCTAACTTGATCACTTCTGTGAAGACCTTATTTTTAAATAAGGTCACATTCTGAGGTACCATGGGACTGGGAGTTAGTTCCAACATACCCTTTTGTGGGGGGAACACAGTTCCATTCATAGCAGGTGGGTATTGTTGAGGAGGTTAGCTTTGATGTTGATACAGTTTAGATTTATCTTCTTCTAATTTTCGCCTGGTGCCCCACACTCTTAGTTCCCAAGTTATTCTGTGCATATTTATTAGGGCACTTAGTAGTAATTACTTATGGTATTACTCAGAATACACATCGAGTATCAAATTTTATTGTCGATATTGCTGAGGACACTAGATCCTCCCACGTCTGCTGCAAAATGCTGGCCGCCTGCCTTTGTGCTGTGGAAATGGTTGCAATGTGTTTCATCTTTGTTTCCCTCACATCATCTCTATACTCTGGGGGCTGAATTTATATATGGTACTTGCCTCCTCTGTTCTCTCCCACCCCCCCATATACATTAACTTTCTTTTTTTTCTCTGTTTGCTGCAATGAAGGGAAACCTTTAGTGAGAAAAAATATTTTCTGACTGGAATCTAATCTCTTTTCTCCTAAGCCATGGCACCTTCTGTGGAAAACCATTAACTATCTCCACAAGAGTGCTCAGGGCACAGTTTCTAGTTACAGCTTCTTTCTCAACACAGTATGCTCTATGTGCCTGGCTTATTTTGGAATAGTCAGTGATGTTTCCTGCCACATACAGTATCCCTTGGCCCATCCACAGCCCCTTAATCAGAAGAGTAGTGCTTGGCTGTTCTTTGAGCAAAAGTGGCCACTGATTGGGCCAGCATGGGCTTGTTTGGAGATAACTCTGTTTCGTGGAGGCCATAATGACTTGCTAACTCACCCAGATTGGTTCACTTTAGGATTCCATATAGATTATACAGTGAGCACTAACCAGACAGGTGGAAAGAAACAGATGCAGTGAGAAAGAATTTGAAGGACTTCTCTGGTCCTCAGAGGGGTCTCAAGTCCTGACAGCTTCTTGTTCCTACTCCAGACAACATAAATACTGAAAATAAACTTTCTCCCCCCCCCCTTTTTTTTTTAAAGATTTTATTTATTTATTTCACAGAGGGAGAGAGATCACAA
>LNAC01000132.1:616527-881416 GCA_002007465.1 Ailurus styani | reverse complement strand
GCCCGATGCGGGCCTCGATCCCAGGACCCTGAGTTCATGACCTGAGCCGAAAGCAGAGGCTTTAACCCACTGAGCCACCCAGGCGCCCTAAACTTTCTCCCTTTTTAAACCAAAAAAAGTCTGCCTTTCCTCCTTCCCTCCTTCCCTCCCTCCCTCCCTCCTTTCCTAAATTAATTTGTTCCCCACAATAATCTCTTAAAGCTCAGAGACTTTAAGAGATTTGCCCAGCTTTTGCCGCACAACCATTAAATGTTAGAGCTGGGACTTAAACCTGATTGTTTTAGTGGCAAATGCCATATGTTTCTACTTTAAAGTATGATACATAACTGTTAGTGAGAATGTGCTTAGAAGAAAGGCACAAGGAGGACATCATGTGCTAGAGGAATGCGGTAGTGCTGGACCTGGACTAACAATAGCAGTACTCAAGGGGTTTCCTTCTGGTTTTTCATACTAATTTTATTGTATCTTCAGAGCAAATCTGTGGAGTAGAGGCATGAAGGGCAACTTTATCTTCAGTTTTAAATGCAGAAATTGAGCTTCTACGAGTTAATTGATTTGCGTAAGGCCACAGAATTAGGAAATAGTAGTGACTGAGATTAGGACTGTCTTTGTAATTTTTTTAAATTTAATTTTTTATTTTTTTAAGTAGACTCCATGTCCAACACATGGGCTTGAACTCAGGACCCTGAGATTAAGAGTCACGTGCTCTGTGGACTGAGCCAGCCAGGTGTCCCAGGACTGCTTTTTTAATAACCAGCCCAGCGAGGGGCACATTCGGTTAAGTGTTTTTAAGAAAGAATAACATAAGGGAAGGAAGGAAGGAAAAGAAGAGAAGAAGGGAGAGTCTCTTTTCATAATTTCAAGCTATAGTCAATATGCTGTGAGCAAAGACCCAGCTCTTATTATCATTCCTTCAACTTAGACAGCATCCAAGCCATGCTTAACAGTCCCCAAGCTTATTTCTTATAAGCTCTGTGTTGGGGATACCTAAGGCCTCAACAATTCTGTACTCAGTGAGTCATCCTCTCCTCCATCTGTTTATGTAACAAGTCTAACCACAGCCATTGTTGCTGATTACATGCTGGAAATGACCTAACAATGTTGTATTTAATGATCTCCAATCATTTCCATCTGGTCCGTGGGTGGCTGCATAGTCATTATTCATCAATGAAACTTTGCAAACACAAACACATATGTATGTATATAATAAAACCTCAATAATTTGCAGTAATTGGAGGGAAGGCCTATCTGAATTAACAAAAAGTAAGAAATGCTGTTTTATTACTTTCAAGCTCATGATGTAATTAACCACCTAATGAGAATGTGGCATGGTGGAAAGAGCACTGTAATGGGAGTTTTGTGAACTGGATGTTGTTAAGCAGAGAGAGGAGATGAACAGAGTAGATACACAGGTTAGGTCATACAAGGGCAACACTGGAGCTCTGTGGCCACATTTTACCATCTGGCCCTTAGATCTGTAGGTTTAGAAATGTGAAATTGTTGGTATTGCCAGAAATGATCCATTTAGAGAGGCTAGAAGATAGATCCCACACAATAAGTAAATGAATAATGCTAAACAAATTATATATGACCTAGACATAAAACTTAATGCTAATTTGTTAGTTTTGTTTGAAAGCTGTCTTTCAGGTGGACCGAATATATATGTTGGTCATTTGGTACATTGTCTCTCATGTGCGGAAGTCTTCATGATAATCCAGTACTGACTCAGGTTGCATTCTGTTACAAGTAATAGAAACTACAATTCAAAATAGTTGACATGAATGGGGAGGGGGTTGGTGGTTTCTTTGGTTGGAAATCCAAAGTGGAATGAGGTGTGGAGCTTGACTTAGGCATTCAGCCATTTTATCTAGTTCTGGTTTTAGTTGTTTGCTGTGCCTGTGTGTGTATGTGTGTGTACATGCTCACGTGCCTTACCTCTGCCTCCCTCAATGTCATATTCATTCTAAAGCTGGTTTCTCTTCTGGTAGCCAAATGGATGCATTGGCCTTAAATCTGCATACCACCTGTCCCCTCAGTGGAGTGGGTCTGAGGAGGGTGAGGGAAGAAGATAAAGGGAGAGGAGGGGAGAAGAAAGGAGAGGAGAGAGGAGGGAAGGGGAGGAGGGGAGAACAAGAGTTTGAAAAGACAAGGATAGGGCACCTGGGTGGCTCAGTGGGTTAAAGCCTCTGCCTTCGGCTCAGGTCATGATCTCAGGGTCCTGGGATCGAGGCCCATATCCGGCTCTCTGCTCAGCAGGGAGCCTGCTTCCCCCTCTCTCTCTGCCTGCCTCTCTGCCTCCTTGTGATCTCTCTCCCTCTGTGTCAAATAAATAAATAAAATCTTAAAAAAAAAAAAAGACAAGACAAGGATATTGTCCTAACCTATATTACTCTCCAGTGTTTAGGAAGCACAGAATCAGAGAAGAAAGCATTCCCTGGGTGAAAGTAGTAGCCAGTGTCATCCAGCTCATGGTATCGCCTTTCTTAGACAAAGTTGGGGGCATTGTGGCCAATTTATATTCTTTCCTGGACTTTTTGTACCTCCCATATGGCTCCCTGTCCATTGTCATCTTTCTTTAGGAAGACTAAAATAAAATTCATTAGGCCACAGCTCTTTTCCCACCATCAATTGTATTTTGTTTACACCTTCCTGAGACTTCATCCTGATGATTTTGACTAGACTGAAAATATCCATGTTTATTAGGCTCTTAGGATGGCTGACTTTTTTCAAGGTTGTGCAGGTTCCAACAGGCCTCCTTGTTAGGATACGAGTCAGTAAGTTTGGGGGTGGGGGGACATTAAGTCTATTTAGTAAGCTGTTAGTGTGTGGCAGCCACTGAGATAAATGTGATCTTATTCCATGTAATCCACGGAAGGTATTCGGCCCATTTAGAAAGGTTAAGGATCTGACCCAGTAACAACAGCTCTGAGACATGGAGCCATTACCTCCTCCACGGCCTCCGGTTCTCGGAGAAGTAGAGTTTTTTTTTGAGCTCTGCTATTATCTACGTGTGTGGCCTTGGTTTCTTCACCTGTGAAATGGCAGGAGAGGATTGGATGATCTTCAAGGTAGTGTCTAATGTTAAGATGTTCTGCATTACATATGGAACTATGGTCTTACTTTGTCTGCTTTACCTGAATAGGTAAACAAATGCAGGAGTAATTAGCTATGTGTAATGTGAAAATAAACATGGCAAAGGGACTTGAGAACTCTTTATTCCTTCTTACTGGTTAGATATTGCTCTTAAAAATATCCTAAAAAGCCACAGGGTGAGCTCCAGCCCCACTATGATGGAATGTGGGTGCCTGAATCAGGACTTGACTTACCCTGGGGATATGCAAGATCTTCCCCCATTAAGAAGAGTGTCTTCTTGGGGCACCTGGCTGCCTCGTTGGTAGAGCATGCAACTCTCGCTCTCATGGTAATAAATTCAAGCCCCATGCTGGGTGTAGAGATTGCTTAACAATAAAATCTTTAAAAAAAAAGGTGTCTTCTCTTTCTTTAATGCCTCTTACGACTTTCATGTATGAAAGGCGGTCCCTGTAGCATCTGAGTAGTCCTTGAGCTGAAACACAGTTAATGAACTTTTATTATATATATGTTTGTCCAGAAAACAAACAAACAAACTGAGGTGTAAATATTCTCAATAAGAAAGAAACTAAGCAAATTCACTCAGGTGGGATTAGATTTACACTTGTGTAGCAATGGTTGTTACTCTGTTTCTTTTCCTACTACCTTCTCCTTGGTCAGAGAGAAGGCAGGTCAGTGTCTCCTGAGCTTTCCTCCCCAGGGTGCAGGGTAAGCAGAAGATAATTCAAACATATTCAGGGAAATTTAAAAAATGCTACTTACATGTGTGAAACAATTGTTTTAATTTTGAAAATGGTGCTTGATTTGCCTTCTGTGATCAGCCTTCCCTGCTGCACAACTGTTCCAGTACTGCAGTGAGCCCCAAAACTTGGAGTCAGTCCAGGGGTGGAATCTGGTCTGTCACTTGCTAGTTGTGTGACCTTTCATCTCAGATATTGCTGTTGTTTGTTCTCTATGATACGGGTCTTTTTCATAACCTTAATTTCTCATCATGCTTGTGCTTTCCTCTACCGTCTTGAACATATGGAGTGTATTTATAGACGCTGTCTTAACATCCTTGTTTATTATTTGTATAATCTGTAGAATTTATGTATCTGTTTTTATTGACTGATATTCCCCCCTAGGTTTTGGGTCATATTTTCCCGGTTCTTTGAATGCCTGTTAATTTTTTTGTTGGGTGGAAGACATTGTGAATTTTATTCTGCTGGGTGCAGATTTTTTTTCAGTCCTTTGAATGTTTTTTAGGCTTTTTTTTTGTGGGAGTGCAATTAAATTACTTGGAAACAAGTAACTTTTGACTTGCTTTATTTTTTCCTACGCAGATCCAGAACAGCCTTGAATGGAGGGCTGATGCAGCCCTCCTACTAAGGTGATATATTTTGAGTAGACAAATATTAGGAGATATTTCACTAGCTGCAAGGAACAGAAAATATTCCCAACCCTGGGTGAGCTTGGGGAGGTGCTCCTCTCTGATCATTCTCTCTGTGGGCCCACAGTTACTCTATATCTACGTGCCGATTAGTACTTAGCTAAAGATGTAAGGGGAATCCTCTGCATTTCTCTGGAGTTCCTTCTGTGCAGCTCTCTTTTCTCCAGTTCCCTGACTAGGAAATTTTAGCTGCTTTGGCCTCCTGGAACTCCACGCTCTGTGTCCTCAAACTGCTGGGCTCTGCTGGGCCTCTCTTCCCTTTGGCATAGCCTGGAAACTCTGTGGACGATAAGCTGGGGTATCCTAGGACTTACCTCCTGGTTTACCTTCTTGTTGGGGTCACTGTCCTGCTTCGCCGGTTGCTGAGCATCTGAAAACCATTGTTCCATGGGTTGTGTTCAATTTTTTAATTCTTTGAGGTGGAAAGGTAGATCTAGTCTCACCGTGGCTGAAGACAAGTCAGCGTCTTCTGCTTCATGAACCATAGTCCCACTGGTTACCAGCTGTGTGGACCTAAGCGAGTTACCTAACCTCCCAGTTCCTCAAGTCCCTAGGCCATACAGTGGAAATTATGATCTCAGTGTATAGTATGGTTGTGAGAGTTAAATAAAATAATTCATATGGTGTTCTTAGAATACTGCTTGGCACATAGCAATTATAGTTGATTCTTGAACAAAATGGTTTTGGACTGGGCGGGTCCACTTGTAACTGGATTTCTTTTTTATAAATATACATACAGTACTATAAATGTATTTTCTCATCTTTATGATTTTCCTAATGACATTTTCTTTTCTCCAGCTTACTTTATTGAACGAGTACAGTATTAATATATACAACATACAGAATATGTGTTAATTGACTGTTAATGTTATAGGTTAATGTTATAGGCTTCCAGTCAACATTAGGCTATTACTAGTTAAGTTTTTGGGGAGTCTTAAAAGTTATATGTGGATTTTCAACCCGACAGAGGGTTGACCCTAACTCCTGTGTTATTCAAGGGTCAACTGTAGCTATAAAATTCTAGCAGCAATGATGATAATGATGCTCAGAATACATCTGTTTAAGCTCAACTCAAGACCACAAGTTTTTGTACACCGCAAGTTTCGTGTCTATAAAATGACCAGGATCTATTTTTACTGCTGAGTCTGATCTGGGATTTATAATGTTCTCTCTCCTCCTTAGAGTACCCCTTGGCAAACTATGGCCTGTGCACCAAATCTGGCCCTCTGCCTGCTTTTTATTTTATTTTATTTTATTTTATTTTATCTTAATTTGGGGCTGACTTTCCTTTGGAAACTTTGTCTTATTAAATACTGTCTAGTCAGGTAGCTGTGGCCTTCTGGCCCTATTACACCCTTTCATCTCCTGATTGAGCCCAAAGACAGTTCCCTGACCCATCCCCTTGGTGGAGGAGAGTTGAATGAGTGGGAAATCGAGGGGCATTTATCAAAAATGCCCACCGCATATGGGAAATTTCTTTGAAATCTCTGGGTTTAGATTGAAAATTTATCTGAATGTTATTCCTACTCCATAATATATCCACTTGCTTAGTAGAAATTTTTTCTTTGTTACTTAACACGAAAAGATGCATCTTTAGGGAGATGCAAATCAGGACATTAGGTAAATGCACCAATCACAAGGAGATAGCACTTCACACCATTAGGATGGCTTTTATAAAGACAACAACAGGGTCTCCTGGGTGGCTCAATGGGTTGGGCTTCTGCCTTCAGCTTGGGTCCTGATCCTGGGGTCCTGGGATCAAGCCCTGCATCGGGCTTCTTACTCAGGAGGGAGCCTACTTCTCCCTCTGCCTACTGCTCCCCCTGCTTGTGCTCTCTCTCTGTCAAATAAATAAATAAAATATTAAAAACAACAACAATAAAATGATAGGATATAAAATGATAAAGGCACTGTGGAAAACAGTATGGCAGTTCCTAAAAAAATTAAATGTAGAATTACCATATGACCTAGCAATTCCTCTTCTGGGTATGTAACAGAAAGAACCAGAAGCAGGGACTTGAACAGATATTTGCATACCAGTGTTCACATCATTCACAATAGCCATAAAATGGAAACAATCCAAGCATCCATTGATGAATAAATGGATAAACAAACTATGCTCTATCTATGCAGTGGAATATTAGCCTTAAAAAGGACGAACATTGTGGTACATGCTACAACATTGTGATATATGCTACAGGTGATCTCTGATGATGCTAAGTGAAGTAAGTAAGCCAGACAGAAAAAGACAAATATTGTATGATTCTACTTAGGTGAGGTGTCTAGAATAGTCAAATTCATGGAGACAAAGTAGAATTGTAGTTTCTAGGGGCAGGGTCAAGGGGAACTGGGTGTTATGATGTAATGGGTACAAACTTTCAGTTTGGAATGATATGGAGGGTCTGGAGATGGACAGTGGTGGGTGGTTGCACACGGTGGGAATGTACATAATCCTATAGAACTGTACACTTAAACCTGGCTAACATGGTTGATTTTTATATGTATTTTACCACACACACACACACACACACACACACACACAAAAGACGAGTGACAACAGTAATGAAAGTTCATTTTAGAAAGTTGAGAAATGACGGGGGATAGACACTGGATGTAAATACTAAGAGTTTGATATATATTGATTTTATCCTTTTTCTGAACGGGTACAAATTTTTAACGACTATGGAACCATGCTGTTTTGTATTTTTATAATCAGGGATGAGAATTAATATTATTGAATCCCTGTATGTGCCACTTTCCTTCCTCTGTTTAATTTCATTCTCACAAGAACACTGGAAAATAAAAGGTTTTATATCTCCATTTTGTAGATGAGGAAATTTAGAAAACTTTCCTGGGTTTGGATAAATGGCAAGAACAGGATTTGAAGCAAGTCTGTATGTTCACAAAGTCCCTATTCTTTGCAGGATTCTTTAGGGCCTGTAACCCAGGGAGACAGGACAAGGAGTTCAGAGACCTGGTTTATGCTCTTTTGACAAAGGAGGAAACTGAGGACTGGAGAAATTGAAGTGTGACATTACAGATCCAAATCCCACATTTTCACAAATATTTCATGAGGCATGAGATGTGGTTTCTGAGGGAGGCAGCATCAGAGCCTTCAGAGGGTGCCTTGAGTTTGCCTGGGTCACCCGTAGCTCTCTACAAGGGCATCTGTCATGCAATAGGTGGGCTGGAGATGTCACTTGGTTCTTGGAATGCTAGTCGCTCTTCCAGTCTTGAGGCAAATCACAGCGTCTCTTTTGCAGAAAAGCACTGGAGACTTTTGCTTTCCCTTCTTTTACAGCCTGATAAGACTCCATTCCAGAGTCTTGGCTCCTGCCAGGCTGGAATGTTCTGTTTGTTTTGGTCCTGAGTCCTGGAGGCAAGTCCTTCCTGGAGATGGAGGCGGAGCTAGGGAGTGGCCAAGCAATCATGTGGCAATCCTGCCAGCTAGTGGCGACACAAAGTATGGGCCTAAACTGAGGACACTGCAGCCTAGGGACTAACTACCCCGGGTGGACTCAGAGTCATAGGGCATGGGCTTTACCATCTTGATTTACACATGATGGGAGGGCAGGGTGCCTAGAGAGGAGAAGTGATGTGTCCAAGGTGTTGACAGAGTTGGGATTGGAATTTGAATTCCCAACTCGCCTGAGACATTTATTAAGCGTGTTTGGCAACAATGACAAGCAGGCTACCATACCATGTGCAAGATCATTTCTATTTCTCACAGCGCTTCTCCAAAGAAGGCGTTTTTTATGCCTGTTTTATTGATCATAAACGTAAGCTGCGGAGGTGACTTGTTCAAGGCTATTTGGTAGTGGAATTGGGTCTGCCAACAATGACTTGGGTTTGCTGAGGCCAAAGTATCAAGCCCTCATAATATATTAGTAGGTGCAAATTATTTTAGTCCCTGTCACAGTTTCTTTCAAATACTAGATAGAAAATAAATGGTTTTTTGATAAATACATACAGAAAAAAGAACAGCTATTGCTTTGGCCCTAACTAAAACTAGCGTAAGTTAAAAACAACGACAACAGAAGCCATTGTGCAGGAAGTGGTATTGACGCTGGGTCTTGAAGAACTGATAGGCTTTCAAAAGGCAAGCAGTCTGATAATAAAGGCATCCAGAAAGAGCGAACTGCATGAGAAAAAGGATGAGAACAGTTTGGGTAACAGCAAATAATCCATTTTTGGCTAGAATTAGAATGTAAGTCTGTAACTTGGGGAACCGTGAGATATATGAGCTAGTTTGGGACCTGATTGCAAAGGGCTTGGAAGGGGAATGTGGTTTTTTTCCTTGAGCAAGTGAAAGTGAAGGAAAGTTTTGGTGAATAGGAGCATGGCATAAGTGAAGCTACACTTCAGGAAGACCTTTCTGACAGCTGCATATGGGGCAGATAATAAAGGGGCACAATCCAAAAGGAGAAGCAATAGGAAAGGAAGAGATGGGTAATATGTCCTATGAAGAGGGGTGCTGAGAGGTACACATGTCTTGGGAGAGAGAGGGCCAGGACGTGGCTAGCCTGTTGGTTACAGTCTTAGGAAACTAAGACTCAAAGAGGAGAGGTAATTTTCCTGATATCACAACTGTGTGGAAGGCTGAGATTGAACTCAAGTCGGTGCGCTCCAAATCCTGTGCCATTTCTGCTCTGCTTGAGAGATGGGGCACAAGGAAGGGAGAGAGGGAAGGAAGGAGATGAAGATAAATCCAATTTTAAAAAAATCGAATAAGATTAAAAGAATAGGAGTAAAGCAGGAGGATGAACTGGTTTGTTGAAGAAAAATTCAGTTTAGGACATGTTGATCTCCCGTGCAGATGGGTATCAAGTGCATAGTTGCAGATGTGAAAATGGGGTTTGGAGGTGTGGGGTGAGAGGTATATTTGGGAGTTACCCAAGAAGATACTGAGGGGCAGGGCACAAAACAATAGTTCTAAATCCTTTGGTGGAGCCAGAGATATTCTGTCTGTCTGTCCATCTGGCCAACAACTTAGAAGAGTTAATTTGTGTTCACTGTGCAATTTACACAATGAAAAGTAACCATCCTTTCCCTGGCTTTGGTCCAGCCAGAGTCAAAGAGTATGTCCATTTTAATTCATAAAGGTTGCACGAGATACACTGTGCATAAGCACCTGGGGATCGAGAAAAGAGAGGGAGGGAATGAATTTCTAATTTATTTGTATAGAGAGAGTGCCTTTAAAAATGTGCCCCAAAGAACTGATATCTACTAGTAGTATCCCCATCTCTACACAGAGGCAATCCATCACTACCAGAGTAATGCCTATTTTTCCAGAAATTTCTCAGGCATTTATAAACATAAAGGTATATACCCTCACCTTTCCCCACCCCATGCATGTTGTTCTGTCTCTTGCTTTTGTCTCACAACCATATTTTTTGGACAGTTTTTCACATCTGTACAGCTAGAACAGCTTCCTTATTTTTAGGGACTATATAGCATTTCAGTGTTCACTGTATATACCATAATTTAATAAGAAAAGTACCTGGTACAAATAATACTGCAGTAAATATTCTTATATTGGCACATAACCCTATTGTAAGTTGAGGAAGATCTGTAATTATATTTTATCTGTAATTGCATTTTAAGTGAATACCATGATCTAGCAGAAGGGAGCTAAGGAAAGGGATGGAAAGGAAAGGAAAAGGAGCAGAAGAAGGAGAAAGGGAAGGAAGGAATTCAAGTTAATTAATGAGCACAGTATTTGATTATATACCTTTAGTCATGGGCAGGGTAGGGTGTGGTTGGGTGTGTGTGTTGGGGTCGTGGGGTTAGAATTGGAAATAAATTCTGAACTCTCCTTAGTGGACTCATCTATTGTAATAATATTGGAGAAGAAATTCTGAAACTATTTTAGATGTATTATTAGACTCAGCAATTGAACAAATATGATACTGGGAACCAAGAATCTCTTTCAGGAAGAAGGGAAATACAAATGTGGAATATGGAGAAGCAAAAAACACTTACAGGTATGAATTATAATTGGAAGTATCAGTGCAGACCCTTAATTTCTAAAAAAAGAAATTGTGTATGTATGTGCATCTTTATATGCCTATGTATTTTTATAAACTTATGTATATATGCATATTTGTATGCATGTGAATGCATAGGCTTTCTAGCTCTGCTTGAAAAACCAAGAAGCAAAGACATACATATCATTCAAATCTTGATTTCTTTTTTTTTCTAAGATTTTACTCATTTATTGGGAAGAGAGAGAGCACAAGCAGGGGGAGTGGCAGGCAGAGGGAGAAGGAGAAACAGGCTCCCCACCAAGCAGGGAACCAGACATGGGGCTCTGTCCCAGGACCCTGGGATCATGACCTGAGCTGAAGGCAGATGCTTAACCAACTGAGCCACCCAAGCACCAGAAATCTTGATTTCTAATACCATTCCCCACCAAAAGGAAGTAGTGCTTCTTAGAAAAATGGCTGATTGCAGAATTGGAGCACAGCAGGTGCAAGGTGGACCTGGAACATCTTGTTATACCAGATAGTAAGGAAATGCTACTAAAAAACGTCACAAGAACGCAGGAGCTAGCTTTGAAGGGCTCCTACTGGCCAAATCCGGGACAATATAAACGACAAAATAATTAAGTACGGTAATGAATTCTAAACTATTGAAAAGCATGGAAATTCATGAGTCCATACTGACGACAGATAAATGGGGGAGAAAGAAGGGCTTTTGCTTGTAGTAGAATGCCAAGGACTGTTCTGTGGTGAGAAAATCATGAATTTTGCAACCATCATAGTGAAGATTGAATTAGGCAAGCCTCATCAACAGATGCTAAATCTAGAGGGAGATACTGCTTGGGAGCAGGATATTTACATGGTTTTTTAGTGTCTTCTTAACAGGTTTCTTAGTAGTCGTGAGGAGGAATTTAAAAAGCAGTAAGTACATAGCAGAGAAGTCAGACAGCACCTTGACCAGGTGATCCAAAGTATTTCCAATGAGGGACAGACAGAAGTTATTGGGCTCCAATTATGAGACCCTCAGAAGGACATAACATAACTTACACATATGCTGCCTGAGAATAAATTGAATCACATGGACACATCAGACAATCATAAAATGAGAAAAATAAAGGGAAGTGGGACTGTATTCTTTAAAAACGTTAATGTCTTGAAAAATAAAGACAGACTGTGGAACTATTCCAGACTAACAGGCTGAGGAGACGTAACAACTAAATACAACAACTAACCCTAGACTGGATCCTTGATTGGTGGAAGAAATGCTGTAAAGGACATGAGTAGGGCAGCTGATAATACTGAAATTTGGACAGTAGATTATATAATTGATTATTTGATACACTATCCCTATTCTTAAGAAACATGCATTGAATTATTTCAGGGTCAAGAGTCATGATATAGGGGCACCTGGGTGGCTCAGTCATTAAGCATCTGCCTTTGGCTCAGGTCATTGTCCTAGGGTCCTGGAATTGAGCCCTGCATTGGGCTCCCTGCTAGGTGGGAAGCCTGCTTCTTCTTCTTCTTGCACTCCCCCTGCCTGTGTTCCCTCTCTCACTGTGTCTCTGTCAAATAAATAAATAAAATCTTAAGAAAAAAAAGAATCATGATGTGCAACCATATATAACAGAGGAAAATGTTAGCAATGAGCAGATGTGGATAACGAGTGTATGGTATTGATTTGTACTATTTTTATTTTTGCAACTTTTCATAAGCTTGAAATTCCAAATAAAAAGTCAATTTTAAAAATGGCATAATTTATAAAAGTGTTAAAAATAACAGAAGAAATGGGAACCAGGGTGGCTCAGTGGGTTAAGCCTCTGCTTTCGGCTCAGGTCATGATCTCAGGGTCCTGGGATCGAGTCCCTCACTGGGCTCTCTGCTCAGCAGGGAGCCTGCTTCTCTTTCTCTGCCTGCCTCTCTGCCTACTTGTGATCTCTCTCTGTCAAATAAATAAATAAAATCTTTAAAAAATATAACAGAAGAGGATCTAGAAAAAGTATTATCTAACAGGTGGGACAAATGGATGGATTCGAATTATTATGGCAATTAGACAAAGCCCTCCTATATAAAATTTGCTTGATTTATTAAGTAGACAAATGGAAAACAAGCTCGTGGTATTGTGCAATAGTCGTTTAGAGACAGCCTGTCTTCTCATCATCATCCATCTGTTTCTAATGCCACAGTAAAAGTTATAAATATTTCAAAATGAATCAACTTAAAAAAAAACAATTCAAAAGTTCTCATTCTTAAAACCAAATAACACTGTTTATTCAATCAGTTATAATATGGCATTTGTTTTGCAAAGGGAAATAAGATTAATTCAGAGAAACACCAAAGCTGATTTCTTAGCAAGTCTAAAGGAATCTGTTTTCAAACTAAGAAGTACCTAAGAAATTCACAACTAGCTGTCTTATTAAACAGGAAGTGTAATTAATGTTTACTGTCAAAGGACAAACGTTCTCCACCTGCTGTTTGCCTGGGCATTGTGTCTTTGGCATGGTATTTTTCCCCCCTCTCAGTTGTGCATTGTTTATTTTGAGCACTTTCATCATGTCGGACACCTGTTGTGTGCTTCTCACCTGTCTCTGATGCCTACTGCCACTTATTCTAGCCTCAGGCACTGAGCACCCAGCTGTGCATGAACTAGGGCCAATTCCACGGAATGATCTGACATCATTCTGTCTTCTTCCCTTTCTGTGCATCTCTCACTTCTGTAGTCACTGGCACGATACAGTGAAAACATGAGCAGTGTCCACAAACACGCAACTCAGACATACAGTGGGTATTAGTACCCCACTGGGTGAGACTTTGACAATGAAAGATCAAGACAATGTCTATGATATGAAAGATCATAGACAGTTCTATGAAGCAGTCTCTCTCTAAGGCCTTTTGCTGGAAGGTGCCAGAAGAACTAGGAATCAGTTGTGTTTAATAGTAAGAGGAGACCAGTGCAGAAATGCATCTTCTTGGATTGGCTCTCACTTTTTTCCCCTGCCTCTTCCTTTTCCCTCATTCTTGCTCCCTGGGACTGCATTCTGTAGTAAAGTAGCAGCACGTAAGTTTTGCCTCAAGGTCGGCTTTCTGGCGAATCCAGGTTATTAGTTGCTCAATGAATATCGAAAGTATGGGAAAATCAAAAGTCCTTGGTTTGTATTTTTATTTTGAGGCTTAGCACCCTCTAGTGGAAACTATTTTTCATTTTCAATCCTACCAAGACAGCCCCCAAAAGGGTTTTTTTGTGTGCCATTTAGCATTTCCAGATAGAAATGGGTCTGGCTGATACCACAGGAAATGAGGAAGATGCCCTCCCTCTTGCTTTTGTCTTTTTCAGGTGCCAGAGACCTTACACGCTTCTTTTGCTATCTGGAGGAGTACTTATAAAATGAAAAAACTAAGTAAGACTGACTGAACCCATATTATTTAATGTGAATCAAACATAAATAGAAAAAAAAATCAACTCTGGTAATGTCACAGCAAGATATCTGTTGGATCTTCCAGAGAATCGTCATTTAAAAAATGGATTTTCTTGGATGTATCTTATGTTGCTTTTGCCCCACACATTCTGTGTTCCTGTATCAAACCAGTTTTTACTCAAAGTCCACAGTCTTGACCTCTGCCGGTGCTCAGAGCTGATTTTAAGTACCCCTTGTTTATTAGTTTAGATTTTCTTAAATGTTCACCATATCCTGTCTGTTATTAATCTTCAAATTAAGGGGTATGTTAGGGTTAGGGTTAGGGTATGTTCACTTGTAAGAGACAGTTATCATTTATTTTCACTACCTGTGTCCACTATCCTTTTTTTGTGGCAAAAGTGTCTGATTTTGTTTTGTGATATATAACCCTCCTCCATTTTCTGCCATGAGCTTCTTGAAGATGAATTAACAGGACCCAGTGAGCATATGCCACCATCCTAGCAATAGTGATTGGTTCAGGTTAGGTCTATGCCCAAAGCAAGACCATAAAGGATAAAGAGATTTGATGTTGGTTTTTTTGTTCAACTTTTTGGAAAGAGAATTTTCTCTTGCACTGAATGAAGTCTTGTGATGATGCTCACTTGAACCTCCTAAAAGCCACCTTGCAAAGTTTGATAAGGTAGCCAATCCAGAGGAAGCAGAATTAAGAGATGGATCTTCGTGGTACCATTGAATTCTTAAATGAGGCCACTGGTGAAGCCAGCCTTACTTACAGATTTTACAATTACAGGTGCCACCTTCTCTTCTTTGTTTAAGTTAGATTGACTTGAGCTTTTTAATCACTCTCAACTAAAAGATTCCTAATTGGTAAACAGTTTAATTCTGAAATCAAGGTCTTCCCCTCCAACTTGATACCCTTTTGTTATTCATGATTTTAGTGAATGCCATTATCATTCATCCAGCGGGGCCAACCAGAAACCTGAGTCCTCTTGACACCTTTTTCTTTCTTAAGCCCCACATCTGGTCCACCAGTAAGTTTTGGATATTTTGCCATGTAAATATTTCTTGAATCCATCTACTTTTCTTTGTCCAAGATAGCCTCATCTTTCACCTAAGCTGCTAAAACAAAACAAAATAAAACAAAGCAAAACAAAATGGAACAAATAAATAAAAACACTTAAATCTGAGTATCCCTTCATGCTTCCTCCAGTCTGTTCTCCATTCTTCATCCAGAGGGATTTTTTGATTGTATCATCCTCTTCCCATCCCAATCTTCTGATTAAAACTCTACTGCCACTCTCAGGATAATGAAACTTAAAGGAAAAGGTCTGTCTAGTCTAATCTCACACCCCTACCTCAGTCACTCAGAGCCTCTGTGCCTGTTGATTCTTCTGCCTGTGTGTGCTTCCCTTTTCAGATCTTAACTTTGAGCTATTTCTTTCCCTCCCTCTTTGATTAGGGTCAATAATGCTATTATAGCCTTTCATATCACCATGTGGTTGATTTGAGATCTATCCTGAATTAGGGGTGATTTCTTTTTCTTGGCCACATTAAAATTTTTTTTTAACAAGCATGAAATGCTAAGACAGAAACCAGTGGAAAAAAATTATACATCCTTTTGTCAGCTATTAAAAGCAGTGTGCAAACTATACTTAGACTACTGCCTACACTGCCATTTGTCAGAAGGTGGTCCTGATCCCAGAGCAGGTGTGTTCATAGGACAGGTATGTGGTTGAATGGTGAGAGGAGACAGTGAGTAGGAGGAAGTGAATGGGTAAAAAGATTGATGTAGAGCACATGGACCAGATTTCCTAGTTCTTTTTTGAAACCAGCTGAATGAAAAGAAGTTGTGACTGGTCTTCCTACCTTGGTTTGGAGCAGAATCTTTATAATTTCACTCTCATGTTCAAGTCTGAAGCCCAATCCATCATCACATATTAGACTTCATAGATCTTATGGCAGGTAATGGTGTATGTTGCTCTATCTCTCTTGATGTGAAAATATGCTTCAAAGAGAATAATTAGCTGACAATCTCCAGATGCCGTACCTTACCTTTGGGATCCATTGAGGTGTCCATGTCAAGGAGGCTGCTTGCTCTTTGGACTGCTCCAAGCCAACAACAACATGGCAGAAGTACCACAGCTGGGCCATTCTTGCCCACCACTCACATGATAAGTTCTTTATTGAGTTTAATCGAAGCATTTTGGAATGGATAGGGGGAGAGCCAAGAAAATCAAGTAAAATTGATGTCTTAGGTGGCTGTCACAATATATCTTGCAAGTCAGTTATAGTGGCCACTTTACTGAGTTATGAGGATTAAATGAGATAATACATATAGTGTGTTTAGAATGGAGCCTGGACATTCTTAATCAGTAATATTAACTATTATTTTGCATGGATGAATAATTTCACTAAAAATAAAAATATTTTTATTAAATAAAAAAAATCTTATAATGCATATTTCTTCTTTTCCAACAAAAATGAGAATTTGTAAGACATACCCATTTTGTTCAAAATGGCAAAAGAAAGCGTTTTGTTGTATTTATAATAACAAAAACATGAAATTCTAATTTACTGGGAAATCTTTGCTCATTTGTAGCTGGAGGTGTGATAAAACGACATGTATGACCTTTTATGAGGCACTGTGGTAAGCCTCCTTCAGTACGTCTGCTTTCTTCTATTAAATTAAATTAAACTAAATTAAATTAATTTTTTTTAGAGAGAGAGAGGGAGGGGGGAGAAGCAGAGAGGTAATCTTAAACAGGTTTCACGCTCAGTGCAGATCCTGATGTGGGGCTCAGTCTCACGACCCTGAGATCATGACCTGAGCTGGAATCAGGAGTCAGTCACTAACTGACTGAGCCACCTAACTGCCCCAGTGCCATCTGCTTTCTAATGCTTGACTTTCTTTGGGATTTCTTCTCAGCCTGTACATCAAGGTATCCCTTGCTCAGAAGTGAATGACTTTCTCTGTGTGAAGAGAACGAAGTGCTTGCCACATGCAGTGCCTTCTGAAAGAGTTATTTTCACTGTGTCTGTTAAGATCTGTATGACCGTGTGTACACTGTTTAGCAGTCTATTGCCTTAAACACATGGCCACTTTGTCCACCACGAGTATGGGGTTTGAATTGGGCCACTGGGGCTCAGTGGGATGTATTTCCCAGGCTTTTATAGTATCATCATGTCTGCGTCTTGAGCACTTTTTTCCTTAATTATCACGTTGATGTGAGTTTAAAAATGAGTGATCATTAAAATATCATTTTAGTACAGTTTCATTTCTTGAATGCTGCCAGCATTTGTACTTCCAGGTAAGGGGTTAGCAAATTGTGGCCCACCAGCTGTTTTTGTAAGTAAAGTTTTATTGGAACACGGCCATGCTGATTTGTGCATTGTCTATGACTGCTTTTGCACTACACTGGCAAAGGTTGGTAGTTGCAGTACAAACCGTATGGCCCTCAAGTGTGAAACATTTACTATCTGGACCTGTGCAGAAAAAGCTTGCCCACTTGTGTTCTTCCGTGTGATTATTTCTGTAGAAGGATGTTCGCAACTAGGCTATACTAGGTGAGCTTCTTGCACCTTCTCTCAGGGGCAGATCTTTGGCTACTTCTCACAGGGAGGGAGAGAGGGTATAATTATTTTCTAGAATGTTTTAGTTGGGTTATATGAGCAGGGAGAATGCGCGACAGTCAATGCTGCTGCCAGAAAACTTACCATCCCCTGTCCAAAGGCCCTACTCCAAGTTTATCCTCTTAAGCATGTGGGCTTCAGGACCCAGCTCACTACTTCTTTTGGGATTACATTAATATAACACTATTGGTTGGAATGAAAAGAGAGAGGAGGATGGTTAGATTTTCCCTTTCATCTGTATTTTGGCTTAAATTGGCAGTCTTCCTCCCAGCTTTGGAACTCAGCAATTACCCATGCTCTTTTAACATTAATAATCTGCCTACTAGGGGGCAGCTTTTGAAGTCACCTGAATTTTTCAGTTGATACAACTCATATTTCCTTCAGAGTTTCCCTACCACTTGATTGATTATGGCAGACTGTTTCCTTCATGTGTCTTATCCTCTACTTCATAGTTTCTTTTTGTCTCGCTGGGCAGTGGTTTGTAAATTTTTGTTTTAATCTCTATCTTCCAGTTCACTAAATCTCTCCACCACTGAGTCTAATCTGCTGCTTTTTGATTTTGATTTTTTTTTTCTATTTCTAGAATGTGTATGTGGTTCTATTTTAAATCTCACTGGCCAGTTCTAATAGTCTCTTGTGCCTTTGCAATATTTTCAATGCTCATTTTTATTTTTTGAAACATACTAAACATACTTAATATTTTGATTATTCCAACACCTAGTCTTTATTGTTTTATTCTATTTATTCTGCCTGCTAACTTTTATTCATCATGGTTTTTTCCTTCTTGGTTCAATAATTTTTGATTGTGAACTTATGTATCTTAGAATTATATCTCTGAGAATTTTCCTTGAGTCTGTGCCTAAAATTAATTTCTCTGGAGTGGATTTAATTTTCCTGTGACGTTTTTGAGAGCACTATCAACCAAGGGTCAAATTACCATTGGCTTGGGGTTTTCAAATACATGGGCAGTGTGGATTTTGGCTCTCAAACCATGAGAATGTAGATTTTGTGAGAAATTCCCAGGAGAGACATTTATTTTATTTTCATATTTTTTCTTGTCACATTAAGCCAAGGCTGAGAAGGCACATATCACCATGAGTCTTTCTACAGGGAGAGGTTGCTTCTAGTTCACACAGTGAGGGTATTGCCCTTTGGTGGTCTTGACTTTATGGAAGGGTCTCTGATTCAACCTCCCACTGTACTTAGGCTTCTGACTGTGTCTCCTGAATGCTGACAGAAGCCCATTAAAATTCAGATTTTAGGTCACCAGGATTCAGCAAGTTACCTCCAAGGAAAAGGTTGGCTCTTGCACTAACTTAATTTTTTGTGCATTTTTGGACTCCTTTGAGTAATTTGTTCCTTCCTAACAGCTTATTTACACATTAAAAATTTTGTAGCATTAAGACTTTTTTCTTAGCATTTTCTGGTGTGTTGTAAGAAAAGGGGTTTTACTTAACATGTATATATCCATATTGCCAGAAATGTCCATTCAATTAAAAACTCTTTTTATCTATTCTTGTATGCGTATGTCTTGCATCCCCACATCTCTTGCATTTTCCCTTTATTCCTCATGTTTCTCATTCTCATCCTCATTCAAATTCAAGTCCTCTACACCTTACATTTGGACTATTTCAAGGGCCTCCAATATGGACCTCCTTACCTCATTTTCTAGTTTATCATGCATGTGACAGCCAGAAATCTACTTAGACAAATGAAATTCAGAACAGTCAGCAATGGCATTTTGTATCAGCATCTTGTAAAAGAACTTAGAAAGAAAACATCAACAATCCAGGAAAAGGGTGCACTGTTACAGGTTTCCTGTAAGTAAATAAATATATATGTCAGTAAATAAATATACATGATAATCAGATGAGCAAAGCAGGTCCAAGAGACTGTGTCTGGGATCAAAGAGAAAGGAGAGAGCAAAGCTGACTAGATAGAGGAGTGGGATTCTGAATGGTCTTACAGAAAATGTGGTCTCTCAGTCATGTCTTGAAGTTGTTATTAGCCAGAAGAAAAGAGGGTAAGAGAAAGAATTCTGGGAGTGGAAACAGTATGTGCAGACACCACTGCCTTTGGCTTGTTTGTAGACGAGAAAGCAGAGTAATAAATAAAACAGAGGACATCTCAGTGGTAGAAGTGGTAGTTGGAATATGGATTTCTGTTGTGCAGAAACATGTAACAAAACAACACCTCTCCAATTCTTTCCTTTTTTTTTTCTCCAGTTCTTTCCTATATTTTATCATAGCTCACCAACCCAGTAGGTTGGCAGAGAGGTAGTCTTTTGTTCTAGAGTACTTGAAGTTGCTTTAGACCATGCTCTAGCCCATGCCATATCTGAGGTTTAAATTTTCTCCACTGTGTCTTTGCAAATGGGTTTGGAGTCTCTTCTTTAAGTTTTTATGAGCAAATTGTGTGTGGGGGGCAGTTGTTTAGACCAGGCTCAGGAGTCAGACTGCCCACATTCAAATCCTTGCTCACTACTGTGGTAGACCTGCTGCTCTGAAGGCTCAAATGGGCACACTGGCCAAGCAAGAACTAAAATATGGAAATAATTAGATTAGATAACAGTGGCTCAACCAAAAATTATGAAGCTGGAGCCTCGACACAAGGGTCCAAATGATGTGGTTCCCTCCAGCCTAAAAAGGAATGAAAGGCAAGGACAGTATTGCAGGTTCTTCTAACCTAGAGGATCTAGATAGCTTGCTGAAATGACCTTACTTTTGGCATGGTTTCTTGAGAAAAAATGTAACTAGAGAGGTTTATCTCCTTCCCATCCTGCTCTTATGTGTATTATTGTTGTTGTTCTTGTTATAATTATTATTATTTTGCATTACTTACTGGTTGAAGTAATAGTAAAACAACAGGAAAATTAACCTGATTTCACTCAAAGTTATCAGTTTTGCCAGTCTGAACCCAGACCAACTTCTGCATAGCTTAATCACTTACAAACTGATTTGCTCATCTGTGAAATGGGACTGATTTAAGGATTAAATGAGATAATGGTACCAAAGTCCCTGACAGGGCCTAGCTCACAGGCAGTAGGAGCAAATGTTGGTGTTATTACTAAGTCATTGTGTCAGATAGTTACCTGTTCTGTTGGTCCATTGCTTTCTTATCCTGAAGCAGAGGGTCATACCTACACACTCTACCTCTTGGTTTTCATCCCAAACTTATGTAGAATCAGCCAAATTCTTCCTTCTTGACTATTCTCTTTTCATGTTATCTTTAAGTCATTTAGCTTGTCTCCCCCATCTTAGCTTATGGCTCTCCATCTTTTCATCTGATTATACCAAAAATCTTAGAGTCCTGTCGACTCCTCTCTTTTTCTGATAGCCAGAGTTCAATCTGTTGCATCTCCCTCATGCACCTTGTCCCAGCTACTGTAACAATCTCTCCTGGCTTGTTGCAGTAGCCTCCTGATTGGTCTCCTTGTTTCTGTCCTTATCCCCATTTAACTTCTACTCCATGCAGCAACCCAAATAATCTGATAAAATAAAAGTTGGTCCAATCTGTTACTCCTTTCTTCAGACCCTTAAATAACTTTCTGTCTCATTCAGAGTAAATGATAAAGTTCTCTCTCTTTTTAAAAAAGATTTTATTTATTTATTTGACAGAGAGAGATACAGCGAGAGAGTGATCACCAGCAGGGGGAGTAGGAGAGGGAGAAGCAGGCTTCCCGCAGAGCAGGAAGCCAGATGAGGAGCTCGATCCCAGGACCCTGGGATCATGACCTGAGCCGAAGACAGACGCTTAACAACTGAGCCACCCAGGGCGCCCCGACAAAGTTCTCTTAATACGAGCTAGGAGGCCCTAAATAATTTGAATGCTTCTATTCTTATCTCACTGTCTCCTACTCTCCTTCTTCACCCCTATATACACTGAGTTCCCCAGACTGGTAATATGTGCTATGGTGTTAATTTCTGAGCCCAAATGCATGAATTTATATTATCTATATACAAATATCTTTTGTAGTTGTGGCTTTTCTTTTCTTTTCCCCTCAATTTTTTTTTTTTTAAGTAGGCTCCACATCCAATATGGGGCTTAAACTCATGGCCCTGAGATCAAGAGTCATATGCTCTATTGACTGAGCCAGCCAGGTACCCCTAGACGTAGCTTTTCCACATCATCTCAAAGTCTGGTGCTCTCATCCAGCTAATGACCATTCCACGGGTGTGTTGTGTTTACATTTGATCATGTCAATTATGTCCTCACTCATGTAAGCCATAATAAAAATTTTGAGTAGATCAGATTGGAGAACACAGACCTTTCACTCACCACTAGAGGCTTGCTATTTATTTATTTATTTATTTTTTAATTAAAATTTTTTATTTAAGTTTAATTTAGTTAACATATAGTGTATTATTTGTTTCACGGGTAGAATTTAGTGATTCATCAGTTGCATATAACACCCAGGTCTCATTACATCAAGTGCCCTCCTTAACGTCCATTACCTAATTACCCCATTCCCCCACCCACTTCCCCTCCAGCAATGTTTAGTTTGTTCCCTATAGTTAAGAGTCTCTTTTATGGTTTGTCCCTCTGTTTTTATCTTATTTTATTTTTCCTTCCCTGCCCCTATGTATTTGTCTTTTTCTGACTGACTGATTTTGCTTAGCATAATACCATCTAGTTCCATCCACGTCATGGCAAATGGCAAGACTTCATTCTTTTTGATGGCTGAGTGATATTGCATTGTATATTCCAGGAGAGACTTTAGGTAACATTACTAAGGCTACTCATGCAGTTGCAAATACATGTATCTCTTCACTTTATATTTCTCAAACTTGTTCCTTAGCGAGATGAGGAGTTGTAGAAAAGGTAAATGTACTTCTGAAGGACATATGGCTTATAAGCAGCAGATCTGGATCTAGATGTGGAAAGAAAGGTCTTTCCGAATGTTGTGCAATACTTTAGCATTTTTGTATTTTCCACTACACCAAACACAGTATTTTGCAAATCCTCAATAAACATCTGTTTATTGTTGCTTAATATACCTTGCCTTGGCCTTCCTGCAATGTAAGTCCTTCCCTTAGACCTGTGGCTCTCAACTCGCGGCAATTTTGCCTCCAAGGGACATTTCCCAATATTTGGAGATAATTTTTGACTGTCACAAATGGGAAATGTTACCAGCATCTACTGGGTAGAGGTCAGAGAGATACTGCTGAACATCCTGCAATACACAGAATAGCCTCCTACAACAAAGAATTATCTGGTCCAAAATGTGCTGAGATTCAGAAACCCTGTTTTAGAACATAGCTTATTGATTTATAAGCAGTTAAGAGAAGGTCTAAAAGTGCACCCAAGCAAGCTGATTATTTTTTCTCTCTGGTGTCCTTGTTAATGGACCCAGCTTTTAAATAAAACAAAAGAGCATTTGAGCTGAAAGGAAAAAAACAAAACAAAACAAAACAAAAACAAAAACCCACAAAAAAACCAGATACACAAATAAAACCTTGCAGCCCAGCTCCTTTTAGTACCTGAGGTCCTTGTACTTGTACTGAGAGGTGATAACCAAGCAACAGCTACCCTCCTTGGCTGGAATAAAGAAAGTTGTACTCATTACATATTCATGTTTGCAATGTCATTCTTCGCTTAAGAGATTCAGGGCACATCATTAATTAAACCAATGAATTCCCCAGAAACAACACTAATTAAATCTCAAAATCAAAACAGAATAAAAAGGCAGACCTCATTTTTCCATCCCATCTGAGCAACTGAGACAAACCATACAGCTTCACGAGGCCGAGTGAGGAATGGCGGTGAGATTCATCAGGAAGACAGACCAGCCACCTTCACTTATACTCTCTTTCTCTCCTTTCTTGCTACTGTTTCCAAATGCAAGCCATAGGCAGAGCTGACAAAAAGCAAATAGCTGGTTGGTAGTGGCAGAACCAGCATCCACATGGTTTTATCTTCCCTAAAGAGGCAGCGGGATTCTGGAGCAGCAGGAGGGTTCAAGTTTAAGGAGTCTGATATCTGTTCTGTTAACCTAGACAATATTGGCCCTCTGCTTTTCTACTGCGTATCTGATATTTGGACCACCTCATTGTTTAACTCCCACATATTTACTGATTACTTTCATGCCTCTGTTTCTCATTCTAGGAACTGCTGAATGCTTTGCATGCCTTTTCTTTTTAAAATTCTTCAACAGCCCTATGTGCTTGTATTCACACTTTCTAGATTATGATATTAGGGCTTAGAGAAATAATTTGTCCAAGATCACATGTACAGTAAGTGTAAAACCTTTCTTTTTCCCCCTCTTTTCCCCATTTCCTCATTTCCCCTCTTCATTCTCAATTCCATTGTTTGGTTTAGCTTCCCATTGTTTCTCATCTGGATCATTGTCCCAGTTTCCTAAACTAGACTCTCTGGTCTTGCTTCCTTGCATGCCATCCTCCACTCTGCAGTCAAAATAATCTTTCTAAAATGCCGATCCTGACAGGGGCACCTGGGTGGCTCCGTCAGTTGAGCGTCCCACTCTTGACCTCTGCTCAGTCAAGATCTCTGGGTCGTGAGATCAAGCCCCCTGTCAAGTGCTGTGTCAGGCTATGTGGACTCAGCAGAGAGTCTGCTTGGGATTCCTTCTCTTCCTCTCCCCAGTCCCACTTATGCTCTTGTGCTCTATAAATAAATAAATAAATAAATAAACAAATAAATAAGTAAAATCTTAAAAAAAAATAAAAGACATGATAACGACCATTGCCTGCTATTAGCCTAACTAAATTATTTATGGTTCCCTGAATTCATCAGATTCTATGTCTTCATACATGTGGTTTATCTGACAGGTAGTTCCCTTAAACATCCAGCTGAAAAGATCAGCCTTGTTGGGTAGAAAGGTAGTCTTATCTAGAGACCAAGGTACTTGCCTTATTAACATCTGTTCAGACAAAAAGAGAAAAAAAGGTAAACTTTTGGAGTAATCCTAATATGGTTGTAAAATAATTTCCCACTCACGATATTAAAAACTTGTTTAGTTAGGTTGATTATGCCATTGAAATGGATTTCATTAGGCCTGGCTATCTTACCTTGGACAAGGATGAAGTTCACCACTTTTCTCTTTCCTTTGTCTCTAAAAGGCCAAAAATGTAATTTTTTAAAATGTTCTGAAGGCACCCCAAACATATTTCACTGACCTTCTTTACCCTGAAAGTTAAACCCATATGCAGGGCACACAGGTCCATGGGTGTTCCAGTTGGCTCCTCTCTCAGTTTCCTGACACTTGGACTCATTTAATCCAATCTTTCAGGAGGTGCTGCACTCAAGGAAGTATAGTCCTTCTGAATCTGTTTTACTTGCTTTTCTAGAAGGACATAAATGGGACTGGAGATTATATCCAATGGCAACTTGTGAAAATCCCTGGGTACCTCCTGTAGCACCCAGGAACTCTTCCCGATTTATGCCATTCTATCCCTACACTCTTCCTCAATCTCCTCCCACTCTTCCTCTCCACCCACCTTCCCCATCACTTCGCAGCTGTCCCTGCTCTCCTCCAGATAACCACCCAGTCAGCTTTTGTATTTTCTACACCTCCCACATTCCAGGGACTCCATGACGTGAAATCTAAGTATGAGTCTAGCGATATCATAACAGCAGAGGGAGAGCGGACAAAGTGGGCAAAATCAGGTCACTTTTTCGTTAATAATTTAGTCCCATCAAAATTACAATTTGTTTTGTAGGATCCATACTTCCATTAGTCATTATAGGGTCAAGTATAGGGTCCATACTTCCATTTGTCATTATAATTTAGGTGGTGCAAGGAGCCTTACGAACAGATAGTCTACTTTTTTAATTCTATAGGTGAGGAAACAACAGATGCCGAATAGACGTGCCTTGCCTCTGGTCACACCATTTGTGAATGCCGTGGTTAAGCCAGACCTTCTGACTCAGGGGTCAGGATATCTTCTAGTGTTCTGTGCTATTTAAACTCCTCACTTAGTGCTAAGCACATGCCTTTTGTGAGATATGTATGAGGTGAATGTGAGAACAAGGAAAAGAGATGTGATTTAGTTATTACACTTAAAGTTGAAGATCCTTCTCCCAACCACACCAAGACCGAAGAAGAACCAGAGGGAGTAGCAAAATAAGGTCAGTCTGCCAGCCTGCTTATGCCGGTTTAGTTATATTTTGTTGCAGATTACCTGGGGGTCTAGTATTCCATTTCAATGATATAATGAACCTTTAAAATGAAGGTGAATACATCCTACCCCACCCCAAATGGCTTTTTTAGTTTCTATTGACTATGCTTTAATAGTAATAAAAATAGTAACAAGAATACTAATAGCTACCATTACTGGTTGCATTCTATGTGCCAAGCCTCCCACTAAACACTTAAATTCTCTCACTTAATTTAATCTTCAAAATAACTCTATGAAATACCTGTGTGTGTGTGTGTGTGTGTGTGTGTGTGTGTGTGTGTGTGTATTCTACAGATTAGGAAACCAAGGCTGAGAGGAACAAGATGATTTATTGTCACTGCTTAAGTGGTTGAATCAAAGTGTAAACCCAAGTCTTCTGGTCTCTAAGAACCTATGTTTTTACTCACTGCCATATGAGGCAGAAGGTGACAGCTCCTACCTCATTCTGCATAGTCCTATATATATAGCTCATTCTTTCATTCAAGAAACTTTTGTAACTATGCACTGGTACCAGTGATAGGAACAGAAAGTTGAACAAAACACTTTTCTGCCTTCAAAGAGACTGTCCTCCAGTGGGGAAAACAGACAAGCAAATTAACAATTGCAAATCAACGATTGTGCTGTAAGAAAGTGTTTTCCTAGAGGCATAACTGTGATACCTGGGGTGCCATGGGGGGCATCACAGCCAGTGTGTGTGGGGATGGTCAGGGAATGGTTGCAGGACAGCAGGCATTGAGATGAATGCTCAAGCAGGAACAGATGTTGATTAGAGGAACCGTATGTGTGGGATGTGGGATATGATGAACTCAAGGAGCGGTGAGTAATTCAGATAGACTGGAGGGAGGGGACCATGTGGAGTTCAGCAGAGAGGCTGTCTGGGGCCAGGTCCTTCGGGGCGTTCGGGCCATGTGGAGTGGTTTGGAATTGATCCTCAGTGCCATGGGAAGCCACTGCTGAATTTTTATCAGTTAAATCACATAGAGGTGGTTTGGAGCATGTACTTGTCTTCGATGGGATGCGGAGGATAGAAAGGCAAGATGGGGCACTGGATGGGGGCATGAGAGATGGTGGGCAGGGGTGCTGGAGGGGAGGCTGCTGTAAATCAGGTACAGAGAGAGAAGAGCAGACAGGAAAATGGAAAGGAGCAAACATGTTTTCAAGATTTGAAGCAGATCTTTGGGTGCCCTGGGTGTGTGGTGGCAGGGGTGGAGGTGGGACTCAGTAGGTGTCAGAAGTTGTTTGTTCCATTGGCATTTGACTCTGCCCCTTGCTCAGTGCCCCTATGCTGTGTGTGTTGGCTATCGGAAAAGAAGGAAAATGTCCAATGTGAGATGAATCACAAAGAACTATGACCAAGAAAGAGACAACCAAGGGACCTGAGGGAGGACAAGAAGGAAGAGATGTTTTCTCTTTCTTTTCACCTTAACGCCTTGCAACCCCTTTCCCTCTGCTTTGTCTCTTTTTCTCTCTCTCCTCTGGGACTTTACACACAGTGCACCATGGCTAAAGGTCCTAGGAGGGCACAGAGCTAAACATGAAACACAACCGAAACCACAGCACTGATTAACTCCAGAATATGGTCCTTGCTAAGGGGTGCATTTCCTAGAAGAGCTGCTTCATGGCTCAAACACACTGTGTGGGGGGAAGGCTGAATTCAGGGGAGCTCAGTGTTTGCTTCTACAATATTCCTTGAAAAAGCCTAAGAACTGCTTAAGAAGAGTATCTATGTTTTCTTACTGATAGGTTGCTTTGAGTTTGAACCCAGGCCTGTAAAGTTG
Organism: Ailurus styani; assembly: GCA_002007465.1. Taxonomy (NCBI): domain Eukaryota; kingdom Metazoa; phylum Chordata; class Mammalia; order Carnivora; family Ailuridae; genus Ailurus; species Ailurus styani. The sequence continues at coordinate 853,957 of LNAC01000132.1, read as the reverse complement.
CTGTGATGCTAATGACCTTTTGTTTATAATAGATCTAAAAGAAGATTCTCAAATTATGCAATCCCCATTGCCAAAAAGCTTTCGGGTGGCCTTGTGAGCAAAATGAAGAAAAATAGCACATAAATTCACATCCATTTTCCAACATAAATGACCATTTTATTAAAAATGGAGTCTATAACAGGGCAATCATAATTTAAATTAATGAGTCCTCAAATAATACTTATTATTGCCAATTATTTTTTCATATAATATAAAAATCTCTGGGTTCATAAATAACATTCTTTCCCTATTCAGGAAAAGCCGTGCTCAGCAATGTGTTATTCATGACTTAATTATTCTATAGATGCTTCATTCATATGCATGCAGATATATCTGGCAGCATTGCATTTTAATGAAGATGCTGAAAGGCAGCAGGCTATAATTTTTAACAGAGAATTCTGTCAGGATTGAACAATAGCAGCTCCTGGAGAGGACTAGGAAATAGCAGAGCCCAGAAAGAAAATTAAAAACCCATTTAAATATTTTAATTATAATCTTCATTAGTGAAATTTTGAAATCCCTTTGCATATCCAGAGCTTCTGTGTTTAGGAGCTATTTTTGCTCGAGGAGCGTAATTCTGAGGAAGGGGAATATTTTCAAGATTCCGTGGGTTGAGGTACAAGCCATCCCTAGGGAGCACAGGAATAGGGCCTTCTGCTCCTGTGCCCTCCACCTTTCTAGCCTGACTTCTTTTTATTGAAGTAGTGGGTTCAAAATGACCAGTTAGGTCAACCTCACAAGGTACAATGAGATCAAGAAAGGGTGAGGGGGGAAGATTCATTTCAGGTTTTGTTTGTTTGTTTGTTTGTTTTTCGTTTTTTGTTTTTGTATGTGTGCGCTGTATACACACTTTTGTATGTGTGCACTGTATACACACTAGGATTTTAGCATTGGCTAGACACACTTCAAGTGTCTATCCCTCGACACTCCAGAAAGCTCAGCCTGACTGGAAACATTAAAGACCTGTTTTGACTATAGAGATTGTCACAGTTCTGTTATGGTTTTTCCATTTCTCATCTTCCCAGAGAGGGAGAAATTTCAGAGAAATGCTAGAACTGTGAGAAGCATGTGGAATTAGCTAAGTAAATTGTGAAACAGGCCATAGTGATACTTGTTCTACTACAGAATAAACATGTTTAGGTATTTGAGGAGAGCTATGACTATGCAAGTGCCAGGATATTTTGGGCATTTAGGAAGATGTGCTGTTTTCTGGAAGGGTGAGGAATAAGCAAGCAGTCCATGCACTTCCCTGGGTTTCCTTCTACTTGGTTGAAACTGCTCTTGTTCTGTTCACCAGTGTTCTTTTTTTTTTTTTTTTAAAGATTTTATTTATTCATTTGACACAGAGAAAGAGATTACAAGTAGGCAGAGAGGCAGGCAGAGAGAGAGGAGGAAGCAGGCTCCCTGCCGAGCAGAGAGCCCGATGTGGGCCTCGATCCCAGGACCCTGGGATCATGACCTGAGCCGAAGGCAGCGGCTTTAACCCACTGAGCCACCCAGGCGCCCTGTTCACCAGTGTTCTTTGTGTCGTCAAACCCAGCATACACTTTACTGTGTTCCTCTAAATCTGCCTCTCAGTAGAATTGAACGCAGATGGCAACTTCCTTTCTTCAAACATGCTTCTCTCCTGACTCTAGAGATTCCATACACATGTAATTTTCAGACCTCTTGTCTTTTCCTTCTTTGCTTTTTAGTTTTTTAATGTTGACCTTTCTCTGATAAATAGAATTTTAATTTTTTACATACCCGAATTTTCAATCTTGTCCTGTACTTTAAGTCTTTGAGTAAGGAATTCCTTAACCTAGATTCATGAAGTACCTCTAAAATGTCATATAAATGTTTAAAGGTTTCTATTTGCTTGTCATATTTTAAGTAGAGACCCAGTCTTTTCTTCCCCTCTATGTATGACCATTTGTCCCAGAATTACTCATTAAATAGACCCCCCCTTCGCAAATGATCTGCAAAGTCATCTCTGTCATATAGCAAAATTTATAAAATTTTATTCAAAATTTATAAAAATATAGATCTGTTTATAAGTTACATGACAAATTACCACAAATGTTGTGGTTTAAAACAACACCATTTATTATCTCACAGTTCTGTAGATCAGAAGTCTAGCTCAGCTGGGTTTTCTTAAATGTTGAAGCTGAAATCAAGGTGTTGGCTGGCCTGGGCTCTTATCTGTAGAATAACCAGCTTTCAGGCTTATTCGAATAGTTGCCAGAATTCAGTTCCTTGTGGCTACAGCATTGATGTCCCCAGTTCTTTGGCCATGAACCTGGGTGTACTCTTAGCAGCTCGAGGCCACTTACATTCCTTGGCATGTGGTCCCCTCCATTTTCAAAGCCAGCAATTGCTTGTCAGATTCTTCTCATGTTTCCAATCTCTGAGTTCCTCTTCTTCCACCATCCAGAGAAAATTCTCTGTTTCTAAGGGGCTCATTTGATTAGATTAGGTTTATCCAGATAATCTCCATTTTTCCACATAAGATAACATAATCATATAAGAAGAATACTTCATCATATTTGACCTCAGTCAAGGGGGAGGATATTATATAAGGGTAAGGATCATTGGGAGTCATAGTTGGAATTCTGCCTACCACATCTGTGGGCTTTCTAACCTTTATCATTGGCTTATCCTTACCAAGTTCTATCAAGAATCCCTCTGATTGGGGCACCTGGGTGGCTGAGTCAGTTGGGTGTCCAACTCCATACTGGGTGTGGAGCTTGTTTGGGATTTTCTCTCTCCTCTCCCTCGGCAACCCCCCTGCTTGCCAACCCCCCCACATTCTCTCTTTCTTTTAAAAGAAAAGAAAAAAAAAAAGAGAGAATCTTCTGATATTTTAATTGAAATTTCATTGGATCTATATAGTTTTCTTTTTGATATTGATTTTTTAATTTAAAGATATTATCTCCATATTAATAATTTTGTCCATAAATTTTGCATATCTTTTCATTTTTCATGTGTCATAATGAAAAGTTACAATGACCTCTGACCCAAAGCAAAATTTTTGACTTGAGGTAGGACTTCTGGAATGATTGTGTAAGGAGATAGGCAAATTTTCTCCCCAAAAATCAAATACAAAACCAGACAAAACCATCAAAAACAACCATTTGAGGGTTTTGAAATTTGACCAAAGGCATCCATCTAACTGAGAGGTAATGATTCAAGAAAAACCCTAAGCAGCAGTGAGAATGGTGGGAGTCTGTGGCATTTTATCCTGGGGCTTCTGCCATTTCACATTCCAGCTCTGCCATTCAGTAATTTTTACTAGGACATGGCATGCTGTGAGGACTGGCAGTCTCTTTACCAGAGGGGACTGGTTTGCTTTGGAATGGAGCACAGATACCCAAGGGTATTGTAGTAAATGGTTGGCAAATCTAGGAATGATAGCAAACAATTTAAGAAGGCCAATATTGCAGCTAGCCTGCGGTCACAATACTGCTTGGGTGAGCAGTAGACTGACAGACCAGTCAGAAAATTCTAAGGGAAATCCACAGATTGAGATAGTGATAGCAAGCCTCGGTACACATTCACTGAGTGCTGGTGATTTGGAAGACCATATGCATGCCCCGGGCTGAAAGATCAGATAAGGCCCTGGTGATCTCTTTGCCTCTGACGAACGTGAAGCCTTGTGTATGCTGAAGGAAGAAGCTAGAGCAGACTTGTAAACTGCCTGAACTTTGGTAACACTCCTTAAATACGCACAGCTCCACTGGCAAAGAGTGGGAACCTTACAAGATGTTTATACATAACCTTTGACCAGTCATTGGCTGACCAGGAAGCTGTGGTGACCCCTAAGGAGCCTGGCTTAAAAATAAAACGAAAATAAGGTTTATAAAAAACCTGAGCAGACATCGGTTGTTGCACGCTGCTGGGAAGACAGACTCTATAGAGTTAATCCAGGCAAGTCATTAAACAAAAAAATCAGCAACAACAACTACCCCTGGAGGGCATAAGAATCCAGAGTTGCAGCAATATACTATGTAAAAATTTCCAATTTAAAAAATTATATGCAAAAAAAAAAAAAGAACAAAAACAAAAAATCTAAACCCAGGAAAGTGTGACCATATGCAGGAAGAAAAATGAAGGGTTTCGGGACATGCCACCCCAAAATATACCATCTTGGCATGTTGATTATTTTGAGTTAAATTTAAAAACAGCAGGTGCAAGAAAGGTACTCGGATTCCCCCTTTTCCTCCTGACAGCAGAAATTAAAATGACCACAAGAGAGCTGTCCTCCCTATACCACGAGGAAAGCTATCTCCTCATCACCAGAAATGAGAGTCAGGGCCAAGAGAATTCTGTACAAGCCAGCCTTGTTAAACTAACTCTTATCTTCTTTTAGTGTCCTTATTTATTCTACTTCTCCGCAGTTGTCATTCTTGTTCAACCCAGTGTATAAGCATTTCGGTTTTGTTGCTGCTTTGGGTTTTCCATTTCCTTATAAGTTGCCCATGTCATGTAAGCTAACATTAAATAAACGTGTATGCTTTTCTCCTGTTAATGGGTTGTATGTAAATTTAATTCTCAGGCCCAATCAGAAACCCTAAGAGGGTAGAGGGAAAGCTTTTGCCTCCCCAGCAGTTTCTGGAGATGAGGGTGGGATCCTACTGGCTGGGATCCTGCTCACTTGGGGGCGGGGCTGCCCTGACAGAGCGGGACATTGACCAAGTCAGCAGTAGGTTCTTAAGCTCTCAGATCTCTGGCTGCAGGTGCTGGTCAGGTGAGCATGTAGAGTTTCCCCGTGTCTTTTTCTCTTTCCAAGTTCAGATTGGCAGGGGAAACATTTGTATATGCTAGTTCTAGGGGTCCAACAGCTCTAGTACTTTCTGAGTGCTCTTGTTTTTGATGGCTCCGCTTTTTCCCAGAGATGGTCATTGTTTTTGTTTGTTTCTGTCTTTGATCTCCCTTGTCATAAAGAGGAGAATCAGTGTGAAACACAAGCATAGGTCTGATAAGCCTGTTGTCTGAGCTGACCCCACAGACTGGTGAGTTTACACTTCTCACCAGGTCAGCATCTTGTTCAGATAAACTTGGCTGTAGGTCACAGAGTAAAAACCCAAAAACAACTGGCTGGGATTCTCCTTTCCCCTTGTTTCATGTCCTGAGATCTTAGCTTGTGACTCCCGAGACTGTTCTCTCTGGTCTTTGCCAGCTGGGGAGCACAGGTGTTGCGTTGGCATCAGGTGGCCAGCCAAGAGACTGGGGGCCTGACAAGAAGTGACAAGAAGCACTCCTTTGCCCAGCCATGCCAGTTCTCAGGGCAGTTGCTCTTAACAAAAGGCCCCAGTCCTTAAAGGGCCTTTGTTATCTCAACCTACATCGTCTTATGAGTGCGGCGCAAGCCCCAGCCGAGTATCATGGACCCTGTGTCACAAATGAGGGAGACTGGGCCTGGAGCAGTTTCACATTCTTGTGGAACATTAGAGATACCGTTTTCACAAACACTGTTCTTACTGCTTGTGACAAGGAAGGTGTTTGCTTTCTTAGGGTCCCTCTGGAAGTGAACTTTTTGGATCATGGGCGCTGCATTTTATATCCATGCCTGGAAAATGACCTCTGGGTCTTTCTGTAAAAAGGTATATTGGATTGAGTCACTATGGAAACAAATACAACCTTGAAGGTCCTACTTATCAATGGGCAGATAATGGATCTTTTGAATTGGAAAATCTGTATCTGAAAAAATTTTAGAGAACTTTCACACTAAACAAATGTCTTATTAGTATTTATGGGAAGATCAAATTAAAAAGAGGACACAAAGGTTTGTAACAGGTAGCCTCATCAGACTTAAAACAAAAGTTAACGGGTGCCTGGATAGCTCAGTTGGTTAGGTGTCTGACTCTTGATTTTGGCTCAGGTCATGTGATTGAACTCCTTATCGGGCTCCTCACTGAGCACTGAGCATGGAGCCTGCTTCGGATTCTCTCTCTCACTCCCACTGTCTCTCCTTACAGCTCATGCACACACTCTCTCTCTTAAAAAAACAAACAAACAAAAAAAGTTAAAATCCACACTCACAAAAAATCTTCCTTCTCTACCCGTTTATATTCCCTGTACCCCCAACTTCTTGTCCCTGAAACTTTAGATGATCTACTGAATCTCTGAGTCCCTCCCTCAAACACCCCTTCTTAAAATCTGACCTTACCTCCTTAGCAAATTCCATTAACTCTCAAAATTCCTCCAACTTGCCCTCAAAATCTCTTAAACCACTAACTGCTTGTTTTAACTTGCTTTTCCCTACAAGATTTACAGAGACCACTCTGGCCTGATCTCTAGGCCTGGAATATACAGGTCATTTGTATAAATGCTGACATCCAGGAAATAAATTTGCCATATTTTATACCTCCTCCTATTTCCCGGGACCTACTAATCAAACTCAGTCAACCCTAGGCCTTGCTCTGCAGTGCCCAGCCCTGTGGGTATATCCTGGACCCCCACTACAAAGAATTCATTTACCTTAGCAGCAGATATTTTAAATTCCAGAGAAAGCTCTGGAAATTCTAGAGAAGCTCTGAAAATTCCAGAGAAAGCTATGATTTGCCTCTACTTCCTGAAGTTGCTACCAAATTTAGAGAGGAGTTAGAAAATTTCTTGGCCTTTCACAGCTCCACTCATAGGGACCATGACTGCCTACTCAGGGATATTCTTCCTACCCATGGTTCCATGGTAGTTATCAGACAGGCTAGAGGCCTCAAGAAGAAAATCACCCCAACAGAGGAAACATATGGTCAGAACTTCTCCCAGACTCTCCTGTAAATGACTCAGCCAGGCCAACATTCAGGGCCTGACGGTGGGAGTAATAGAGGTCTTTTCCCCTAAGGTAATTGGTTTAAGGTTACATTATGCTCGTAAAAGGAAGGGGAATATCCTAAGACCTTTGTAATATAGTTTACACAAATATTACATTAAACCCTGAAGTCCCACAATATAGAAATCTTTTAGTTTCTGCCTTGGTCTCTCTGATATAAAGAGACAAAAATCCAAAATAGTGTCTCTGGCTGGTCAGGTCAGTCTCTCAGTATTATTACTGATACAGCTACACAATTGTTTGAAAATAGCTGGCAGGGAAACAAGACAAAAAGAAATGAAAATCAGCAGCCCTTGCTGTACATATTGGATCTTGACAGGAACAAAAATGACTCGGGGGGAAGAGTAACTCAAAGTCCACTCATTTTTCTCACCAACCACAGAACCTTCCGGTTTTGCCTCAGACTTGTGCAGATACTGTAAAAAAACCGAGGATCTTGGAAGAACAATTTTCCTGAACTTAAATGAAAGGAAGCTCAAATAATTTCTCTAAGCACCAGTACCCTCAGAAGGTGCATTTTTCTCTTCCTGTAGGACGACACCCCATCAGTTGATGGGATCGACTCATTCTTAGTCACACCTCAGAACCCACTATTCAACTTAAAATAGAGGATTGGAAACAGGACTTCTTACCTGACACACAGGATTATTGCTGTCACCTCTGATTGGATTCAGGCTGCTGGAGTCTCTGGACTGTGTATTCCATTACCCATATCTCAGACCACCCCAATATTCTCAGTGCCTCTTAACACCCCTCATGCCTGTCTTATTTCTGAATCCTCACCAGTGATCTTTTAGGTTGAAATTTGATATGTAACTTAAAAAAAGATTTTGGGGCACCTAGGTGGCTCAGTGGGTTGAGGCCTCTGCCTTCGGCTCGGGTCATGGTCTCAAGGTCCTGGGATAGAGGCCCGCATCGGGCTCTGCTCAGCAGGGAGCCTGCTTCCCCCCCTCTCTCTCTGCCTGCCTCTCCACCTACTTGTGATCTCTCTCTGTCCAATAAATAAATAAAATCTTTAAAAAAAAGAATTCTTAAAAAAAAGATTTTATTTATTTATTTGAGAGAGAGAGAGAGAGAGAGCAAGTGAATGCACAAACAGGGGAAGTGGCAGAGGGAGAGGGAGAAGTAGGCTCCCTACTGAGTCCAGAGCCCCATGTGGAGTTCAATCCCAGGACCCCGGGATCATGACCTGAGTGGAAGGCTGAGACTCTTAACTGACTGAGCCATCCAGGAGCCCTTAGTATGTAATTTTAATGCCACCATACAATGTAGTAAGAAAGGCTTTTTTATTTCCCCACCCTCAGACTAAACTTCAAGCTTGCTACTTTCCTTAATGAAAACCCATCTCAACTTAAAGTCTTCTGAAGAGAATCCTTCTTTAAAAGATGTCCCAACTACTACTCTCTGGGCCTCACATGCAAATGAGGTTGGATTGCACTGAGTGAGTGCAGAGCCTGTGTGCATTTGGCTAGAAAAAGAACAAACTTTTCCCATCAGTATCCCAGTGCCCTCCTCAGGAGACACCGAATTAGGAATTGAACATATAATAGGCTCTTTGACAGCAGGTTGTTCTTACCTTTACTTTCTTACGCTGTAACACCCTTATCTTGCCACTAAAAAAAGGAGGAGGATTTTATTCAAATGGGAATGAAATTGAAATCGATCGATTTGTACAAGATCTAAGAGCATAGACTCCTTTGTAATTCTTCACCACCTGTAGTTCTAATCCAGCTACCATTTTTACCTCCATTCCTGCTGACTCAGCCTGGTTTACAGTAATTGATGTCTGCTAAGCCTTCTTTTCAATTCCATTGCATTCTGACTTGTGATTTCTCTTTGCATTTATTTTTAGAGGGTGACAATTGACCTGAAGACTCACATCCCTCAGGGATATTTTGAGTCTCCCTCAATATTACTTTTTCAATTCCTTAAAGCCAACTTAGATTCCATAGCCTTTACCTAAGGCTCTTCACTTGTTCAGTATGTTGATGAACTTTTGCTCTGTAACAAAACTGCACAGAATCCTCTTACTGATGCCCTCATTCTCCTAAAGGCACTGACTGAAAGCAGCCAGAAAGCCTCCCAGAGTCTAAACTTTAATGGGTACAAACAACTGTGACCTACTTAGGACATGAGATATCTCAGGGGACTCAAAAGCTCACTCCAAAATGCCATGAGTCGATTTTGTCCCTCAAACAGAAAAGCAACTCCACATATCTCTAGGGGCAGCTGGCTATTGGCATCAATGGATTCTTAACTTCATTGCTTTTGCTAAACCCCTGCGTGTATGCTCTCCCCCCATATTATCTCAGAGCCCATTTCCTGGCCCCCAGAGGCATTAACTTCCTTTGAAGACCGAAAGGCTTCATTGTCTCACCCCCAGCTCTCAACTTACCTTGTTTTGACAAACCTTTGCACCTATACTGCCATGAGAATAAAGGGATTTTTGCAGGACAACATTTTACCTCTCAGATATGTCCTAAAGCGTATTTCCAATCTCGTTGGACCCCGTAGCAGCAGGCATGGTCCTGTGCCTGGGTGTGGCAGCTGTGGTAGCTGCCGCAGCTGCCCTCATTGCCAAGGCCAGAACTCTCACGTTAGGTTTCCCTATTCGCCTCTAGGCTTCCCAGGCTGTGTCTGCTCTCTGACAAGTACATAAGACAGCATCTTTGCACATGGCTGCTGACAGCCTATGGACGAGCCCCCGTTAACAGTACTTCGTCATCTTGCATCCTTGTAACACTTTTTTTAAAAAGTATTTTATTTATTTATTTGACAGAGAGGGAGAGAGCACAAGTAGGCAGAGCAGCACGCACAGGGAGAGGGAGAAGCAAGTTCTCTGCTGAGTGCCGAGCAGTGAGCCCGATGTGGGACTCGATCCCAGAGCCCTGGGATCATGACCTGAGCCGAAGGTAGTGGCTCAATTGACTGAGCCACCCAGGCGCTCCCTTGTAACACTTTAAATCTGGCTGTTCTACTGTTGCTCCCTGATGACTCCATGTGATTGCCTTGCATCTATGGAATTGCTCCCAAAGTCACTGGAAAATTTCTTAGATACCCCTTAAACAACCCAGATTTACTTCTTGTAAATGACATTTCTGGGGAGACATAATAACCGGATATGCCTTAGGTTCCCCACATGAAATACAAGGAATATTCTTTGCCTACTATAAAATCAGCCTGAATTGCTACCCTTATGGGTCTTACTAAAGCTTGCACACTGATGAAAGGGAAAACTGCCTCTATTTACACTGATTCCAGACATGTGTTTTGTTTTGTTCTTAAGATTTTATTTTTTTGAGACAGAGAGAGTGAGTGGGATGGAGAGGGAGAATCTGAAGCAGACATGCTTTTTTTTTTAAATATTTTATTTATTTATTTGACACAGAGAGATCACAAGTAAGCAGAGAGGTAAGCGGGGGGTGGGGGGTAGGGAAGCAGGCTCCCTGCTAAGTAGGGAGCCCGATGAGGGGCTCTATTCCAGGACCCTGAGATCATGACCTGAGCCGAAGGCAGACGCTTAAGCATCTGAGCCACCCAGGTGCCCCAGCAGACATGCTTTTTGAGTCAGCTATGTGATTGGCACAATCTAGAAACCTTCCAGATTGTTAACCTCTCTGTTGGAACTCCTACTGCCAATGGGCATATAATTGGTCCTGTTACAGGCTATTCAGCTCCCTCCTAAAACTGTTCATTGTCCCGCCCATAGAAGGAAATGTATACTGTATCTCTGGGGAATGATAGGGCTGACAAGGCTGTGAAGCATACAGCCTACACAGACCCCCTATCTTTTCACCACCCAATTTTTAAACTTGCCTTTAAACTGATATTATTATCATATGTCCCCAAATCTGAAAAAGACACATGAATACAAAGGGGTGCTGAACAATTAGATTATACATTGGGTTAAATGGACTTCTGTGGTCCCTTTTCTTTTGATCTTTTGGTTTGCACTTTTATCTCCCATCAGATGGGGGATAGTCATGGAATTAAAAGATAATTGGCTCTGCTCTAGCATCCACAAAATTTCTGACCAAATTATTTCCCAGTATACTACTTGTAAACCTCCCCAGATTTTTAGAAGAAACCAACATGCTTTAGGAAGTCTTCCTAGGCCCATGTTGCCTCTTCCGGTACTCCCAAGTGGATTTTATAGATTCACCTCCAGCTTTAGGCTACATGGCTACATAAGATGCATGGTACTTGTCTATGTCTTTAGTGGATGGACCGGAATCTATGCAACTAGATGTGCTGATGTCACAAGAGTGGGAAAGAAATGAATAACTGAGATTATTCCTTGTTGTGGCCTGTTATGGATTTAATCAGGTCAAGGAACTCATTTGACAGCAGAAACAGACCATTTGCTTATAAAACCTTTGAGGTACTCATTAAAATTCCATACCCTGTATTATCCTCAATCTGTGGGGCAAGTGGAACATAAAAGTCAAGACATAAAGAGGACTTTAGGAAAAGTCTGTCAGGAAAATGGACTTAGACATCCTCTCTTGTCCTTATAAAAATTTAGAATAGTCCAAATGGGGACATGGCTTACCTCCTTTTAAAAGATAATGTTGGGTCGCCCTATGCCTACTAGCATCTCTAAACCTTCCATTCCTAGATTGAGTGAACATTATGGGGACTTAAGTGAGCAATGTGATGTTATGATTAGCTATGTTCAAGAATTAACTGGTATACTTGGGACAGATCATCGACAGGTAAAAAAGTCATGACCTCCAAATAACAGATAAGTCTTACCATCCCTTTCCACCAGGAGATTGGGTATATGGCAAGGTTTTTAGAAGGTAGTAACACTGTCACCTCCTTGAGAAGGGTTTTATGAAGAAGTACTGGTAACCACTTGCACTGCCATCAAAATATAAGGAAAATGCTCCTGAATTCACAGATGGTACACCAAACTAAACCCAGATCAGCAATCCTAAGGCAACTGGAAGACCGTTCCTACAGCTGATCTTAAAGTAAGGATTTCTAGGATTAACTCCCAAGTCTAAGAAGCATATGACATCACAGTGTAGATAGCTTTTCCCAAGAACAGGATTAGCAGACTGTATTTCCACCTATTTTCTACCCCCATTAAGTCTTCTACTCCACAAAACCCCCAAAAAACAAAATAATGCTGTTACGTTTAATGAAGCCTCCTCTTTTTTTTTTTTGCCATTTAATTGAAGGTTGACTTGAAGGTTGCTTATCTCAATCCTTTTCTCCCTCTGATCCTCCACTATAGCCTTTCTCACAAAGTGTCTCCCTCATATTAACCCTTACTGTTTTCTCAACAGGTCAGGCATAGACCCAACATTCCCTTACACTGGTTTTCAAAACACTGACCACATTAACTAACTAGTTTGGTTATTGGTTGTGTCAACATCCAATAACATCCAAAAGAACCTGAGCTGATTTTTGTTCGTGCCAATGTGAACCAGCTCTGGAAATGGACGTACGACAGGGTATGGTTTCCACAACCAAGAAAACACTATCACTCTTTTGGTATTCTGTTGAGTTAATTGGACATGAAAAAGTCTCTATAGGTTCTCAAGGATTGTTCTTTGCTCAGGTAAAGTGATTAGAAGGGAGTTTTCCCTCTGTGTTGAAAACAGAAATGGTGGGGCACATGGGTGGTTCAGTTGAGTGTGCCTGACTCTTGATTTTGGCTCATGTCATGTTCTGAGGGTCATGAGATTGAACCATGTCAGACACGGTTTCCTTGGGATTTTCTCTCTCTTCCTCTGCTCCCCACCCACTCGCAAATGTGCTCTAAATAAATAAATAAATGATCTTAAAAAACAAAACCAGGAATGGTGCTGGCTCCTTCCTAGGTGACATACTTATTACAATCAATCTTTGGTTTGACTTCACACGTGACATCTTCAAACCTCTCACAAAGGTTATAGATGGCCTTGGTACCCACTCTTATGGTACAGACACTTGCCAAATCACTAGGTATTAGAGCTTAGCTCACAGGCCACCTTTATATAATCTGGGGTAGCTCAGCTGCTTCCCTGATTAGGCTGCCCAACACCAAAGAATACATATAGATAGACCAAAATTTTTGGCGAGGTAACAAAACCAAGCCTCGTAACTTCCAAAGCCAAACTGTAGGTCTCCTGTATCGGATGTTTTGACCTGTCATGCTCCTACAGACTGATGTAAACATACACGGAAGATGGAGGTATGCAGATGCCAACATGACAGATGACAAAACACACCAAACTCCAACCCGATGGTCCAGAGTTCCACTCTGATCTTAACTTGACAATGTATAGGAAGGATTCAGAAACGGTTAGGAAAATTTGGACTTGGATACGTGATGCCTTCCATCACCATCTCTGCTTTCAAATGTGAGCCATATCACAAACTTGGGCACCTTGTTCATAAAGTAATGCCACATAAACCTACTAAGTATGCCAGGCACAGTGTCATAGAAAACCCATTTGTGTGTCACAATTCTAAGTTCTTTTCAGCACTGAGACCCCTTTTCCCAGGCTTTGGAAGTTCTGAGTTGGAAAAGGCGTATTGATTTTTTAAAAAGATTTTATTTATTTATTTGAGAGAGAGAGAGAGAGAGAGAGAGAGAGAGAGAGAGAGAGAGAGAGAGAGCACAAGCAGGGGGAATGGCAGGGAGAGGGAGAAGCAGGCTCCCTGCTGAGCAGAGAGCCTGGTGCTGGCTTCATCCCAGGACCCTGAGATCATGACCTGAGCTGAAGGCAGATGCTTAACCAACTGAGCCACCCAGGTGCCCCAGAATATTGATTATTTTGAGTTAAAGGCACTTAAAAAAAAGCCAATACCAGAAGGATGCTCTGATTCCCCTTTTTCCTTCTTAAGGCAGAGGTTAAAATGACCATGGGAGAGCTGCCCTACCTATGCCAGGAGGAAAGAAACATCCTCATCACCAGAAATGGGAGTCAAGGCTAAGAGGATTCTGTACAAACCCAGCCTTTGTTCAACGTAGTATATAAGCATTTAGGTTTTGCCACTTCTTTGGGTTTTCATTTCCTTATGAAGTCTTCCGTGTTATGTAAAACTGACATTAAATAAATTTGTATTTCTCTTGTTAATGTGTGTTATATCAATTTAATTCTGAGGCCCACCTGGAGACTTTTAAGAGAGTAGAGGTAAAATTTCTGCTTTTCCTACAAAAGCAATCAATAGAACCTTTTTTTCTGAGGGGCCATATGCTAGACTTAGCAGAGCGAGATTTTGCGATTATTGTGAACATATTTAAATAAAGGAACCAATATTTTAAAATGTAAAGAAAAATATAATATTTATTCATCAAATAGAGAATGTCAAAAAAGAAATGACAACTATTTGAAAAATCAAGTAGAAATTCCGGAATTACAAAGTACAATACTCAGGATGAAAAATTCACAAGAAGGGCTCAATTAAAATTTCAGCTGGCAGAATAAAATGAATCAGTAAAATTAAAGATACATCAAGAATTATAAGAAATTACAGAAAGAAAAATGAACAGAGTCTGTGAGAACTGAGGAATACCAACAAGTGATCCAACATAAGTGTCCCAGAAGTAGAGGAGAGAAAAGGAAAGAAAAAATATTTAAGAAATAATGCCAGATGACCTGGGTGGCTCAGTTCGTTAAACGGCTGCCTTCAGCTCATGTCATGTTCTTGGGGTCCTGAAATGGAACCTGCATTGGACTCCATGCTCAGCAGGGAGTCTGCTTCTCCCTCTCCCTTTGCCCTTCCCCACACCCTCATGCTCACTTGCACATATGCTCTCTCTTTCTCTTTCTCTCAAGTGAATAAATAAAATCTTAAAAAAGAAATAATGCCAGAGAATAACTAAATATATTATTCATATATGTACATTATATATATATATTTGTGTGTGTGTATGTGTATATATATTTTAAAAGACATCTATATTACTTTGCTCAGGCTGCTGTAACAAAAAAACCTTTATTGGGTGGCTTAAATAATAGACCCTTATTTCTCACAGTTTTAGAGGTTAAGTCCAAGATCAAGGTAGTTGCAGACTGAGTTCCTGGTGAGAACCTTTCTACTTCTAGATGGCTGCCTTTTTGCTATGTCCTCACATGGCAGAGAGAAAGAACTCTGGTCTCTTTTCCTCTTGTTATAAGGTCATGAATCCCAGTGTGGAGGCCCTTCCTCATGACCTCATCTAAACTTAATTATCTTATAAAGGCCCCACCTCCAGACACCATCCTACTGAGGGTTAAGGCTTCAACATATGGACATTAGGGGGACACAGACATTCAGTCCATAGAACATCCTACAAATGAATTTAAGTGGTGGTACTAGGAAATATTTAATACAATCAAAGCAATAAAGAAAGAACAAAAACAAAAGAATGCATGGTATGTAGATAAATAAATCCATATAAAATTTCAACAAATACATTAAAAGTAAAAGCATTCAAGAAATATATATTAGAATGGCCGTAGCCCAAAAAACTGACAATACCTGTTACTGGTAATGATGCAACAGGAACTCTCATTCATTGCTGATGGGTATGTAAAATGAAACAGACTCCTTGGAAGACAGTTTGGCAGTTTCTTACAAAGCTAAACATAGTCTTACCTTATGAGCCAGCCATGTGCTCCTAGGTATTTATGCAACTGATCTGAAGACTTATGTCCCCCAAACCCTGCACATGAATGTTTATAAGCAGCTGTATTTATAATGGCCAAAAGCTGAAAGCAACCAAAATGTCCTTTAATAGGTGGTTAGATAAACTGTGGTACATCCATAGAATGAAATGTTATTCAGTGATAAAAATATATGAAGCCATAAAAAGGCATAATAAATTTTACATGCATGTTGCCAAGTGAAATAAGCCATTTTTAAAAGGCTAGATACTCTATGGTTCTAATATATGGCAATCTGGAAAAGAGAAAACTAGAGACAGTAAAAATATGAGTTTTTCCCAGAGTTTGGCCACAGGTGGGGGTTCAGGGGAAGGCTTAACAGATGAAGTACAGTGTTTTTTTTAGGGTGTTGAAAGGATTCTCTGTGGTACTGTAATTGTGGATATGTGACACTATGCATTTGTCAAAACTTTAGAGCAAAAAGTGTGAACTTTAATTATGCAAATACTAAAAAATCATTTAGGAGGTAGAGGAATCCCAGGATTAAATCCAGTACATCAAATTGTATGTAATTCAAATGCCTGAAATAACCTCACTGAAAGGACTTGGTTAAGACATACTGTCCTAAGTAACTTTGGAAATAAGTGAAGTCTATAAAGATAGTGACTAATGGAACTATGCACATGCACTGTCACTACTTGACAGAGTTATTTCCCATGGGCATACAGATTAACAATTCTGGTATTGCTATTCTGGAATTGAACAGTTAAGTAAATTCAGACTCCCATTCAGATGATGGGAATCAGATGTCAGATGATGTCCCTTTGTAATGATAACTCATGTTGACCGTATGTATCCTTGATAAACAAAAGGAGAAGGCTAGAACAGTTCAAGTGGTAATGGATTAGAGTTTGAGGCATTAGTATGAACTCATGTTGGGCTTAATATCAATACAGATGTTTATATGCAGAAATGTGTACATGCACAGATTAGTATATACATATGTACGTCCTTGCTCTGTCATCTGAGCAGGCCTAGAAACAGTAAATGAGCACACTTAGTGCCCAGATCTTGGTTTCTAATGCCATTTGCCAGTAAAAAGAACCAGGGCTTCTTGGAGAACTGGTTGATTCTAGGACTAGGGTAGGAAATACACAAAATTAACCTGGATCATTCTACAGTGTCAGAACATAAGCAAGTGTTCAAAAGCAAGCTAACAAACGTCTAGTGTTGGAAGTACATCTAAAGGACACAGGAGCTAAATGAAAGAACTCCCAACGGCCAAAGCTGGAACAATCTGAACAACCAAATTTGTGAAGTGCTATTGGATCGTAATATAGTGACTTCCTTCCAAAGAGTAGAGTATGAAAAGGAGGGGGAAAAGGAGTGACTTTACAGTAGCGAAACCTGACAAACATTACCTCAGTCAGCTGATCAAGGTCAACATCAAGAGTTATAAGTCATGTTGATAGTATATATACTTGATATGATGTGATAAAAATGGCACTTTACCTCTGTGGTGTTCCCCCTCAAAATACATAACCCCAGTCTAATCCTAAGAAAAACATAATAATGGAGGGACATTACACAAAGTGCCTGACTAGTACTCCTCAGATATGTCAAAGTCATCAAAAACAAGGCAAGTCTGGGAAACACTCATGGTCAAGGGGAGCCTAGGTAGACATGATAAGCAAATGTAATGTGGCATCCTGGATGGAATCTGGCATCAGAAAAAGGATATTAGAGAAAAACTGAGAACATCTGATTGAAGAATTGACTGTAATTAGTAATAGTGTTCAATATTGGTTTGTTAATTTTAACAAATGTTCCATACTAATGTAAAATAGGGGGAAATTAATGTAAGTTATGTGAAAACTCTATACTTACAATCTTTATAATTTTTCTATAAGTCTAGAGCTTTTAAAAATACAGTATTTTAAAAACATATATATGTGTCCATTTTTCTGTGTGTGTGTATCATGCAAGCAATAACCATAAATAAGTTATAGTGGCTCTAATAATATCAAGTAAAATAGAATTTAAGACAAAAATACTTATAATAGAATGTGATATGTCCATGACGTCCATATAATGAAATGTTATGCAGCAAAGAATATGAACTACTGAAACCTAGTACAACATGGATGATCCTCAAAAACATTTTGCTGATCGAAAAAAGCCAGATGCAAAGGACCTATTGTTATAGGTTCCATTTATATCAAATGCCCGGAAAAGGCAAACCTATAGAGACAGCAACTCAGTTAGTGATTGCCTCAGGCTGGAGGTAGAAAAGTGGTTTGGCTGCAAGTAGACATGAGAGAATCTTTTTGGGGTGATGGAAATGTTCTAGCATGGGATTGTGATGATGGCTCTAAATTTAATTTTACTGACACTCATTGAATTGTACATTTAATACAAGGCAAATTTTTTCGGGGAGTGAATCTTCTGTTGTGTAAATTATATGTCAATATAGCCATTTAAAATCTCTAGATAAGTTAATTATTAATAAACAGATTAATATCAACGTTTGTTTTGTTTTGTCTTTTTAAACATTGTAATGAAATTGTGCCCTACTTTCTAAGAACTTAAATTACATTTCTTCTTTGCAGTTGGAGAATTTGTGGCGCTCTGCTGAATTAAAGTTATTCTCTTATGACTCCTGCCGGTGGGTTGTGGAATTACACTCTCTGGAGGATATGGTCAAAGGTTCTTCCTTCCCAAAGTCCAGAGAAAGCCCAGTTTCTAGGATCTTCCTCACCAGCCATGGGACCTCTTGGTCTTTCCTGGGAATCTGGGAGGCAGACACAACAGCTGGACAACCTTCAGGATGCTTCGAATTCTGTCCCTTATGGCTTACCAAAGGGCAAATCTAAGGTCTTTCCCAATGGGATTGTCACTTTCAACCAGCCCACAGATCCATCGTGGAAGAACACCTCAAGAACAGCAAAGACTGCGCAAGGAGGTAATTCATACACAGGGTTCGTTCTTTGTGGCCGGTAGGTCCCCAATGGGACCTATGAATTCATACCAGCCTGGGGCGCCTGGGTGGCTCAGTGGGTTAAAGCCTCTGCCTTCGGCTCAGGTCATGATCCCAGGGTCCTGGGATCGAGGCCCACATTGGGCTCTCTACTCAGCAGGGAGCCTGCTTCCTTCTCTCTCTCTCTGCCTGCCTCTCTGCCTGCTTGTGATCTAATCTCTCTTTGTGTCAAATAAATAAATAAAATCTTTAAAAAAAAAAAAAAAGAATTCATACCAGCCTGAACTGAATTATGAGAAAGTTAAAATCACCACCATCAATTAGTGGTATTTGGTTGGTAGGAAGAAGAAAGATATTCTGATTATTCTTGTTTCCCAGAACTTTGTGAGGTGTCCTGTTTCTAGATCTTTGTAAATATTTCTCCCTTATGTCATGTCTCTCTTCTATCTGGGGAAATCATTTTCCACCTTCAAGATTCAACTCAAATGTTCTTTCTTCCAAGAAGCTTTCCTTCACCTTAATGAGGCATACTCTCCTTTGTATGCGTTGGGGCTTGGTGCCCATCTTTGTGTTTATCTTCCTTGTACTGTATTATAACCATGTTGTCAGCCTTAGAAGAAGAAGAATATCCTGAGGGGCTGAGTTGAGTTGTTGATTCTTCTCTACATCCCAAGTACACATAGTACAATGGCTGACTTGGAGAAGGCTCATAATAAATATTTCATTACTGAACAAGGAGTAAGTAAAAGAAGAATGAAGAGAGGCCAGACTCCAGAGGAGAGTTTGTGAAGTTTCCTCTCACCCTATTCCTGCATCCCACAGTTAGCCTGCGTTGCCACACCCTTTGTGGGATCTGTGCTATTTCTAGCCCATTTTTAAAAAACATTTTTATTATAGGTTGAAACATGCAACTTTGAAAATGGTCTTTCAAGCTCATGGCCTTCAACCCTAGAATTAGGTTACAAATATGTGT
This sequence comes from Ailurus styani, assembly GCA_002007465.1. Lineage (NCBI taxonomy): Eukaryota > Metazoa > Chordata > Mammalia > Carnivora > Ailuridae > Ailurus > Ailurus styani. The sequence goes on along the minus strand of LNAC01000132.1, from coordinate 834,572 downwards.
CTTTGGTTGCTAGTAATGAAAAAAAGATTGAATGGGGAGAACTTTCCATGGGAAGGACATATAATAATGTTACAAAGAGCAGTCTTTGTAACATTGCAAGGGAATATCAAGGTTTTTTTCAAATGTTTTACAAAGATGTTGGGTAAGAGGATGACTTCTAGGTCTCACCAATTCTTTCTCTATGATTCCACTTATTGACTTGCAAAGAGGCCACACTGCATTGTTCTTAGCCAAGATAAGCACTTGAAAAAATGCATCGGTTCATGTCCTGCCTCCCATATTTGTCAACTAAGCTTATTTCATGCTTCCTTCTTCTTTCTGAGCAAAGAATTTACCAAGATAAACAGATATGTAGTATGTCCTGAAACCTCCTCTAATGCACCTCTTTCATAAACTTGTCCTCCCTTTCTCCTGATATACACACCTCTTTCTAGAAATATACTTCTTCCACTGTTACTGTTCCCTGGAAAGCAGTCCTACTTCCAAATTCAATGCACACCCAGATATCCTTGGAAAATTCTTGTTGTCTTGTACTTGATTAGGTTTGACTGGTAGTGTTTGTTTGCTTACTTCTTTGTTCTAGTATATAGGGTTTTGTTGAAATGTGACCTCCTTTAGTGCATCAGTTCAGGATAAATCTACACTTCCTCCATGCTCTCGCATAAAAGCTTAATGCAATGTGGACCCTGTGTGAGTGACTGTTCTTTCCATCTCCATGAAAGTGGAGATAAGGTCTTGTTCCCTGCCTTATCCCCAGAGCCTAGCTCTGGACCTGATACCTAAGAGGCACTTGGTAAATGTGACTTTTAAATTTTAGCCCTTAGAAGTTCAACATGACTGTGTTTAGCACTTGTAGGGCCGGTGTTAGCAGAAGGATGAGAATTTGGGGATATTTGGGCAGCATTTGAGAATTCATGGTGCCAAGGAAGATCTCTCAGATGAAGAAAGGAAAGGAAGCTAGTGGAAGACAGTTAAACGGGGCAGAGGGAATAGGAAAAAGGAATAAAGAAAGAACCAATATCTGTCAGACTGGACTTTTCCTCCTTGCTTGCCCTCAGTTCCAGGACCTGCTGGACTTGTTTGGGTTTTTCTTTGTAGTCCCTTCCCACCTGCTCCAGTTCTGGTGAGGAGAGCTGCAGTGAAGAATGAGTAATTGTAAGCAGGTGGAGAACTCACCTGAATGTAAAGGTTAGGAATTTATTTAGCCAAGAAATTTGAAGTTATGTTAAGATTCCAGGCTGAATTATAATGTTTCACTGCTCAAGGGGTAGACCTTCTAAATGACTAATCATCTTTGCCCTATAAAATGCAGTATGCTCTGGTGGAAGCAGTCCATGAACGGCCTGGTGTTTCATTTCTCCAAGGTCTGCCAGAGTTACTGCTGGGTTGATTTGGAGGATTGGCTGGGTTGGGCTAAGTTTAAGCCAAGAAGGTCTCAAAGTAAGTGGCATTTGGGGGTAACTACTATATGTTTCCAAAGAATAGGTGATGATGACAAAGAGATGTGATCTTAAAGGTATGTGACCTCAAAAGCATGCAACTTTAGTCTTTTGCCTGATTCTTATTTGTCAAAATACCCCAGGGGATATTGACCAAAGGTCCTGTTGGAAGAAAAATTGCAATTTGCCAAATTATTATTTTTTTTTAACTTCAGCTTTTTAAGAAGTAGGAAATAAACATTGGTTGGAATGCAGTTGTCTTTTTGTCTAATTGTGAAAACATTTTTAGGACATATCAAATGCCCCCCAAAATTTGGTAGTTAATACTTCAAGTATAAATATTTAAGTGAAGTAAGAAACTTGCCTGTTGGGCAAAATGAGAAATTTTGAGCTCTTCATTTGAGTTCAGAGTGTACCATCTGTATCTTTGTACCCAAGTGCTTGGCATGTAGTGGGAGTTCATAAACATTTGGTAAATGAGTGGGGAAGCCAAAAACCAACTGCATTATGCAATCCTGTTCTGCTGTTTCAAAGAAGCTAGTTGGCTATGCCTAATGGGACCTCAGCATTTTGATTTATTTTGCTATGAAAGTAGGTAGAGTGAGAAGACTGGCACAACTTTAAACCACTTATCCTCAATAACAATAAGTCTATTTTATTAGAAACGTATGTGTGCATGTGTTTGCAGGAAAATCTTGCAATATAAAAGAACTAGCTTTCAGAAAATTGACCATTCTGTCTTATGTAATCAGTACTTCATGCATTTGTAGTCATTGCAAATGGACGAGCAGATAGCGCCAAGGTTCTATAAGACCACGGTGATTTAATTAAACTAATAGTGGTATCATTTTGTATTTCCTGATTGCAAAGTCATATATTTTTTTTAATTGTGCAAAATGAAAAAGCAGAAAGAAATGAAAACTCAGAGTCACTGCAAGGATATGTAATAGGCAGAATTCTGCAGTTTTCACTGCGAGAATATGTAATAGGTAGAATTCCAAGATGGATCCCATTATCTACCCTCTCTGGGATTATTCCTGCAATTACTGATGTTACCTGGAAAAAGGGATTTTACAGAGGTAATTAAGTTACTAATCAGTTGACCTTAAAATAAAGAGATTATTCAGGTGGGCCTAACCCTCTCAAAGCAAAGTTTTCTCTCCCTAGTTGAAGAAGCAGAAGTCAGAGATTTAAAACATGAGAGGTGGGCGCCTGGGTGGCTCAGTGGGTTAAAGCCTCTGACTTCGGCTCAGGTCGTGATCTCAGGGTCCTGGGATCGAGGCCCATGTCGGGCTCCCTGCTCAGCAGGGAGCCTGCTTCCTCCTCTCTCTCTGCCTGCCTCTCTGCCTACTTGTAATCTCTGTCAAATAAATAAATAAAATCTTTAAAAAAAAATAAAACACGAGAGGAATTCAACATTCCAGCCAACATTGCTGGATTGAAGATGGAGGGATCCAGAAGTTGAAGAATGTGAGTGACATCTAGGAGTTGAAAGTGATTCCCAGCCACCAGCCAGCGATTGAATGGAAACCTAGTCCTACAACTGGAAAGAACTGGACTCTTGCAATAATGCTAATGAACTTGAAAGCGAATTCTCATACAGAGCCTCCAGCTAGGAATCAGACAGTAGCTGGAAGCTAGAAGAATTTTGAGGAATATGGTAGAAGAAACCAAAAATGGCCTTGAACAGACTGTTAGTAGAAAAGTGGATACTGGAGAAGCAGCTGGTGAAAGCTCAGAAGGAATTGAGCATTATAGAGAAAACTTAAATAATGTTTTAGAGAAAGCCTAAATCACCATGAACAGACTGTTTATTAGGAATTTGGGATTTGGGGAACCTGGATGGCTCAGTTGGTTAAGCGGCTGCCTTTGGCTCAGGTCAGGATCCCAGGGTCCTGGAAACGAGCCCTGCATCCAGCTCCCTGCTCCACGGGGAGCCTCCTTCTCCCTCTGCCTCTGCCTGCTGCTCCACCTGCTTGTAGTCTCTGTCAAATAAATAAATAAAATCTTAAGAAAAATGAATTTGGGATTTAAGAACGCTGTTGGTGAGGACTTGGAAGGAAGAGCAAAGCATGTTATTGGAACTGGAGGAAGGAGGAAAATCCTTATATGGTGGCAGAAAGCTTAGAAAAATTGTGACCTGCAGTTATGGTGAAAGCAGAATTTGTGACAAATTGGAATATATAGCTAGGGAGATTTCCAAGCAAAGTATTGAAGGAGCTGATTTGCTTCATCTTGCTGCTTATACTAAAATGCAAGAAAAAAAATAATTGATTTATTTTTAAGCTTTTATTTTAATTGCAGTTAGCTAACATACAGTATTACATTAGTTTTAGGTGTGCAGGATAGCAGTTTAGGTTTCATGCATCACCCTGTGCTTATCACAACAAGTGCACTCCTTAATTGAAAATAGAAATAATTTGAAGGAAAAAACCTGGTAAATATAAAAGATCCAGGACTGGAGGATTTTGAAAAGTTTCAGCCGTTCCAGATGGTAAAAGATTCAGTATGTCAGAAGTGGCTTCTGACAACATGGCATAGAGGGCTGTGTGACTATCCAGCTTTTTGTGGGAACAACAGAAAGACCAGACGGAAGACAGTGATAGGCTTTTCTAGGAGCTTAAGGTTGTGATGCATAGGTCCCATCAATCAAACCAAAGTGTCTCTCAGAAGCTTAGGGAGAGTGTCCCTAAGCCATCTGAGCAAAAACCAAAGATAAAGAGGGGATCCCTCAAAAAGATTCGTGGTTGTGAGTTTTGTTTAATGGAGTGAAATTATGAAATTCATGCAAGGATAATATAACGGCTTGTATAGTTTCCCCCAAAATTCATGTTTACCTAAAATATATTAATGTAACCTTATTTGGAAATGCAATCAAGTTAAGATGAGGTCATACTGGATTAGCATGGACTCTAATTTAATGACTTGTGTCCTTATAAGAAGAAGAAAATTTGGACAGAATTCTAAGTATTCTGGCAGTATTCTAAGCTAGCCCCTTGATCTCTGCCCTCTGATGTTACTCTCTGATTATATTATGTTACATAGGGATGGGATTTTTACAGATGTAGTTGAGGTTACTAATCAGTTGACCTTAAGAGAGAGAGAGGGTATCCAGGTAGGCCTGTCCTAATCACATAAACCTTTTAAAACAAGTGAGTTTTCTCTGAGTGGTAGGAGAAGCAGACATCAGAGATTCAAAACATGAGAAGAATTCAACAACCATTGTTGACTTGAAGATAGAGGGACCCACGTGTTGAGGATCGTGATCAGACTCTGGAGCTGATGGTGACCACTGGCCAACAGGCCCCCGTGTGAGGATGGAGACTTCAGTCCTCCCACCACAATAACTAGATTCTGCCAACAACCTGAATGAGCATGGAAGCAGATTCTTCCCTAGAACCTCCTCAGGAGAACACAGCTCAGCTGACAGCTTGATTTCATTCAAACTTTGAGACCCTCAACAGAGGGACCACATGAAGAGTATCAGACACCTGAACCCTGGAAACGATGAGATATAAATTTGTGTTATCTATGGCTATAAGTTTGTGGTAATTTGTTATGCAGCAGTAAAACTAGTCTGTGTGATTATATGGGTATAATTCTGTGCATATATATACTCTTAAGTTATAAAGGATCTTACATACTAATGTAAACTTTATCTTGAAAATGGTGGAAAAAATCATTTAAAGTATTTAAGCGTAGGATGTTACCAAGTTTTCCCTTTAGAAGAATCTGTTTGGAGAGTAGAGATGAATTATAGGGAGCAAGACCAATTGTGGAGAGATCACACCAAACTCTTCCAGATTTGAGATCATTGAATGAAAGTGGGATAGAGAAGAGTGCATGGCCTTGAGGGATCATAGAGACAAAATGATCAGCATGTGTTTGCTTGGACCTGGGCTACGAAGAAGGGGAAGAACAAAGGTTCATGTCCATATTTCGGGCTTTTGAGGTTAAGTGACTGGCTGCATCAATCAAGTTGGGAACCCAGAGGGGGACAGTTTTGGGGAAGAGATGAGCTCAGTTTTGGACATGTTGTGTTTGAAGTGTATGTGAGATAGCCAAAGGGAAATGTCACATAGGAAGTTGCTTATATTGTTTTGTAGGAGACAGGAGACAAATCTCAGCGAGACAGAGGCTTGGACAGGTTGGTGCAATGAAATTACTATTGGGAAAGACAGTTGAAATTGTTGGCAAGAGAATGGCTGAAGTGATAAAAGCTATGCTATTTATCTGTAAAACTAAGACAATAATTTATCTGTAGTAATAATACATTAGTACACAGTCAGGGCCAGAGGTTGTCAGACTTGGACATATAATAGGATAGATGTTGTAAGAACAAAGAATACCTTCTAAGCAAAGCATTTTAAGATATCTCACTCAAGATCTGAGAGGTGAGAGTGGCTTCTCGGGTTTCCTTAATTCTGTACTGAACACTGCCTACCTTGGTGGTGATCATGTTTCACTTCATGATGAGGTCTGGCCAGGTTGCAGGAAGCCCCGAGTAGGGACTTACCAGGTCTCTTATATTCTAAAATATGTCACACTCAGACTCCAGTATGGTTGCTTTATTAGGCTAATGAAATTTCCTTTAGTGAGCCTCATCACCTTTATCTAATTAGATAGGTTCCAGGTACAGTTCCTCACTAAGCTACCAGTGTCATCCTACTACATTGTCTGACTTTCTAGAATGATGGCAAGGCATCTAGTGTCTACAGTTACACTGGAATAATGAGCAGTGTATATATATTCAGTTCAAGAACTAGAAAGGGCTTAGCATGGAAGACTTGACTAAGGCCCTCAACAACTAGTTCACAGAGTAGTCCTGAGAATTAAATGATGTAAGGCAAGAAAATGGTTAGCACTCAATAAAAGTCGCTATTATTGTTAATTGTTCTTACTTACTTATTGGTGTTACTATTGCTTTGACAACTATTGTTGCAAAAGAAGTGAAGATAAGAGGGAGTGATACTGGGAGAAAGAGGAGGGAGGTCATGATGAGGCTAGAGAAATAATAGAATGGCAGCAGTTGGATGAGAGAGATGGAAGGTGGCAGTGAGCAGTGGCTGAATTCAAGCTTTAAGAGAGGGAATAGTTCCAAGTAATGACAGGATGGATTCCAGCAACCTGGGATGGACGTGGTGGTATATGTGTGAAGTGAGATGAGAAGTCAGAGAGGGAGATGTGAGATGAAGGTCATTAGCACTAAGAGGTCAAAGAAGCCAGGGGCTGGGGAATCTGGTGGGTTGGGTCCCCCATGTAACTGTGGAGCTCTCTCGGGCTGACAGCGTGGCTTGGATTAGAGGAGACAAATGTAAGTGCTGACATCTTTGATACAAGAAGGAAATACCCGAACTATGTTGGTAGGATCCCCATGCCTGACACTGTATCTGGATCAAGTGGTTTTAGCAGAGCTGTTCTCGTCCTTGGGCAGAGTTTTCTCTACCCTCTAGCTTCAGGATGTGACTTGATTGGGCTGGTTTCCAGAGAGCTACTGTGATAGTGTAGTTCGGCTTGGGTTGGCTGTTTGGAACACATCCGAGGTACTGCACCCCTTCTTCCAGTCCTGGCCAACTGCCCTGCTTCCAGGAAGAAAGACCCCTTAGAGCTCCTTGCCTGAACATCACGAGATCTGTTCTCATTCTAATTTAGAATGCAGAGGCTTGTGTGATGACTCATACGTTTGAAAAGCCCAAATTAAGTAGTGGTGATCTCAACCATGATTCACTGATGAAAACTGGAAAAGTGATTCATCTCCTTTATGTGCTTGTCCTTGGGAATCACAAGGCTTAGAGGTCTTTCTTCTGAAGAACACATCGCACTCAAGGAAAGGCACTGGGCCCTCCTGTGTCAGTATTTTAGTAACGACACGGAGTCATTCACTACATTTTCTTACAAGGCCATTTGTATTAGTTCATTTTATTCCTATCTCTAATCTGTAAGATGTTCTTGAGCTGTAATGACTCATTGCTAATAATTTAGGGGAGGCAATGATGCTTTCAGGCCAAAGGTGGGGGGTCCATTTAGTAAATCATTGGTGCAGAGTCACAGCCCAGTAATGTGCAGAGACCATAGTGTCTTTCAGATTATCTATTTGTTATCAAGGGGTAACTTTTTTTTCTTAGAAGAATAACTAGGTTTAAATAAATTTATAAGATCTTAAGAGAAAATACTAATGAAAATACTTAAAAGTAAAGATGACTTCTTTTTTTTTAAATTTTTAATGTATTTATTTGAGAGGAAGAGAGAGCATGTGAGCAAGACAGCACAAATGGGGGGAGGGGCAGAAGGAGCCAGAGAGGGAGAAACAGATATCCCCTGAGCAGGGAGCCCAACACAGGCTCCATCCCAGGATCCTGGGACCATGACCTGAGCTGAAGGCAGACACTTAACTGACAGAGCCACCCAGGCACCCCAGGATAATTTCTATAATAACAAATAAGCTGAGAGATTAATGACTCTTGTATACCAGAAATAGCATTGTATGGAATTAAAATTAATATCTAAAATTAATATCTGAAAAAAAGAGACCATATAATTTGACCACAATAAGTAATTATTTGTGTGCCTACTATGTTCCCAATCACTGTGCTGACTCTCTAGGACTAGGTAGGAGCTGTTCCTGTGAGCTTCCTTAGCACCTTGTACTAACACTCATTGTAGCTTTTATAAACAATCAGTTCCAATGCTGTGTGATATATCTATGATCTCCACCTAGGGCTTTGAATGCTTTTAGCTAACATTTATACTGCATTATTTTGTGCCAGGCACTGGGTCTAAGCAATAATTATGTATTAACTTATTTAATCTTTACATCAACCCTAGGAAGTGAGTACCTATTCTTATCCCTATGTTTATGTACAAATGGACTGAAACCAGAGACATCAAATTGTTGCCCATGGTCACCCACAGGTGATGGGGGAGCCGGGGTTTAAACCCAGGTAGAATTGCTGGAGCCCACGCTCTTCACCGCTCTCTTCTGTGAATGTCTCTGAGTCTCTTTCATGCCCATCATTACATCCTTGGGTGTACTGGGTACCCTGTCTGGCCACTCAGTCTCATGTTTGCCCCGCTTTGGTGTATTCTCTACACAGCTACCAGAATAATGTTTTAAAACTGTTAGATCAAAGTTACTATTTTTGTCAAAACCCCCAGTGACTCCCTATCTCACTTAGAATAAAATCCAAACTCCTACGAGGTCCTACATAATCTGGCTACTGCCTACACAACCTCATCTTTATCATTTCCAGCCTTGCTCACTCTCTTCCACCTACATCATTCTTCTTGCTGCCCCTAGAATGCAGCAATACCTTCCTGCCTCAGGACCTGGATAATTGCTTTTCTCTCTGCCAGTGAGATTATTTAACTGCCTTTTTCTTTCCTCATTGATATTGCTTCTCAAATGCCATCTTCTTAAAGGGGCTTTTCCTGACTTTCCTATTACTCCCAGTCACTGACTTGGCCTTACCCCACTTTACAGCTCTTAATCATTAGCTGAAATTGTACAAGACAATGCCATCTACATGATCACAGGCAATTTACTGTCTTATTTGCTATTGTATCTTGGGCACTGAGAACAAGTGCCTGGTTCCTAGTAGACACTCAATAAATATATGTTGAATGAATGCTTATCTAGTAATAGGTATAATTTTTTTTGAAGGAGTGAATGCATGCATACAGTCTTGTAGATGATATACAGATAATTTTAATTCAATGTGAAAATATTGATGAGTGCATCGAAGAGGGATTCCCAAGTATTTCTGGAGAGAATGGACCTGAGCTAAGTCTTGACAATATGGTAGGAGTTACTTAGGCTTAGAATGGATGGAAAGGGTCTTTTAAGGAAAGGAAAAAAAAAGATGCAAAGATTTGAAAGTGTGAAACAAGTACTAAATAGAGAATTACAAGTAATTGGTGTATTCTGGAGCCATAAAAGTTAGGGTATAAAGAAACAGATATGATCCTGGAAATACAAACAAGGACTACTTTATCTTTCTTCAGTACTGAAATAAAAATGTAAAAATCTACAGTCAACCAAACAAAATCATCTTGTACTTAAAAATTAATGGAATGTGTCAATTTAAAAGTTGTCACTAGTTCTCGTTCATTTTTTTTTAAACTTTGATAGAGTAACCGATAGCATGTAAAGAAAGAAAAAAGACATTCTGAGATATGAGGGCAATAATCACAACTGTTAGTGAATGAGCAACTCAGGTTAGTCCTAGGTAATGAATTCTTTCTGGGGCTGACACCCTGAGCAAGCCATGACCTACCCTATAGCAAGACCCAGAATGCAGGCATCTTCATGGGTGAGATGTGGGGCTATCTCATACCACCATTCTTATGTCACTAAAAAAACGAGAAGCACATTCTCGATCTTCTTGTTTTTGTTGATTTCTCTCCTGCAATATAAACTTCTTGAGGGCAGGAACTTTATATATCTTGTTTATATATCCTCACTACTAGAACTAAATGAACAGTTGTTGAATGATCATATGGTTATCCAAATGGAGATGTATATTTAGCATTTGCATCCATGGGTCCAGAGACTAGAAGGTAAATAAAGATTATTTGTGTTGAGATGAATCCCTAACATTGCCAGTGGCTTTGTGGATTACTTTTATATGTGGACCTTGTAATTACCCATAAAGGAGATAGTAGTTAAATAAAAGGAAGGACTGAATCAAACGTCTGAGAGCTCAGTGAATGAGGCAGAGTAGCTAAGATGTCTGTAAATGATAAGTATAATTTGGAATAGAGAGCAGTAGAGACAGATACCAAAGTGATAAGTGATTTAGCCTGAGCATGGAAAATTAATGATTTATAAAAGAATATAGAAGAACCATCCTTCTCCTTACTCTCCAGTTTCCTGGTAAGACAAGGAAGGCAGAGGAACATTGTATGTATAACTAGGTTGGGAATATAAGAAGGATTGTTGGAGGAGCTCAAGGGTTCTATGGAGCGCTGAGAAATAGGATAGCCATGGAAAGAAGAATCACAGTGAGGAAGGAACATAGGATGGTCTGGAACATGTAAGGGAATAGTGGGTTAAAGAGACTTGCATTTTGGCCAGTTACCAAAGGCAGCAGAGATGAGGGGCACAGGTACATTGACTGTTTTTACTTCATCTGCAACTACCTCCCACAATGTTAATTCATTCTTTTTTTTTTAAAGATTTTATTTATTTATTTGACACAGAGAGAGAGATCACAAGTAGGCAGAGAGGCAGGCAGAGAGAGAGAGGAGGAAGCAGGCTCCCTGCTGAGCAGAGAGCCTGATGCTGGGCTCGATCCCAGGACCCTGAGATCATGATCTGAGCCGAAGGCAGAAGCTTTAACCTACTAAGCCACCCAGTTGCCCCAATGTTAATTCATTCTACAGGTATTTACTGAGGATTTGTCAGCTATGCTCCAGTCATTGTGAATACACAGGAGAGTAAAATGGCTCTGGCCTCTTTTCTGGTGTATGCTATATATATATAGTCTAGCAGAACAGATGGATATAAACATAGGTATTTATGTAATTGTAAATGTAATAGATCCAATGAGGAAAATATGTAGAGAGCAGTGAGAATTTATAATAAAGGAATCTACCTTAATCTAGAGATTCTGGGAAATTTATTCCTAAAAGATGCATAATGATAAACCAGATTATAAAAGTAGACACAGGCAGAGTCTTTGGGTCAAGAAGGAGGTGCTGCCTGGCACTGTATTATGTAGATAGTGTTCTCTAAAATGTAGTGCTCGGTAAAGCTTCAGTACTCTGTTATAAATTATAGCATGGAAAAGTGTGGTTCTTGTGTCCAGTGTGGTATTAGGTTAAGTTCCTGGTGCAGACACTTAAAGTCCTTGCAAGTGCTGTTGTCATTTATACATTCTCAATAGATTGGCTTTGACATTTTCCTTCAGCATCATAGGTCTGTCTTTCTGACTGATAGAGAAAATTGAAAGAATCATTTTTTTTAACTTTGAATTGAATTCAGTCAGCTATCAAGCAAAATGTTGTAGAAGACACAAGGATGGTCAATGAACTCAATGAAATTATAATGTTATTGAGAATGCAATATACAAAAATAATGAGAGATGAATGATAATACAATATTACAATAAAGTAGATGTTAAAAAACAGTGTACAACACTTGAGGGGTATAAACAAGAGGTACTCTGGAGTCATAGGATGGTGATAATACTATTTCCTGGAGTTGTCTGAGAATGCTTTATGATGGGCTTGGGCTTTTGATGGTCTTTGAAATATCTCTGAATAGATGCCATAGCCAGATATTTTGATTTTGAAGTGAATCTCTTAGAGTTTGTATTAGCTAGGATTATTTTGGTTGCAAAAAAATAAAAAAGATAACCCAAAGTGACTTGAATGAGAAAGGAAATATATTGGCTCACAAAACTAGAAACTCCACTAGTAATACAGACAGCAAGCACAGTTTGATTAAGGACCTAATTATATTTCTCTTCTTTATCTTTGTTCTTAGGGTGCTTTCTTTCATGGTTGCTAGATGACCATCCTTTACAAGAAGAAGGGGAGAAGGTTGCACTCTTCTTTACTAATGATGGGTTATATCTTTGTACAATGTTTTGGTGGACTGTTACACACCATCTAGTAAAATTTGTTATCTTTTTTTTTTACTTTTGTTTTTCATGGAGATATATATGCTCTAAAGCAATAAAGTAGACTAATATTGGTTATGCAATTACTGATCTTTTATACATGTATGATATCATGTACTTACCACCAAAATTAAGATATGGTAACTCCTATCATCACAGGTGAGTTTCACCTAATCTTGAATTTCATGTAAAAGAAATCATACAGTTGGTGTTCTTTTGTGTCTTGCTTCTTTTAATAACATGTCTGAGAAATTCATCCATGTAGTTGAATGTATCAGTAGTTCAGATTCTTTGTCAATTACCTGTTGATAAACATTTAGATAATTTCTAGTTTGAGACTGTTCAGAATAAAGCTATTTTGACATTCTTGCGTATGTCTCTTGGTGGGGATATATCCTTACTGCTATTGTGATTGCTGTGTCATAGAGTGGGAAGAGCTTAAGCTTTAATGGATGTTTCCAAACCAATTTCTGAAGTGCTGTTATAATTTATATTCTCACAAACAGGGTATGGGAGTTCCAGTTGTACCATATACTTCCCAACATTTGTTATTGCCAGTCTTTTAATTTCAGCCATTCTCACGTGGGTGTGATGGTATCTCCTTGTGGCTTTAATTTGCATTTCCCAGGTAGGTAATGATGTTAAGCACCTTTTCATACACTGTTGGTCATTTGCATTTCCCTTTTCTTTGTGGTCTGTAATACATTTGGAATTCATTTTTGGGTATTATGGGAGATAGAAACCTGACATTTTTTCTCAAAAGATAGGAAATTTTCCCACTGATTTAAAGTACCACTTTTATATTAACCTATCATATATACATATATCTTTCTCTGGACCGACTATTTAGCTCCCCTGATTCATTTGTTTATCAATAATTGAATACTACGCAGTTTTAATTACTATGGATTTGTTGTATGTTTTGATATCTGATAGGACAAGTTCTCTCCTTCCTCCTCCCCTTTCATTCTTTCTCTTTCTTTCCTTTTCTCTTCCTCCCCATACTCTTCCTCTCCCTTCTTTCTCCCCCCTCCCTCCTTCTTCCCTTCCTCTCCTCCTCTTTCTCTTCCTTTTCCCTTTTCTTCTCCTTGTCCTTTCTCCTCTTCTCTGCAATATTTTAGCTATTCTTTGACATTTCTCTTTCCAGATGAACTTTGGAATCAGTTTTTTTTTTAATGACAAGTCTTCCTATTCAGAATGTCATTTACTTTTTTAGTTACTCTGATTATGTCTTCCGTGAAATTCTAGAATTGACTTTAGAGAGGTATTTGTCTTCTTTTTAATTTTATTCTGATCTATTTCATAAAATCTTCTTTAATGGGATCTCTTTTCATTATTACACTTTTTAAAAATAAACTTTGCTTCTATATAAGAAGAAAATCTCTCTCAATCTGTACTGCAATTTTTTTTATGTATTCTAAAATTTGCAGTTGTCTATCTTGAATATTCTAGGTAGACCATTATGTCACCTGCATGTAGAGATAAAATTCCCTTTATTTTGTAATATTTTGTGATGTTTATTTCTTTTTTCATATATTTCCTAACACGACCAGGCAATACTAACTACTAATGCTAATAGTATTCCTGTCTTAGATTTTATTAGAATGCTTCTATAGTTTAAGAGTTAAAGAAATGTATTCTGCTAGTTTGTAATAGATGACTTTTGTTAAGTTAAGGATGTTTCCAGTATTGTTAATTTACTAGGAGCTTTCATCGCAGTTGTTTTAGAATGTATGTAAGTACATTTTAATTCTGAAATTATTTTAAACAAAGGGAAAAAAAGAAGTTACTAGTCAGTTTTCCTTGAATTTATAACTGTTCCCATTTAAAAAAACTCTATTTTAATGGTATCTTAAAAGTATTTTAATATTTTAAAGTTTAGAATATAATTTTATAGCTTATAATCTTAGAGTACTGAGCCAAAAGCTTGAGGATGTGTAAGACATGGTTATTAGTATGTGTTTTAACTTGGAAAAATTTTTAAAAAGATTTATTTATTTTAGAGAGAGAGTGAATGAGTGCATGATGGGGGGGAGGGAAAGGCAGAGGGAGAGGGAAAGACTCTCAAGCAGACTCCACATTAGGAAGCCCAGTGCAGGGCTTGATCTCATGATCCTAAGATCATGACCTGAGCCAAAATCAAGAGTTGGGTGCTGAATTGACTGAGTCACTCAGGCACCTCACAACTTGTAAGTTTTTCAATAGAAATTGATTTTTCTTTTATAAGTCTTTCTTCTATGGAACTTGTTAGTTTATATCTGTTTGAGTGTCTTCTTAGGCAGACATTTTTCCAGATGAAAAGCATAGTTGTAGAATGATATATAACACAAAATTACTATCTTCAATAAAAATTCCACAGGTAACCATAGATTTTTAATTTTTTTAATGTAGGATTTAGAAAATTATATTTTAATAAATTATACAACATATTGCATTCTATTTATAAAACTGTTACCTAAAAATAAGTTTAAATACTTGAATTATTTTCTTTCCTTTGAAAACTTATGTATTTTTTCTTATATAAGTATGACAGTAACTTTGAAAACAAAATCAAAATTCAACGAAAAGGAAAAAAGTGACTCACAATACTGAAAAATATCATTATTATTCTTACATGTTTCTTTCTAGTCTTTTCTTCTTATATGTATGTTTACATATTTGTAATCAGAGTATGCATACAGTCTTTGCAAGTTGTATGTTATACTTTACATCAGTATCATCTGCATTTTCCTAAGTTTCTATGTTATCTTCATTGTCATCATCAATGGCTATGTAATATTAAATTTTATAAATGTACTATGCTTTTCTCAATCATTTTTCTTTTGTGGGAAATTTAGGTTATCCCTAATATTCCACTATAATAAAGTCATTTGGTAAATTTTTTAAAGACTATATTACTTAACAGTGGAATAAATAAATAAAAGGGTTATTTTCTCGTTTCTCTTGATACATTTTTGCAAATTGTTTTCAGAAGGCTTATACCAATCTGTACTCTCACTTGATACAGGATGCAAACTTATTTTAATGAGAGGTATGTCTGTTGATAATTCTTCCAGAAATATAGGACAGGACCAGTTTCACTAGATCCTTCCCAACCCTGGGTATTATCATGTTTTTAAAAGTTTTATTTTACTGTTTCATAAGATGAAATTTTTAGACCTTGACCTTAAAATAAATATAACAATATAATCTTAAGGCCTGAAAAATAATATATTTTGTTTGTTTCTCTCACTCATTTTAGCAGTGTGGTATGTAGTTTTTGGGTAGCAGGAGCTGCTTACATTTCTAGCCTGACTGAGGAATGTAAAATTGTAAAGCTGGGCCCCGCTTTAGTAAAACCTGCTACAAAAGAAGATATCTCTGTTGAAGAATTTGGAGAAGCCACGCAGAATGCATGGTAGAAAAGGAGATGAAAAACAAATTAGTTGTTCTCAAAAGGTGATATTCAAATCCCAGGGTAAACTGCAAGCTATTCTCATGGAGACCGAGTAATTATAATCTGAGGATTATATGGAAGGATCTGTTTTGGTTTTCTTTAAAAGATTTTATTTGGGCGCCTGGGTGGCTCAGTGGGTTAAAGCCCCTGCTTTCGGCTCAGGTCATGATCTCAGGGTCCTGGGATCGAGGCCCACATCGGGCTCTCTGCTCCGCAGGGAGCCTGCTTCCTCCTCTCTCTCTGCCTGCCTCTCTGCCTACTTGTAATCTCTCTCTCTGTATCAAATANAAAAAAATAAAAGATTTTATTTATTTATTTTGAGAGAGCGAGCAGGGAGGGTGGAGAAGGGGCAGAGGGAGAGAGAGAACCTCAAGCAGACTCCATGCTGAGCATGGAGCTCGATGTGGGGCTTGATCTCAAGGTCTTGAGTTCATGACCTGAGCCGAGATCAGGAGTCAGACGCTTAACTAACTGAGCCATCCATATGCCCTGGGAAGGATCAGTTTTTTCTGATCAATTCATGTTGAGCATTATGCAATGACTATAACTTGAGTGATCATCCTGGCTTAGGGATATGACTGGGAGCTTCTCAAACAAAATCCAAAATATTGCAATCATACAAAGAACAGTCCAAGATTTTAGAAATACCAACAAATTTAAGACACAGTAAGCCAGAGAAAGAAAGTAAATAATAAAAGCATAAAATATTGAAATGGAAAGCAAGTATATAATAAAAAATACCAATAGAGTAAAAAATTGTCTCTCTGAAAAAATAATAAAATTGGTAAGTATCAGATAAAAATTATCAAGACAAAAAGTGAGAAGTTTAAAAAATGAGAAAGAATGTAAAAGGATATGTTGAAAAGATCATAGAGGTGCATTATGAACAAATCCATGTCAGCAAACTTGGAAATTTAAATAAAATAGATAAATTTCTAGGAAAATAAATCTTACCAAAGTAATGGAAGAAACACAAAATCAGGGAATTCTATATAGCTAAAGTAACTTAATGTGTAATTAAACACCTTCCTATAGTAGAAACTTCAAGTTGAAATAGCATCACCAATGAGTTTTTTTTATAACATATAAAGGAAGAAATAATGCATTTCACACAAGCTTTTCTAGAATATGGAGGAAAAAAGAACGCTTCCCAACTTTTTTTGTGAGACTTGCATAACTTTAATAACAAAACCTGATGAGCTTGAAAAACAAATAAATAAACAAAAGCCCCTCAGGCCAATCTTTTTTATTGAATGTAGATATAAAAATCCTAAATAAAGTATTGGGACACCAAATCAAGGCATTTATAAAAAGAATAATAAAACCAACCAACCTGGGTTTATTTCCATTAATGCAAATTTGGAAAATCAATGGAATTCATCACATCAACAAAAAATAGAGGACACATAGGTTGATGGACACAGAAAAATCATTTGATATCAGTCAACATTCATTTATAATAAAAACTCTCAGGAAACCTGAAATAGAAGGAACCATCCTTCATCTGATAAAGGGTATTTACCAAAAGAAACAAATAAATAAAAATCCTGTTGAAAGCCACCCCTCTGAGATTGTAGATAAGAATGTTTGGTATCATTACTTTAGTCTTAATCTAGTCATTCTTCCCAGCATAATAAAGCGAGAAAAAAAAATATAAGTACTGGAAAGGAAGAAATAAGTTATTTTTAAAAGTATGTTAAAGCAATTTACTAAGTTCTTTTAAGTATCAGAAATAATTAAAATGAAGAGAAATGAAAAGAAGATTGCAGAGGGGCACAAAATAGAATCAGCAATGAGTCCATAAAAGACATGTAGCACAGCACCATATCTTCCCAACACTGGGACACAAATCTGATTTTAACTTTTCTAGCAACCAGCAGCAAAAGGAATTTGAATAAATTCTATAAGCCACATAAGATAAACACCATCCAGTTGTTCAAGAGAAACGTGATTTTTCTGATGCCAAGACCAGGTAGGATTTTTTTCTTGATGTAAAATACATGCAAAATATGCACTGTGTATGTGAGGATTATCTTCACATACACAGAAGATTATCATAATTGTCTTCTAATCTATGGGCTTAAATTTTTATCTAGAATTTGATGTCTTGAAGTGTAGTTTTTCCTGTTTGTAATTTTGTTTGGTTCCTTTTAGAGTTAGTGGTAGTATTGACTATTTTGCATCTACTGAAGAGGAAGCCTACAATCAGGTTAAAAATATTTTTCTCAAAAAAATCTTTTTCCACATTAAATTATGGATACCTGAAGAGCCTGTGGAATGCAGTGATCTTTTATATAGTCCCAAAGAGCTAAACAGACTGGCAACTCAAGATATTGAGTCTCACTAGATCTTAAATTGGTAAGGGAAGAAAAGTAAACTTGTTTCTAGATGGATTACTTGGACAAGTGATTAATTATTTTCAAAAATTATGTTGCATTTGGGGCGTGTGGGTGGCTCAGTCAGTTAAGTGACCAACTCTTGATTTCGCTTCAGATCGTGATCTCAGGGTAGTGAGATGGAGCCCCACCTTGGGCTCTGTGGTGAGTATGGAGCCTGCTTAAGATTCTCTCTCTCTCTTTCCCTCTGCCCCACTCCACTTCCCCTGCTTGCTCGCATGCTCTCTCTTTCTCAAAAAAAATGATGGTGCATTTATTTATTCCAAGTATTTAGATGAGTTATAAAATGTGGCACTGGAAGTTAAAGCTTAGTGGTATGCAATAAGTACCCCTTTTACAAAGACATGATATAGATAAATTTTTGTATTTTATCAGTTAGAGACTAACGAATTATAAGTCTGATATATTTTCAAGCTCATGCCAATTTATGGGATTTTATGACTCCTGCAGAAATGTGATTTTTATCTTTAAACTCTGTTAATATATTTTAAATACCTAAGCAAAAGAAAATGTTAGATAGAAAAGTTTGAGAATCCATGACTGCTTAGTCCCAGAATTCTATGGAAGAGAAATAATTAATGGCAGGAAAAAGATCTTTGAAAGTAGAAGTTCTGAAAGGATTATCAAGCAGGGGTGAACTCTTAGAAAAAGAAAAACCTTGGTAGTACAAACAGCTTTTATAATTCAACTATCCTGATTTTGAATCTCCTTTTAAACACTTATAACGGTTGACCTTTAGTAAGTTATTTACTCTCTAGATATCTATAAAATGCTTATATAAAATATTTATCTATAAAATGCATACAATGATAACATCTATTTCATAAGGTTATTTTAAGAACTTAATCAAATATTCATGTAAATCACCTGGCACCATGTTAAAAAGTAATAGCTGTTATAATTGGTGGTTTTGTAGGTGCTAGGACTCTCAGGTAGAGAATTGTTATTATTTGATGAAACAAGAAAAAAATGTGGCCATGCTTTATCAAGATTTCTATCCTTTGGAGTGACTAAAATATATTTGTTAAGTAAACAAATGAATATCTGGATACTATGAGTTTTTAAACTATTTATTCATTCAATAATATATTCAGCAAAAGCTCATTGAGTACTTACTATGTGACACATGAACTTACTTGGCAGTGGAAGAGGCAGGCATTAATGAAATTAAATTACCTGTGAATTTTTAAACTATCACTAGATTTCTGCAAATTACATCATAAAGACATTTAAGCTAGTTGAGTTATGAAGGCATATTATCATGTGTCTTTTGTAGATTTTGAATTGGTTGACAGATGGAAGTCGATTCCATGAGTTCAAAGCAGAATGTGGAACAACACTTGTAACAGGTTTTACTCATCTGGGAGGGTAAGATTTACTTTTTTTTTTCTTTTGAGGGAGAGAGAGAGAAAGAGTGAGCAAGCATGCACCTGAGCAAGGGGGAGGGGCAGAGGGAGAGAGAGAGAGGATTTTAAGCAGGCTCCACGCCCAGCGCAGAGCCCAACGTGGGGTGATCTCACAACCCTGAGATCATGACCTGAGCCTAAATCAAAAGTAGGATGCTAAACCAACTGAGCCACCCAGGTACCCTGAGGGAAGGTTATATTTACCTTGCAGGAGCACATCTTTCTTATAAAGCTAAGCTACAAGAGGACAAAGCACTCTCCCTTTCTGCTAAGGCTGATCTTTTCAATTGTAATCAAGATCTAGTTCTTCTAAATCCCGTTTTATCAACCATGTGAGAGATCTAAGCATCTTTGTGGATGAAAGAGAACTTCAAGGAAAGTTCCATTGGAGAGAATGATATGATGTGCATATTAATCCTATTCCCAGTGTTTAAGAGTTCTGCAGTGGGAAACTTCTTTCAGCATCCAAATATTCAAGAGCTCAAAGTAAAAATTCAGGCTGCACTGAATACTATGTCAGTTGCTTTACAATACTATACTTTAGTTCTATAATTTAGTCAGGCAAATTCATTTTCTCCAGAGGAAGCTCGTTGTTTCTTACTTAAGTTAAAAATTTTCATGGTAATTAAGAGGCAAATTATACTGTATCGTGTATTATCATCATAGATATTTAATGAATATCCACTGGGTATGTTTAAATATGCCAGACACATGATCAATTTTGAGTTTGTAGAGAGGTATGAAAACAACTGGCTTAATAAATCTGGTGTTATTTTTTAAATGTTTCATTGGTTATATTACTCTAGAGGGATACCAGAACCTGTTGGATCAAGACTGAATGATTTTCCCTGATCAGGTGTTCCAGGAAATAATTGAAATAGATGCCATTAAAATAAACAGACTTTCAGATGACTATTAATTGCCCCAACTGAGGTGGTAACAAAAGAACATGTATTGAATTCTTACTGTGTGCCAGGACCTGTTCTAAATGTTATATATATGTATATGTCACTTTACTTAATAATGAGAATAATCTTATGAAGAAGATACCACAATCACTCTCGTGTTATGGATGAGACTAAGGCACAGAATAGTTGAGTCATTTGTCAAGTCAGTGCTAGTGAGTGCTGATGTTGAACTTGAAGCCTAGTCAGTCTGACCTCAGAGAATGTGCTCTTAACCAGGATAATGCAGAAGTAGTAGCAGTTATTGTAGTAGTCTAATGTAGTAGTAGTATAATATAGGAGGAGGATGAGGAGGAGGTAGGAGAGAATAGCTAGAGGTAGAATTAGTAGAACAGTAGCAGCTGCTGAACACCAAGGTGCGGTGGAGCTGGTGGGTGAGAGTGAAGACTGCAGCTGGCCTGCCTTGATCCAAATCCTTGTTTCCATCCCAACAAGAAGTGAGACCTTAGGTAAGTCATTTAACATCGTTGTGCCTCTATTTTCTCATCTGTGAAATAGGTACTGGGGAAAGATTAAATTATATAATTACATATACTTAGAATAGAGCCTGACACATGATATGTACTAAATGAATGTTGTTAATATTTATGTTATTTCTAGTGTTGTGTCCCCTTAGGAAAGACTTGCCCAAGGAATCCTTTCTTATTTTTCTTTTCTCTTTGCTCATCTTTAAAATCTCATGATCCTTCCTTAGTTTAGCGTGCTTCTCTTCCTTCTCATCCTAGGATGAAATTTTCAGGACAATCTGATTTTTCAGTTTCTGGAGATTTATGCCTCACCTGTCTAGATACATTATAAATTTCTCCAGAGTGTGGTCGCAACACATTGGAGATACTGAGTTTGGTAGATGATGAGACAAACCAGTCTTGGCTTACTCGGAATCCGGAAACTAGATATCTATCCTGAGAGGACAAGCAGACGTCTCTTAGGGGTATGAAGGGAGAGTTTTGTCAGCTAATTAGAGCAAGCTGGACTTCCACATGGACACATGAAAATTAGAGTAAGGCAAAGAGAGTGGCTTCA
The DNA here is from genome assembly GCA_002007465.1 of Ailurus styani. Lineage (NCBI taxonomy): Eukaryota > Metazoa > Chordata > Mammalia > Carnivora > Ailuridae > Ailurus > Ailurus styani. Next base: position 813,285 of record LNAC01000132.1, on the reverse strand, counting down.
GGGCTGTGCTTTGACCTTTGAGAAGAAAGAGTTGGGGTAGAGAGAGGAGATTTTGATGAAAGCAGGTAATATGCTTGTTGAGACTGGGTTTCCTTGTTTACAAACAAGCCGATTAAAAAATCAGTTCCTTAGTTACAGGAGCCATACTTAAAGTGCTCAGTAGCCATATGTGGCCAGTGGTTACACTATTGGACAACACAAGATAGAACATTTCCATCATCACTGAAGTTTCCACTAGTCTAGACAGTACTTGGAACATAGCTGAGTGATGTTAACTGAGTGAAAGGGTTGAATAAAAAAGAATATTTACCCTGCTGACTTTGCAGAGTTTTTGGAGAATCAAAAGCTCTTTTCAAATGGTGAATGATTGGGAACATTGAAGAGCTTTCATTTCTATTACGGCTTCCAAACAGATACTTAAGTGGCTGACCTTTTGTTCTTTGGATGCATGATAAATTTTTATCATTGGTTATGTTTTAGGAATAGTGTTTCCTCATGGCTACTATTCCTGCAATTAAACAAAACTTCCTTTTTGACTGCAGGAAATAGGGTGAACTTGACCACATAGCTGTTAAGGCTCTGTTTGTTCTTTCTCTTTCCAGCCGGTCCCCTCAACTTTTTGATTCTCTGTTCAAAACCCGTTTGGGACCACTCCTCAGAACATTTTGTAAGTGAGTCATGTGAAGTGTGTGTGTGTGTGTGTGTGTGTGTGTGTGTGTGTGTGTGTGTGTGTGGCGGGGTGGTGGTGGTGGTGGTTGTGGTTGTGAGCAGAGCTGGCAGTCAAGGGATTTGTAATCAGCTTGCAGTGGTTTCCCGAGCAACCTGTGTGGTTAACAAGAAGTCGGTTTCAATAGCAGGAGTAAACTTGACTTTACTTCTTTGGTATTTGCCTTTAACTTTTTATTTTTATTTATTTTTATTTTTTTTTAAAGATTTTATTTATTTATTTCACAGAGGGAGAGAGATCACAAGGAGGCAGAGAGAGGCAGGCAGAGAGAGGGNAAGCAGGCTCCCCGCCGAGCAGGGAGCCCGATGCGGGCCTCGATCCCAGGACCCTGAGATCATGACCTGAGCCGAAAGCAGAGGCTTTAACCCACTGAGCCACCCAGGCGCTCTGCCTTTAACTTTTTATTAAGCTTTTGGTATTTAAACTTTATGCCTAATTGAGACATTTAGTACTCTTAAAATTAACAGTTATATTATTTGAGTCAGTGCGTTACATTTAAATCCTTCTTGATTACCAAAGATGTTTATATGTGTCCTCCTACATGTCTTCCAATAGTCTTAGAGGGCTGATAGGGCAGATATAATTCTTCCAACTCTGTGGACGAACTTCAGAACAGAGCATTTTGTATAAGTGGTTCACTTCAGATTACATAGCTTATAAGAAGCAAAATAGGGCTAGCACCCAGGGCTGCTACTGCTTTTTATTATTATTATTTGCCCCAGGGGTACAGGTCTGTGAATCATCAGGCTTACACCTTTCACAGCACTCACCATAGCACAGACCCTCCCCAATGTCCATAACCCATTCACCCTATCCCTACCCTCTCACCCCCCGGTAACCCTCAGTTTGTTTAGTGAGATTAAGAGTCTCTTACGGTTTGTCTCCTTCCCCATCACATCTTGTTTCATTTTTTTCCTCCCTACCCCCTATGACCCCCCGCCCTGCCCCTCAGATTCTTCATAGCAGAGAGATCATATGATAATTGTCTTTCTCTGATTGACTTATTTTGCTTAGCATCTAGTTCCATCCATGTTGTTGTAAACGGCAAGATTTCATTTCTTTTGATGGCTGCATAGTATTCCACTGTGTATATATATATATATATATATATATATATGGACATCTAGGTTCTTTCCATAGTTTGGCTATTGTGGACATTGCTGCTATAAACATTTGGCACCTAGGGCTTCTGACCCTTACTTCTTTACCCTCTGCTGCCTAATTTACTTTACGGGGAGATGACCATTGATCGGTTTTTGCAGATGTAGACAGTAACATGATTCCATTGCAGTTTCTTCTAATACCCTTTTAACTGGGTTGTGTTTTTGCCTTTCTTTTATCTTCACTTAATTTAGACGCAGTGAAGAATGATAGAAAAGGATGGCCTTTTGAAGTCAGACAGGTGTGACTCCACTACCCTCTCCTCCTCTACTTACTAGATGAGTACATTTGGGCAAGTTACTTACATTTATAAACTTTGGTTTACTCATTAAAAAAAATAAAGAAGGGGCAGAGTGCCCAGGTGGCTCAGTTGGTTAAGCATCCAACTCTTGGTTTCCACTCAGGTTGTGATCTCAGGGTTGTTGGAGATAAAGTCCTGGGTTGGACTCTGTCCTCAGCATGGAATCTGCTTTAGACTTTCTCTCTCCCTCACCCCTTACCCCTCCCTCTGTACTCTTTTTCTCTAAAATAAATAAATAAATCTTTAAAAAAATAGAGAAGCAAATAAGGAAATTAGGAATATTGTCTACCTCATCAGTATATTATGACAGTCATATCTTGAAACTTAGCAAGGTCTTTATAAATACAGTTGTTGTTTTCCCTCCTTAGAACTAAAAAGTGAATGCAGATCTCAGATAATGTTTAGGCAGTCCATAGGCTCTTGAAAGATCTTAGAGTGAACATTTAGAATAAGTAAAATCCCATTGAAACCAGTAAGTATTTATTAAGCATCAACCCTGTGCCTGGAAATGTCCTGTGCAAGGCTCCTTGGAATGTAGTCCCTGAGCCCCATTTTTTGAGATTTTGAGTACAGCCTATCAATTAGCAGATAAATACTGTTTATTGAGAACTCAAATTGGGTAGTATGTCAAGGTGATCTGAAAAAAAATAAAATGTGACCCTTCTCTTGAATGTGCTTTATTTTCTGGAGAATAAAACAAAGTAATTAACACTATTATTCCCATTTTACAGATAAAGATATTAAATAAACTATTAAAGTTTGCAAAGACATTATGTAGAAAAATATGAATTCTGATCCAGATCACCTGACTCTGAAACCGTCTCTGCTTCTTGAAGGAAAATCTGATATAACTCAAAATAGGTGATCTCAACATGAACCAGCATCTATTTAGCACTTCTGACGTCCCAGATACTGCACTTGACCCTTGACATGCTTTCTGTCTTTTATCCTCACAGTAAACATGTGAAGTTGATACTCCCAGTGGCCCCTTTCTACCAATGGGGACACCGGGATTAGCTCAGAAATGACATAGCCAATATTCAAACCCAAGTCTATCTCCGAATTCTAACACTTAACCACTCACTAGAGGAGAAATTGCCTCAGTTTTCCTATCACCTTGTACACATGGAGAAGCAGCTCCCTCACATTCTATGCACTGAAACTGTGTGTAACTAACAACTTGTCTCATTCATAGTTTAGAATATCATGCCTTCAGATAACCGACAAAAGGTATTTATAGCTACTATTCAGGAGATTTAAGTTATGTAGCGGACAAAGCATTCAACATAAAGCTAGTATTTTGGGTTTTTTTTAATAGATGATCAAAATAGATTGCCAGAGAAGCAATGTTTATTTCTTACACATGCTTCAGTTATATGTATATATTCTTTATTCTAGGAGATAGGAATTTTCAGTGATGATTTATAGCTATAGGACAGATTCATCTATGCAATTTCATCTGTATTCTTTTCTGTCAAAAAACAACTAGTAGGTAATAATTCTAACCATAATGAAAAAGGGACTAGGCTGAATCTGGCCTGATACTATACAAACAATGTGATTCATTTGTTGAAGAATCAATGATGATTATCCGTATCCTAGCAGATAAAACCCCAAATCCTCACCCAAGTCCCTCTGAATTTGTCCAAACATAGCCATTACTTTTCTCTGTCATGAGCCCTGTTTATGCTTCTCAATATCCTCAAGAGGATACTGAGACTGGATTTCTTGCTTATAAAAATGCCAATTAAAAATTCAGTTCCTCACGCACTAGCTACACTCAAAGTTGTTTTGCCAACAGTGACATATGAAATGACTGACAGTCAGAATTTCAAACCAATAAAGGATAATCTTCCCTCATTACAAATTGTCCTATATTCCTGGAAATTTCTGTGTATACTAAAATCAAGAAAGAATATACTAGGTTTTTTTGTGAAATTGAGTTATGTTCCAGGCTCTAAGAGTTACAAACAAGGTTTTCACTCACCTAGATGTCAGGTTATTTGGTTATGAAGAGTACAAAGTTATTCTTCTTTGATTGAATTGTCCCCTAAATTACAGAAAAACTGGATTGATTTACATGTCATCAGTGTGGCCCCTTTTCTATCTTCATAATGGCCCAGCGTGTGTCACATATTTCCCAACCCCCCTGGGGTTGTTTTATCCCTATGGAGACCTCCTGCTCTAGAGTATTTTGGGCTCTGATATCATGAGTGTTTAGACAATGGCTGTTTGGTTCTAGTGAAAAATGTAACAGTTCTGGTATGGTTCTACCATGAAAGCTATAGCTGTAGCCACAATGAGAAAGGGCTAATATCATACTGATGGTCAATTTGCTTCTTAGGATGTTTAGGCCTTGACCTTTTATTTTCTTAGGTGCTTCTACTAGTACTCTAATGCCACGTGATTAGGAATTGAGGATTCCTGTAAGCATTGTAAATATACAGAAATATGGATTATTAGCACCTCTCATGACAAGAGAATAGCATATGGAGACAAAGTCTATGTTAGAGAATGATACAGATAAACTTGTAAGTTTCTTGCACATTTGGCCTTTGGAAATAGTCAAGCAGGTATTTAAGGTCAAGAAACTTATTTTTAAAATTTTATGTGTGGCTTTTCTTCATAGCTACAAATAGTCATTTGGTCTTTGTTCACTTTTCATTTATGTACTCGTCCAATGACTATTTAAGCCCTTATTAAGTACCATGCACCGTGCTAGCTACAGACACACAAAGATAAGTAAAACACAGATCCTAGTCTCAAGAAGTTTATAATTTAGTGGAGAAGACAGAGAAACAACTAATTATAAAACAGTAGCTAAGTGCTTTAGGAAAAATATATGTGGGCATGTGGGGATAAAGAAAAGACTCATCTATTAAGAGATGTGTGTGTGTGTGTGTGTGTGTGTGTGTGTGTGTGTGTGTGTGTGTGTTGTGGATGGCTTGTTGGGTAAGTCACAAATGACTTGGATAGGTGATGTTTTTGCTGAATTTTAAAGGAAGAGTAGAAATAACAAGGGAAATGCATAGGAACAGGTGGGATTTGGCTTCTCGGGCAAGGGGGAAGCAGCATGAGCAAAAGCAATGAGACAAGAAAAAACATGATCAACAAGAGAAACTATATTGGGGCAGGTGGCTCAGTTGGTTGGGTGTCTGCCTTTGGCTCAGGTCATGATCCCAGGGTCCTGGGATCGAGCCTCGCATTGGGCTCCCCACTCAGCGGAGAGTCTGCTTCTCCCTCTGCCTCTCCCCTTGCTCGTGCTCTCTCTCTCAAATAAATAATCAAAATCCTTTAAAAAAATAAGGGAAACTATAAGAATTATGATGTCACTGAAAGTTAAATTTTGAGATGAGACTATGGTGGTAGCTGTAAGTGAGATTATGAATGCTTGAAATTCTAGTACTTGATCCTGAATGCAATGAGGAACCATTAAGAATTTGAAGTGTGGAATGATATGGCCAGACCTAACATTTCTTTGTCTTGTGAGAGCAAAAGACCACTTGGAAGGGGGTCAAGACTGGTGTGAAGTTAAAATGTTCTAATTCACTGCAAAGTAAATGTGGACAATGATTCTCTACCAGAAGTTTAAGTGAAAAGTTTATCCGCTTATAAACTGTTCTCTTGCTTTCTGGAACATAACCTAAATAAAAAATTAGTTGTTCATGATAATGTTCTCCAGCCCATAAATTTCAATCTTTCTTCTTCCTATTATAATTTTTTTTAGATCTAAAGCTTAAGATAGGGTGCCTGGGTGGCTCAGTAGGTTAAAGCCTCTGCCTTCGGCTTAGGTCATGATCTCCAGGTCCTGGGATCGAGGCCCGCATTAGGCTCCCTGCTCAGCGGGGAGCCTGCTTCCTCCTCTCTCTCTGCCTGCCTCTGCCTACTTGTGATCTGATCTCTCTCTCTGAGTCAAATAAATAAATAAAATCTTAAAAAAAATAAAGCTTAAGATAGTTTTTGATAATAGGAAGAGGGTACATTACTGTAACTGTAACATTCTTCTAAAAAATTAAATCCTTGTGGTAGTTTATAAGTAATTTTGGCATAACCAAAGCAAAATGGCTTTGTTTTTCCACAATAGTACTTAGTCTTAGAATCAAAGTGATCATACATTTTAAAGAATATTGAGTTTGTATTTTTAAAGTAATTACTTTTACCTGAAAATAATATTTGATATTGAATATTGAAAATAATATTGATCTTGATATTGAAAATATTAAAAATAATATTGAAAATATTTTACCTTACGTCAGGTGGGCTAATTTAAATTTGTTGTTTATATCTTTGAAAATGTCAATTTGACATTTGATAAGCACTAAAAAGAGAAAGTAGAGTAAGTAATGATTGCTAGATGCTTTGTCAATTTTCAATATTGAATGTATTAATTTAAACTAATTTAAGTACTTTCTCTTTGAGAATAAGATGAAGCTACAAAATTACCTACCACTGTATTTCAGACATCATCCCTGATTTAACTCTACTGAATCTCAGTTCCATTATTGAAATATCTAAAAAGATTTTTGTTAGTATTCATGTTACTTTTTGTGAAAAAAATTATATATATATACCCATTATACAACACATGAATATGTATATCTATATAAGTATATACTCACATAAAAGTATAAATAATACATTATGAATATAAAAATAAACCTGGGTTCCCTGGAGCCCAGAACTTTGGTGATGATCAGCATTGGGGGCAGTCCTAGAGCCTGGGACCATGAGTATCAGCTTAGTGTCTGCAGGTGCTGGCCTGGCTCCTGAGACTGGGGGGTGAGCTTCAACATTGTATCTACTCTTTCTCCATCTTTATTATTATTATTTTTAAAGAGGCTCCGTGCCCAGAATGGAGCCCAATGTAGGACTTGAACTCACAACCCTGAGACTGAGATCTGAGCTAAGATCAAGAGTTGGATGCTTAATTGATTGAGTCATCCTGGCACCCTCTTTTTCCATCTCATTGCTTCTCCTGGCCTGGCCTTTTGCTTAATCTGCAGGATCCAAAATGTCTCCATGCCATGCCCTCATTGGAGATACTAGGAAAGAAAAAAAGAGGTAGGAGAAGATATAACTTACTCTTTCTTAAGGGCAAGACCTAATCTCATACCCTGCTCGTGTCCCATTATTCGGAAATTAACAAAGCTGGAAGGGAAGCTGAGAATTGTCATTACCTTGGGTAACCATTTACCTGTAACATTTAGAGGTTCTGTGACTTTGGTAGAGATTCAGAGACATACGGCGATTCATTAATTTTTTCATATCTTTATTGTACCCTCTAGCTTTCCTTTGCATTTTTCTTGTCTTTTAGCAGGGTTTTAAAATGGTCTTCATAAAAATTTCACATATTTCTTGTTAATTGTTTTTTACTCCGTGGTACCTTTTGTGATGAGTCTTTTATTTCTTGGCAAAGTTTTGTTAACACTTTTCACCCTTTTTTTCTTTCATCAATGTCACACTAATCTCCTCTTAGTATTTATTGTTATGGATTGAATTGTATCCTCTCAAATGATATTTTGAAATCCTAACCCCTATACCTCTGCATGTGACCTTATTTGAAAAATAGGGTCTTTACAAGGTAACCAAGTTAAAGTCATTAGAGTGGGTTCTAATTCAATACGACTGGTGTCCTTATAAAAAAGGGGGAAATTTGGACGCAGAAACAGACATGCTTAGAGGGAAGCTAATGTGGATTCACAGAGAGGATGCCTTCTGAAGAATGAGGATCCCAGTTATGCCATCAGAAGCCATGAAACTCCTGGGACCACCAGAAGCTAGAAAGATACAAGGAAGAATTCCCTTCATAGGTTAGAGGGAAGTTGATCCTGGTGATACCTTAATTTTAGACTTCTGGCCTCCAGAACTATGAGATGATAACATTTCTATTATTTTGAGCTGCCCAGTCTATGGTACTTGGTCATAGCCATCCTAGTTGAGCTGGATTAATTATTGCATTGGATTTTCCTGGATTTATTTTTGTGTATTTGAGGAGAATTGGCAGAGGACCAAAGTAGCACACCGGCTTTGTGCCTTAATGATGCTCTTTGTTGTTCCTCCAGAGACAGATAGTTTCCACAAATGTGGCTTGACTGTGTGTGTAGCCCTGCCTTATTAACTGATTTTTACCAAATAAATCTAGGAAAGCTTAGGCTGGCCAGCCCTTCTTACCTTAGTTTTTGCACTGATCTTTGCAAGCGTTGTGCTTACGATAAAAGCCATTTGATATTTTGGATTCCAAAACCTCTTTCTACTCTTTTTCTTTCACTTCTTCCCTTATGCCCCATCCCAACTGCTTTTATTAGCCCTATGATTATTTTGGAGTCTGTAAATACATATTTTGCTTAAAATGGAGTATACAGGGTTTTGTTGTTGTTGTTGTTATGTTTTCCTGTTGCTTTTCTATGATTTATAGAAAAGGGAATGCGGATTTACACAGCCTTGTTCATGGGTGAAGACTTGGTGTGCACTTTCAAAGCTGTTGGCAGTGGTAAGAACAGAAATATAGTTGCATAAGACTAAGGGGTGATGTTGTGTTTTTCTTTTACCAGATACCAGGTTGGAATCCTGGCAAATAATGGTGGCATCTCTTCAAGGAAGAAATTGTCAATTTGTGTAGTCACAGAAATATCCCGATTGTGTTTCTCCCAAACACACCCCACAGCATCAACTTGTAGCAAGTCTCTCACAGGCCTGTCACTTTGGACTTCTAAAACACTGTCAAAAAGGTTTAGGTCTTGTCAGTTAATGGGGTTTCTGTGTTTAATATTTAAAACTTCAGCAAAATAAGTGTTTCTAATGCTTTTTGACTTGGAACCCATAGACTCTTTTCACATTCTTTCCTTCAACAAATATTTACTGAGCGGTTTCAGTATACCTAGTTTTGTGGCTGGAGTAGGAGATAAACAACGAACAGAGGAGACATTTCCATTCCTGCATGAAGCTCAATTTAATTTCTTTGAGAGGGAGTTACAGAAAAAAAATCCCTGATGTATTTGTTATCAAAGGCATAGGTCATATTTATATTTTAGGCCTTTTTTTTATTAGCTCGATCAATAAGATAGTGTCTAAGTCACCTTGTTACTTAGTCTCTGGAACAGTTAGATACGTTCTTAAATAAAAAAGAAATCATGATAACACTGTTATATTTAAGTTTTCATTTTTTCTCTCTGAAGGATATTCTTCATGCTTCAGGAAGGTTAAGATCACAAGATCTGGCACTGGATAGATTCAGATTCAAACCGTAGCCGTTCATGTAACTGGGAAGTTACTTAGGCTTTCTGAGATTCAGTTTCCTCTACTGGGAAATAAAAATAATAATACCAATCTTCCTAGCTTAGTAGGACGATTAAACATGCAAAACCATGTAAACCCCTTAGCATGGCATATAGGAAGAACAGTTTTATTATCGGCATAGTTACTTATGGGACTGTGCATTAAAGTTAATTATATATTTCACACTCCAGGTATGGCCCCTAAGTGACCTCCTTTGTATGATCCTCTATTGTACAGAGATTTTTAAAAAATCATCTCCTCTAACCCGTACTGTTATATATTGCATTCTTTTTGTTTTTGTGTTGATGATGGTGATTTATTTTTCATTAAATGTATTTTGTTTTGTTTTGCTTTCCTGTACTTATTTTGTCTTTGGCCCAGTGATACCCACAAAGATTTCTTAGAAGAGTAGGCCTTATAGTGTAATAGTGTAACTCCTTTGTAAAATTAATCCTCCTTGTAGGCAGAAGATCTTTCTAGAGGCTAAGAGCCCATCCTTTTATGATGGCCACAGTTACCTGTGCAGTTGTACCCAAGTTAACTCTGGTCATTGGTGGTTGTTTTGGCAGCCAAAGCTACGCCATGGTAATGTGTGTGATATATTTTGAATACTGGGTCACACAAGATGAGTTTTATTGTTTTCCCAAACACTGAACAGTACAGAAGAAATTCCAAATAGTGTCTTGGTTCCATGAGCAGTTCAAGAAAGGTGATAGAAGTATTAATTTCAACTTCTCCTCTGGGAGCAGGCTATGGTCCTGCACTCAGAACTACTTCTGCAATCAAAGGTAATAGTAGTTACAGTTTTAATAACATCATTATCAGGGAAGATGTGGGTGATGTCAAAGAAACAAGGACTACCGAGACTCCTGCATTCCATTATAATTCTGGCTTTTTAAGTCAATTGGTAGACTTGAGGGAAGTCATTACATTTTCCCATTTCTTTCATCATCTGAAATGTCAACAAATGTCAATTTAATCACAGTGTGATTAAAGTCATGGACTGTGAAGCCAGACTACCTTGGTATAAATCTTGTTTTTTGTTACTTACCAGCTGTTGGACAAGTTCATTAACCTCTCAGTATCTTATTTCCTAATTTGTAATAAAGTGGTATCTACTTCATTTAGTCATTGATGTCTAGTCCTTAGGATCTTAGGATTGAATGAGTTAATGCATGGAAAAATGCATAGAACATAAAATATGCGTACACAGAAAGTGAGTGAGTGATTGAGTTAGGAAGCAAGATGACTCCCATGTCAAGCTGCCATTTGGTAGGGGTCAAGAAAGTGTCTGGACAGTCAGACCATCAAGAGAATGTCAGTGTCAGTGTCATCAAACTAAGTTCCTCTTCTACAGGACTCCTCATCTCCATCAGTAGGATCCAGGTGTGAGGCCCTTAATTATTCTTGCTTCCCCTCCCTAGACACTCATAACGTCTCAATCACTTTGTGCTTTTGGTGCATCAGAAGTAACGTCATGATAGGGCTGCCTGGGTGGCTCAGTTGGTTAAGGGTCTGCCTTTGGTTCAAGTCATGATCTCAGGGTCCTGGGATTGAGCCCTGCATCAGGCTCCCTGCTCTGTGGGGAGCCTGCTTCTCCCTCTCCCTCTGCCTGCTGTTCTCCCTGCTTGTGCTCTCTGTCTCTGTCAAATAAATAAAAATCATAAAAAGAGTTTATTAAAAAAACTAATGTCTTGATATCCTTTGTTCTTGGACTCCCAGGTCTCTGTCATACTCTAGACTCTAATTCTGGGCTTCTAGGCATTGGTTTTTCATCTCCCCTAGGCCCATCTCTGAAACTCTTGAGTTCTGTGAATCATCATTTAGATCCTCTTTATTGTCAACCTCATTTGTAAACTTTCTCTCTTCCTTTTGCTGGAATGAAAACATGACTCAAAAACACCAAAAACCAAACCAAACAAACAAAAAAACATGGCTCTACCCTGACAATAATGCATCTCTGTAGCCTTTTCAAGTGGGAATGCTTCCTTTCCCAAACCCCTCATACCATGGGGCCTGGAATTTTCAGGTCATCCTCTCTTTCTCCTCCATTAAATAAAGACCCCATTTGAATCCCTTGTTATCAGATTTTACCATCATTATCCCTCCTAATGTAATTGTTTTATGACTTTCCAGGTTGTTAATCTTTAGTCCTTCAGTATTTTATCTGTTAGCTCACTCTTTTCCCAACCAACATCGCTCTTGCCATAATTTGGGGGAAATTCAACGTTCATTTAGAAGATTGTACATTTGCTTTGGTACTGTAGATTGGTAACCTCATTCACCCTTCCCTGACCATTCATTCTGATGTCCTATCCCTTACTGCAAACTCTCCATAATCTCATTTGTACATATTCTACTTTGTACCCACTACTATTTCCCTACCAAAATAATTTGACCTTACATGACCACTGACCTTCTCTCTATAATCTTCTGTCTTCCTGTCTTACTCTGCTTAAACTCCATGACTATTCATTACAATAGCTTTTTTTGTATAAATACTAAACTCCCTAAACTTATCCAAGTACCCTTTGTCCCATTTTTTCATGTCTATTCAAGGACACTTCCCTAGAAGATTTTCTTTGTTTTACTAAATCATCATGTTTCCCTCTCTTCCAGATCATTCTCATCAGTATATATCTTTTATTATTATTATTTGCCTGAGGGGTACAGGTCTGTGAATCGTCAGGCTCACACCTTTCACAGCATTCACCATAGCACAAACCCTCCCCAATGTCCATAACCCATCCACCCTATCCCTACTCTCCCACCTCCCAGTAACCCTCAGTTTGTTTTGTGAGATTAAGAGTCTTTTATGGTTTGTCTCCTTCCCCATCCCATCTTGTTTCATTATTTTTCCCTCCCTAACCCCCACGACCCACCCTGCCCCTCAAGTTCTCATCAGTATTTAAATGTGTTATAACTTCTCTAACTAAAAAAAACAAAACAAAACAAAACAAAACACTTTTTGGATCCCAGTCTCTCCAACAACTCCTATTATCTTAACCCCTCCTTCCTTTTACAGAGAAACTTACTGAAAGTATGTTCTATGCTTCATATTTTCTATTTCTCCTTCATTCTTTCTTGTACCTATTCTAATCAAGTATCTTTTCCCAGCACAGTGCACACTGCTCTTAATGAGTCAACCAATGACTTCCATATTGCTAGGTTAAATGAGAAGATGAGGCCAATTCTCAACTCTTTTCTAACTTGACCTACTGCACCATGTGACAACGTTGACTTCTCACTTATTTTTAAAACACCTTGCTTCCGTAACACTCATATTGTTTATTTTTTTTTCTCCTAGATTTCTGTCTACTCGTTTTCTATTTCCTTAATTTCTTCTCATCCCTGACTTCTAAATGTTGGAATGCCCCAGAGCTCAGTCTTTGAACCTCTTTCTTTCCCTATCTTTATCCCTTCCCTAGATGATCTCATTTAATTTCATGGTTTTAAAAGCCATTTATGAAGCTGTAACTTCCAAATGTATATCTGCAGCCCTGAGCGATCCTCAACGCCAGAAATTTATACCAGTAACTTATTTGATATGTCATGTGGATCTACACAGACATTTCAAACTTGACATATCAAAAACTGTTCTTGATAATTGTCACTAAAACAGCTTCCCATAGTGATATTTCCATCAATGATAATTCTATCCTTCCAGGTGCTTAGGGCAAAGATTTTGGTGTTCTCTTGGATTCTTCATTTTCTCCCCCCAGCCCAGTCTGTCAGAAAGCTGTGTTGGCTCTATCTTTACAATATGTCCAATGTTCCACCACTTCTATCATTTTACCACGACTTCTGTAATCCAAACCTTCATCCTCTCTCTTTTGGAGTACTGCAGTAGCTTCTTAACAACCCCCTTATTTCTGGCTCTGTTCTATTGCAGTCAAATCTCAGAAGAGCTACCTAAGAGATGCTATGAAAATGTAAACCAGGTCCTCTTACACTTTTGTTTACAACTCTTCAATTACTCAGAATCCAAAAGTCCACATGATTTCACCAAAATCCTCCCAGTTCCCAAGACCTTTCTGTCAAGATCTTGACACCTTTCTTGATTTGATTTGATTTTTGTACTTAGGAAAGAGAGAGTGAGAGAGAGAGCGAGCAGAGGGAGGGACAGAGGGAGAGGATCCCAAGAAGACTCCCTGTTGAGCACAGATTCTGACATGGGCTTGATCCCACAACCCTGAGATCACAACCTGAGCCAAAACCAAGAGTCTGGGGCTTAACTGACTGTGCCACCCAGGTGTGCCACTATCAGATATGTGTTTTCACAAATACTTTCTCCCATTTTGTGGGTTGCCTTTTTCCTTTTGGTATCCTTGAGGTACAAATGTAAAAAAATCTCTATGGAGTCCAATTTATATCTTTTTCAGTTGTTGTTTATGCTTTTGGTATTACATCTAAGAAACCTTGCCTAAACCAAGGTTATAGACATTTACTCTTATGGTTTCTTCTAGGAGTTTTGAAGTTTGAGCATTTACATTTAGTTCTGTGATCAATTTTGAGTTAATTCTTTTTTAAAGATTTATTTATTTATTTATTTTAGAGAGCACAAGCATGAGCAGGGGAGGGGCAGAGGGAAAGAGAGGGAGAAGCAGACTCCCCGCTAAGCAGGGAGCCCAATGCAAGACTGGATCCCAGAATCCTGAGATCATGACCTGAGCCAAAATCAAGTCCAATGCTTAACTGACTGAGCGACCTAGGAGCCCCTTGAGTTAATTTTTGTATATGATGTTAGGTAAGGGTCCAGTTTGATTCTTTTGTATGTGGATATCCAGTTTCACAGCACCATTTGTTGAAAAGAGTAGTTTTTCCTCATTGAATTCTCTTGGTACCTTTATCGAAAATCATTTGACCACATGTGCAGGTTGTTTACTGAACTCTCTATTCTGTTCATTTGACCTATATGTCTATCCTTATGTTAGTACCACACTGCCTTGATTACCATAGTTTTAAAGTGGCTCTTGAAATGGAAACATATGAGTCCTTCAACTTTGGTCTTTCTTTTCAAGATTGTTTTGACTATTCTTGCTCTTTTCCATATGAATTTTAAGATCATTTTGTTAATTTCTGCTTAAAGGCAGCTCGGGTTTTGATATAAATTGCATTGAATCTGTAGGGCAATTTGGATTATACTGCCATCTTAACAAAGCCTTCAAATTCAAGAACATGGGATGTTTCTCCATTTACTTTTTTTTCAACTGTATTTTGTAGTTTCTGTGTAAGTCTTGAAACTCTTACATTACTTCTAAATATTTTATTCTTTTCAACACTTTTGTAAATGGTTTGCTGTCTTTATATTGGATAGCATACAGAAATACAACTAATTTTTATATATAGATCTTGTATCCTGCAACTTTGTGAAACTCTTTATTCTAATACTTTTTGATTCAAATTCTAATAGTTTTTGATGCAAAAATCACATAATCTGTGAGTAAAAATAGTTTTATTCTTCCTTTTACATTTTATTTCTTTTCCTTGTCTAATTGCTGTGGCTAAAACCTCCAGTACAATGGTGAATAGTAGTGGGGAGAGCAGGCATCTTTCTTTTGTTTCTGATGTTGGGGGGCGGGAATTCAATATTTCATAATAAACTGTAATGTGAACTGTGGATTTTTCATAGATGCTCTTTACTTGGATGAACAAATTCTTTTTTTTGTAATATATTTTTCTTTTCCCCCCCATGAATAGTTGTTAAATGTTTTCAAATGCTTTGTCTGCATCTATTGAGATGATCATGTGGTTTTGTCCTTTACTCTATTAATACAGTATTTTATCTATCTATCTATCTATTTATTTATTTATTTTTAGAGGGAGGCAGTGTATGTACATGTGTGAGTGATGTGGGGAAAGGCAGGGAAGAGGGAGAAAGAGAATCTTAAGCAGGCTCCACACCCAGCGTGGAGCCCAATGTAGGGCTTGATCTCACAACCGTGAGATCATGACCTGAGCCAAAGTCAAGAATCAGATGCTTAACTGACTGAGCCACACAGGCCAACCACCCACATTTATTGATTTTTGGATGTTAAACCAGTCTTGAATTTTTAGGATAAATCCCACTTGATACAGTCCTTTTTAATGAATTGTTGAATTTGGGTTGCTAGTATTTTATTGATTTTTTTTGTCATATAAATTCATAAGTGATATTGATCTATAGTTTTCTTGTGATGGTTTTGTCTGAAATTGCTGTCAGGGTAATACTGGTCTCTGAATGAGTTGGGAAGTATTTCCTGCATGTCTACTTTTTGGATATCATCCAAAAGAATGCAGTAATGTAGTAATGTAATGTTGAAATTGTGAACTACCTCCGGGTATTAGTTCACTGTGTCCAACAGATCTAGATAGTATTTGGAATTAGATCACCATTCTGTGTGGAAACTTGGCCAAGACATTATTGAGCTTCACTTTCCTCACCTGCAACACAGGATTATCAAATCTACACATAAGATTTTACTGAGATTGATTAATAGAATCCCTGGCATAATAAATACTGGTATACAGTCACTATATTTAAAGAACATTTTGGCCTACAAATCAATAGTAAGAGTTACCAAGCAATCAAAGATTTTAATGCACCCAGACTTGATGACTAAGTAGTATGATAGTGGTTGTATTTGAAATAAAATTTTCAATTAGAAGGAATATTTCAGAAGTTATCAGAAATGAAATTTTCAGGGAGAACTGTTAGGTTTAGATTTTAGTTCAAGTTTTGCTTCTCATTAAAAAAAGTAACTTGGCCTCCCTTTCCTCATCTTTAAAATGGTTCAGGTAGTACCATGATGTGTATAGCTTTAGGAGTGACTTTTACTTTTTTCTAAAAGTAAAAGGCAGTCAAAGAGTGTGGGTTTCCTTTCTTCCTGTCTTTCAGAGATTGTTTTACCACTGAGGTTGAATTTTACTGGATTTGGTGTTCCTCTGGGATGTTCTTCAGAGATTCCTTTAAAACATATTTTCTCTATAATCCCTAATCATTGATACTCTTCCTATCAAGTTTATGGAAGAAAGCACTGCGTTTTATTCTTTAGCCAGACTGTGGGTTGATGGAATTCTTGGAAAGTAGTCTGCCTTTGTTGTCTATTGGTATTTTCTGGTTTAGAATATAGCACAAGGGACTCTGTCTAGACTGTCTGCCATAGGCAGTTATTAGTTTTTAATTAGCCTTTGATGATATTTTCAAAAGTTTATTGACGTGGCTATGACAAATATGATAAAAATGGAAAAAACAAAGGTCTCAAACAACTTATTTTAAAAATAACCACTTATTAATAGGTTCATTTGTCTTAATTCAATTGAATTTTTTCCCTTAAAACAGATTTATTTGTTTGTAGATGGGATATGTTTTTCTAGATCCTCCGGATGGATAGCTCTGGTTCTTAGAAAGCAGGTTCCTTAATTTTTTCAATCTACATTTTTAAGTTAGTCCTTCTTGCCTGACTTAAGCCTCCCTTATTTTAATTAAAAATTTTAAAGCCTGGGGCGCCTGGGTGGCTCAGTTGGTTCAGCTGCTGCCTTCGGCTCAGGTCATGATCCCAGGGTCCTGAGATCAAATCCCACATCGGGCTCCCTGCTCAGTGGAGAGCCTGCTTCTCCCTCTCCCTCTGCCTGTCGCTCTGCCTACTTATGCTCTCTTTCTCTTTGTCAAATAAATAAATAAAATCCTTAAAAAAATTTTAAAGCCCATCTTCCATTTTTGGTCTTAAAAGGCAGCTCCTAAGCCTTCTTGGCATAATATTAGCAATGATTATATAGAGAATTCCAATTTTGGTGAAATGGTATTGGCAGGATGTTACTTTAGTTAGATCTGCCTCTCTCCTATCTTCACAAACACTGTGGCCATCTCCACAGAGCACAGTGCTCACGATGGGATCCTGCAAAAGGAAGAGAGGTGGGCACACCAAAGTGCAAGACTTGCTTCGTGGAAAATGAATACGAATAAGGCAAGGAGTGATTGGCAAATGTAGGAAAGGGCAGCTTTATGAATTCTCTTAAATCAGGAGATTTTATCAAGCACAAAATTTAGTAATTATTCAGTAATTTATTTTCTGCATTTTAAAAAGAAATGGGTCAATAGCCTTCTCTGTGAAGTTATGTTCATGTGCTGTGTCTACAGACAAAAGCTAACAGGTTGGTGTTTATCTACAGTCACACATCCCATGTTATTCTCTGGCATTTTCTTTTCTTCTGTGAAATTTCTAGTTCTAGCTAGGAGCGAGCCACAGTGAAACAATGGTTACATTAAAATCCACAGGAGGAAAAATGATGGAAAAGAATAGTACCCAATCATCTAAGTTGAGCTTGAGCTCTGTATGATTTTACTTTATAATTTCTACTTTTCTGTAATTTTAAATTTTCTTTGAGAAGTATGTTTCAATGAGTATTTATAATTTTAAAAATGAGTTTGCATTTTATTCTAAATAAATCAAATGGATGCATCAAGGACCCTAGTCAGTCTGTTCCTTCAAGCTATTTTTACTTAGTCAAACACAATGCTGAATATCTTAAGTACAATGATATGTAATACTTAGCATAAAATACATACCAGGGTTAAGATATAGAATATAATTTTTTGTCAATCTCCATTTTTTTGCAACATGTAGCAATAAGAGAATAATTTTTAAAATACAAGTACTTAGATGTGTTAATATCTGAATGTTCATTTTAATATTTTCTCTTTTTCTCTCTCTTTGTCTTTTGCTTCGGTCAGCTGATTGCACAATGCTTAAATATTTTTAAACAAGGGGCAACATAGTATAACCCTCTGACATTATCTTATACTCTGATTTTGAGTAGAAATTATATTTGTAAATATTTCAAAAATTATAATCACTACTATATGTAATTGCATTGATGTTATAGCTTATAATAGATAACTTAGTCTCTGCGATGTTATTTGATTAGAGATGTCAGTTGATTAGAGATAGGCTTTCTTATTGTAAAATCAGAAATAATAAGTAATTGCCTATATTAAATGGAAATGTTAAAGTTCATAAAACTTGAGAATCTTGGAACAGTAATATATATATACACATACCTATTACTAGAATTACTCTTAGATGATAGTCCCTGGTTTGTGAAAACGTTTGGTCTGACATTTAGTAATTAAGTCTTTTTGCATGGTACTGCCTTGCCTTAGCGAAGCCATATACAAATCAGGTGTAAAGAACTTTGGCTTTTAAATGTTAAAAAATAATTGGAGAAGATAGGTACCTAAAATATACTTTTACAATAGGAACAAAAAAGCTTAATAAATCTACATTCATTTTCTATTTGATTGCTAAATATATAAAGAGTTTTTAGTTATGATCTGCCTGTCTCACAGAGAAAGTGTGATTATCTAAATATGTGCTGCTTTTTTTTTAAGGAATTGCTTGCTCAACTCTGTGCTTTCTGTAAAATATTGCAAAATTGTGTGCATCTGCAAGTTAAAACGATGTAATACAGCAGGCTAAAATTGAACAGAATTTGATTGCATATCTGATTGTTTTTCTTGGTTTTGTCAATAGAAATATAATGTGCTAGAATGTGCTCAGGATTTTTTGAACAGTCCATGAAAGGTGACAGGGATGTTAATTTCCACTTCAGCCCTGGCAACTTCACTTAAGTCCTTGGCATTCAGAATCAGAAGATAAGCAGGCTTTTGTCCTGCCCCAGGGCTCACCACCACACTCAGAACTATACCTGTTAATCAAAAGTAAGTAAGGCAATGTTAAATTAAATGAAAAAAAAAAAAAGCCCAGGACCATAGATTAAATGTCACTGAAATAATATAGGAGGTATTACATTGACACATAAAGAAAAGCATATGACTTGGTATCTTGCTCTGACTTTTCCACCATCTGGCTGTGTCACCATCCTGAAGGGATTTTTCAAACTCTATGTTCCCTAGACTATAAACTCCAGAAAGGGAGTGACCATATCTGTCTTGTCTGCTGTTGATTGCCAATACCTACTACAATTATGAAGACGTAGTAGGTGTTCATTAAATTCTTAGTGATGAATGGATCTGTGCTCTTATCTGTAACATAAGCTTTAACATAACCTACTGGAAAAAAAGGTGTTGTGACAATCAAATGAAAACTACATATTAAAGGACTGAAAACAGCAAGGTATATTATTTCTGTACTCTCTAAGACCTAGCTAGAAGCTTACTTCCTTCCAACAAAATGAGATCAAACCTTTTGCAGTTTTGTCCAGATGGGGTGTATATGTAAAATCATTTAGAAGGAAATGGCCCCATAATTCTTTTACTCATTTCTCTGTCGTTTTCCTTATTTTAATCCCAGAGAGTGTAACCTACCTTCCTGTCCCGGCTAATCAATAGCTAACAAAGACTGATGCTTTGTCACTGAATCACTGTGTTATAGGCTGTAGCTCCAGCCTACTAAAAGAAGAAACCCAAAGGAGAGGCACAAAGGCCCATTCTCATTCTCTTTGATCTATTAGAATACTCAATTTCTCTTCTTAGAACTCTATCCTTTTTCAGAAATTTATCTAGGTCAGGAAAGGCAAAACCCTAGAATTCATGCTGTCTTTCTTCATCCTTCCCTCCATCTAGAGCAGACATTGATGTTCCATTATGACACCAGATGGTGCTTTAACATTTTTCCATGAGTAATCAGTGAGATTGGCGACAAGATGAAACTTATTTTCTAATAAGTTTAAATTCTTTCATGCTGCATTAAATTCAGTAGTATTAAAAATCATATCTGAACATTAGGGAGTAATGACTGTGACTCCTAATGCACTAGCATATAGAACTCTAATAAAAAGAAAGTGTTCAGACACATTCATTGCTTTCATTACCATCATCTTCCTCCAAGGCATCTGGGTGAGAAACAAAGATAGGTTCTGATGGATATGAATCAGGTTCTTGCCATACCCATGTTTCTTTAGTTTTAACGTTCAGCTTACAGAGCTGCTTGTAAGAAAGAAAAATCAATTAATCAGTCGATGGGCTTTCCTTGACTAGTATATGACTCAAACTACTTTTCTAGTATTAGTTAAGATGGATTAATTACCCTGTCTGGAACAAAGTGATTCAAGCCAAGTCCATATGCGTAGGTGTAAGGTTTCCCTCCATACTTCTGATAATTGATTTGAGGAAACTCAAATGCTACAAAATAGAGGACATGCTTAGGAAAACTCAGCTAATCTCTGAAATGGACAATACATTCCATCTTGAAATCAGTCTCACCTTGGCGAGGCCCTGAAAAGAGAACCTCAGGTTCCAGCCAGATGGTCTCGTCACTGCACAGAATCGCAGTGGCAGTTGTGTTGGGGAGTGTGACTAAGTTCTTGCCTGTGTCAGCCTAAGGAAAAAGGATAACAGACACCTCAGTGAGAAGGAAAGAAAAATCAAGCAGCCATAAATGCAGTCTTCCTGAGTTTTGTCTCCTGCATTGTTTCTTAAGTCAACGTGTAGGGAGGAGCAGTGCAGAAAGCTATACAAAGGTAAGCCAGCAACACAACTGGGAAAACTGCCTGTACCTGTGTTAGTCACTAACTCTGTATCACTGGTAAAGTCATGTAACCTGTAGGCCTTCTAGGCCTTCACATCTCTACAATGAGATTGTCCTCAAAAATTTAGGGCTCCAAGGAAGGGCCTCTGAGGAAAAAAAAATTTTTTTTGTTTGTTTGTTTAGTAGACCAGCAAAAGACTTAAAACTCTTTGGATTCATTTATAGTGTTTATCTCCTTTGTAGTTAGGGTATATTTTGATTTTGCTTGAAAAAAATCATACAGTTCTGTTGTCAAAAAGGAAAAAAATATATATAGGATAATGACTGGATCAGATGTTGTCTAAGATCTTTTGTCACTCCCTTACCCTGACTGGTGGTTTTCAGATTCTTTTATGAAAGGAATGCATACTTTGAGCTCTTTCTAAGAACACATTTATTTCCTAATGCCTGTATCAAATACTTGAGTACATGTTTTGTGCTTGACTCTATTCTAGACGTTTGGGATAATTCAGAGAATAGGGTTCCTGTCCTCATGAAGCTTGCATTCTAGTTTGGGGATATAAACTATAATTAATAAAGTATATAGTATATAATGAGTATGGGGAGAAAAAGGACAGCAGTTTGGAGGATCAAAAGTATGAGGTGTAGGTGAGTTATAATTTTAATAGGTGGTCAGAGTGGGATTCCTTGAAAAGGTGACATTTGGGACAGAACTTGTAGGAAGTGAAGAAACCAACAGCACAGATATCTAGGGAGGAACGTTTAAACAAAGAAAGCATAAAGGCCTAAGGTATGAGGATGCCAAATGTGCTTGAAGAACATTAAAGAGACCAGTGTGGCTGCAACTGACTGAGCCTGGGGAAGAGAAACAGGAGAGGAGGGTAGAGGAGAGATTGTGTATAGCTTTATAGGTCATTGGGATGACTTGGTCTTTTACTCTGAGTGAGAGACGGGAAGCCACAGAATGATTTGGGGCAGAGGATTGACATGCTATAATATTGAAAAGAATTGCTCTGGCTGTTCTCTTGAGACTACCCTTGGGAGTAGGGGAATGCAAGAGTGGAATTGGGGACAACAGTTTGTCCAGTGGTCCAGTCAAAAGAAAAGAGTAGTTCAAACTAGGCTCGTAGCCCTGGAGTCAGTGAGAAGTGGAAGGCAGAGCCATGAGGTTTTCGTGCTAGATAGCCTATGGGGTAGGGAAGAGGCATAAACTTAAGACAGAAGTCGAGGATGACTCCAAGGTATTTGGCCTGAAAATTAAATGGTGGAGCTGTCTCAACAAAGATGGGGAGTACTGCAGGTGGGGTAAATTTTTTTGGTAGAGGAAGAGAAGAAATTTAGATTTCATCTTATTAAGCTTGAGAGGTCTATTGGACATTGAAACGGAGACATGGAATTGGCAGTAGCATATATAAATCTTGAAGAGTAAGTTGAAAATGTAAATGTAGTCTGCTTTAAATTATGAGTCTTTACAAAGGGAGGGAATGTACGAATAGAAGATAGAACGAGGGGCTGAGTTCTTGTGCCCTCCAACATTAAGGGGTCTATAAAAAAAAAGAATGAGGATAGCTCATGGGGGCAAGAAGAGTCAAGAGAAGGATTTTGTAAGAGGGCAAAATAATAGCATGATATGAGTGACCCAATGAAAAAGAAGGGAAAGTAATGATAAAGGAGAGGGGAGAGAATCACTTGAGTGATGTACTTGAGTGGGTAAGGAAGGGAAAATGGGAAGGACTAGTTCTGGGTGGGCTGATAGATAATTCAATACAAGTACAGATGCTGGTGGGTGGGTAGATGTGGTGGCAGGAGTCTAACGTTCTTTTTTGATTTCTTTCATTTGTTTCAATAAAATAGGAAGCAGAGCCATCAGCTGAGTATGAGTGTGGAGGTGGGAGGTGTTAGAAGACTGAAGAGAGGAGGGTGTGAAATACTTAACTAGCAAAGTGGGAGAGTAAATGAAGTTGAGAAATGTAGCAGTGAGGTTTGTGGTCATGTATTTAAAAATGAACCAATTAACATGATTGTGTGTTTTCAGCACTTAATTTCATCCTTAGAGATACAAGTGTAGAGTGGGTAGAGAGTTGAATTTAACTAGGGGCGAATTGTGGCTTTGACAAATGAGTTCAATAAAGTAAGAAAGAGGCAAGGGAAGTGAGAATCTATATAAGATTAAAATTGTTGACAATGGAATTTTATTTAAGTAATGAGGAAAAGTAAGTTCTCAGGGGAGTGAGGTAGGTTGAGAAGGAAGTAGGTTCAGTGGATTGGAGGTTTCTGGTGGGAATTGCAGTAGGGCAAGTGATCTTGAAAGATATAGAAGGTAATAGTCAGAGCATATCATGCATGAAACTAAGATTATGGAAGAAGCACCGTCATAAGTAATAGCAGGGTCAAGTGTATGACTATGGGGAGTGAGTGGTTGACATAGAATGGAAGATAGGATCAGTGGAAGAGGTCAAGGAAGTCAGAGGCCAGGTTGTTGGAAGAATCACCTCTGATGGGTGTATGGAAATGACCAAGAGTCAGTAGACCTGGGGAGTGTGACATTGAGCCAGGAGGGGAAGTAAGAGAGTGTTGGTTCATAGACAACAACAGTAATGAGGGGTGTATATATGTATATATCTTATACCACTTAGCTATATAATTAGCTGAAATGAGATAAAATTGGAATATTTTAAGAGTGGATGGAAGGAACAATGAATCTGGAAACAGAGAAGTAGAACAAAGAAAGCACCTACCCCAACCCCAGGTCAAATGGTATTAGCTCTGTAGGAAGAAACTGGAGAAGAGATCAGTGTCCTCAGGAGAGAGCCAGGTTTTTGTTTTTTAAAGATTTTATTTATTTATTTGAGAGAGCACAAGCAGGGGGAAAACGGAGAAGGCTCCCAGGTTTGGTTTTTAAAAAAAGAAGGTGAAAGGAATATTCTGAGACAAGGATAGAGGGAATTTTTTCTGGGGGTGTATCATGAATTAAGAGGAAATAGTAGAAGATTCTTAGGATAGGGAAGGGAAAGGAGGTAAAGAGCAAATACAGAAATGATGAGAATCTTATGAGATTTTTGTGAAATGGAGCCTCAAGGTACTTTGTGGTGTTTTGGGGAAGAAGAGATCAAAAGCTTATGTTAGATATATTATCTATATACTTGTAAGTTTAAATTGATTATCTTCATTCTATCTTATTTCTTCTATTACTAAATTAAAATTTCTTATGTAAGAAATCTGTAACATTATTCTTGGTTTCCCCAACAAACTGGCTCCTCATTTTTGCTACCCACCCACTTTTTTTTTAATAGATGCATTTTTCCTTTAACCCAAAATCTCATTTCTGAGGATCTAATCTATTCATATATCTGTGCATGTATGAAATGGCATACATACAAAGTTATTCCTTATTACATTATCGGTGATAGCCAAAGATTGGAACAATTCTGTTGTGCAGCAGTGAGGGACTTGAGTATGTTCACAGAAAGAACACTGTGCAGTTGAAAACAGCAAGATCTTTAGCATATATATTGTTAAATGAAGAAAGCAGGGCACAAAACAGTGGATATAGAAAGTTACTTTTTGTGTATGAGAAGGGGAAATAATAATTATATATATATATATTTCTTATATTTGCACAAACAAACCAAAGAAAAGGAAAGACATGAAAAGCTACACATAGGAAGCGAACAGGGATGGTATGGACTGGATGTAGGTGGAGGGTGGAGTGAGATTTCCCAGTGTGTACCTTTGCATACATTTTGATTTTTGATCATTTAAATGCACTGCCTATTCAAAAAATATATATTTTAGAGATACTACCATTATCTTAATTAGTAAACTGGAAACTTCACTCATACTCTTTCCTCTCTTAGCCCTTAGCCCTTCCCTCAGTATTTTTCTTACCTCTCCTAATTTATGACCGATTTTTCCCTTCCCTGCCAAATTTTTCAAAGTGTGGACTTAAAGTAACTCCTCCCACATCCTACCAGTTGCTCACCTTTGAGTCCTGATTTCTCCCTCTCTCAACCTCATCTGTTGGAGATCACCAAATCTGGTGTTTGACTTTTGGTCTTCTTCCTTTTTAACTTGCCCATAGCAGGGGCACTGATGAAACCCTCTTGCCCTATCCTATGTGGAATTTTCTTCTCTTAGCTCCAGCTAGGGCTATTTGGTGACGTTCTCTCTCCCTCCCTCCCTCTCTCTCTCTCTCCCTCCCTCTCTCTCTCTCTCTCTCTCTCTCTCTCTCTCTCTCTCACTTTCCGGTTCCTCTTTTTTGTACTTTCTGTACATGAGACCTCCCAAACTTCTGTGCCTGGCCATCTTTTCTTCTCTCAGCCTTTTCTGGGCTATCAAATTCTTCATTTTTAAAATCAACAAATGTGTGTTTTTCTTTTATAAAATTTATTCTAAAGTATGACTTTTCCCTGCTAGAAGTTTCATCTATCTATTCTCATGTATTTGATCATCATTTCAACATCAGTAACTTTTGACCCTGATTGGCCTCATAAGGTCCTTCATTGATGTGTGAATACCTATGAGATATCTTTCATGAAGATGTTTTGAAACTGATTTTGTTGTTGTTGATGATGATAGGGGATATTTATTTGATATTTACTTTGTGTCAAGGGCTATATTTAATAATTAATATATACCAACTCATGTATCAGCCACAACAACCCTGTAAGATGGATACAGACTAGGAAAAGGAAATTTAAGAAGGTTCAATGTTTCTCTTTATAGATAGAGAGAAGGAAATTCAAGGTTAAATCACTCAGTTAGTAAGTGGCAGAGCTGAAACTCAAGTCTGGCTCTGTATGACTCAAAGTCAACCTCCTTAACCATTATCCTTCCCTTCCTCATAGTTCTACAATTCATATTTTTCTCCACACCTGTTCTGCCTGTTGTACTTCCTATTTCCAAAGGTGTCACTATTCTAGACATGTAAGATTACAGGATCTCTATGATATTTTGCATGTCTAAGATTTAATTCATCCTGCCATCCAATCAAATGCAAGACCCTTTTAATTCCACCTATAGGAACTCTTATTTTCGTCTGTGTTTGCCTGTTCCTAGTACCACTACATTTTTCTCTCTCCTGAGTGATTTTAATTGTCATCTATCCCAGGGTCCTATCTCTGTCCTTTCTACACTTCCAGTATCACTTAGGTACAACACAGACTTATTTTAGAAAATCAAGTTATTGAAGTTGCAAGTGATGCTAGTTATTATTTAGTCCAATTTAGCAAGGTTTCAGAGCAGGCAACTGAACTGAGAGTGATTAAGTGACTTGCTTGGGGAAGCCAGACATTTAGTAGAAGAGACATCCATGGAAGTCAGTATACCTGGTACCCAGTCCACCAGCTCTGAATGTGGTTTCTTCTGCTCAGAAACTTTCACTGCCAAATAAAATAACTCTCACTTTGCCTGGCCTTAAAGCTTTTGAAGACTACAAGTCTGCTTTAAAAATTTTTTTAAATCCCCCCCCCATTTATTCCACTATGTATGCTTATGTTCTAATTGGATTGTAGTCAGTTCCTTCTGCTCTTCTGCCCCTCCCCTCTACTGTCTTTTCTCAAACTATTCCTCCTGTCTTAAGTTGATCTGCTTCATTATCTTCTGCCAGAATACTACAAATGACTGTGTTTCATGAATCTCTCCAGACAGGTGTGACCATTCATTTTCCAAATAGCCAGAGCACTTTATGCCTCTCTCCCACTACTTAACTCATGCCAACATGTCTTATCATTACGAAGTCAGCTTCCTCCTCCCTAATACACTAGGTAATGAGTTCCAGGAGAACAAGAACATATCCTATTGATGTACGTACTGGAATAACTCGTACAATGCTGTGTTAACAGTGGTTAATTTCTAACTATTGGGAGAGAGTGAAAGGAGGGTCTAGGGTGACATTAGACATTTTTTCATCACTGAAGTTCCCTATGTCATAATTGGGTGGTCTTTCTTCAGGCAGTGATGACTATATATTTATGAAAAATTTTCCTTTTTCCTCTTGGAGGTGAAGAGAGTCTATTTAAAGATGATTGTGATTTTCTCATCACTAGTAAAATACAATTTTATTAAAGTCATTGGACTCATTCATTTGGTATTTTGTGGACACTCAACTTTGTACCAGAGATCTGATTCCCAAGGGCGAAGTTAGAGTTCTTAAAGCCCCATACAATATCATTCTAACCTTTTTTGCCAGTCCCTCTGCCCATCTCTCCTTTGCTCCTAATATACCAGCTCTACCAACTACTTTATATTTCTATATTAAGTTTTGCTTTTTTAACACCTCCCTGCCTTTGTAGAAGCTCATTTACCTAACTAACTAATGCCCCACCTCATTTTCCTCCTTTCTTATCCTTCATAGAGTTTACAAACTTGCTTAAGAGCAGTAGTGTCTAGTTCTAAATTGGGTTTATTTTCCCCTATATTTGATCTCGCTTTGAGTACAATGTTTTACATTCCATGTAGGTGCCTTACCCATTTTTGTGTATATATCTCTATAGACATAAATGACAGTGTATGCTCATGTATCTATTGTGAAAATTCTATTTGTCTTGATTTTGACTGGCATTCTATCACACAAAAGCTTCTTGATGTTAATCTAATATTCTAAAAGACAGCCACTGAATACAAGGAAGAAAAAGCAGAAATGAAAAGATGACTACCAAAGCCTATTAATGATGTTTGTGCTCTACTGATATTTTTCCAAGTTTTGCGGAAAACCAAAATAATGGGCTGATTTCCCTAAAGGGGTACTTTTTAATCCTTCATTTCTTTAGAATTTCAAATCATTTAAATTAAATTATTTATATTATTGACAGAGGAGCCTGAGAATCAGTGGTCTGCACTATTCACTAAGAAAATATATTTTGAAAGGATTTTGCAAATGAAGGAACAGCGGATTTAGCATCAAAACCTGGTTTTCATTTTGGCTTTGCTGTACTTGGCTTTTGCTAAGTCATGTCACTCTTCTGAGCTCCAGTTTCCTCGTTTGTTAAATGAGGGGAGTTGAATTAGTGTATTTTTAAAGTTCCTTCCAGCTCTGAAATTTCAAGATTTTATGTATAAACATAAGACAGGAGAACAAATCTGGATATATCTGAAATCTGTGTAGAGGGCGGTTACCTTGTCAATATTCAGAGGAAGCACGTATCTCCTCACTTCAGGCTGGGGAGCCTTTCTGGCATTTTTTTTCACCTCTTCCCAGTTCTCACGTAAATTGGCTAAATATAAGTAATTATAAACAAATTCAAATCTGCAAAAGTAAGAAGTCAGACATGAGCACAGACAATGGCAAATAGTTCCGGAGAGATGATCCATGCCTTTTAAAAGAACAAGTGCAGTGCCTGCCTCTTCCGTTTTTTTTTTTTTTAAAGATTTATTTATTTATTTTAGAGAGAGCTTGAGTGAGCATGGAGTAAGAGGCAGGGGAAGGGGGGGAGGGCAGAGAGAGAGAGAGAGAGTCTTAAGCAGACTCTGAGCTGAGTTGAGCATAGAGCTGAGGTCAGGCTCAATCCCACGACCCTGAGATCAGGACCTGAGCTGAAACTAAGAGTCAGACACTTAACAGACTGTGCCACCCAGGCTCCCCAACCTGCCTGTTCTTTATTTTTCAAGCCAGAAACTGCTAATGACCCAAGTATATTAGAGCCTTTTTCTCCTGTTCATGCTGCATGAAAAACAAACAGGAGCACCTGGATGACTCAGTGGGTTAAAGCCTCTGCCTTCGGCTCAGGTCATGATCTCAGAGTCCTGGGATCAAGCCCCGCATTGGACTCCCTGTTCAGTGGGGAGCCTGCTTCCCCCACCCCCGGCCTCCCTCTCTGCCTACTTGTAATCTCTTTCTCTCTGTCAAATAAATACCTAAAATCTTAAAGCAGAAAAAAAACAGAAGAAACCTGCCTCACCTATGTGTTTAAATAACAGCAGCTTTTGATACTTTCTGTTCTGTTTCTCCATCATCATTCTATGTCTTTAGGGGATACTATCTTTTTAGTGACTTGGTATTCTCAAGAAAGCATGCCTCTTTCTCC
Source organism: Ailurus styani (assembly GCA_002007465.1). NCBI lineage: Eukaryota > Metazoa > Chordata > Mammalia > Carnivora > Ailuridae > Ailurus > Ailurus styani. The sequence goes on along the minus strand of LNAC01000132.1, from coordinate 784,329 downwards.
CAAACCCAGAGCGGGTGGAGTTAAAGGCCCCACCAAGGGAACATGTCAAGTTGCAGTGAGGTTAAGTTTAAATTCACTTATCGGGTCATAGCATCTCTTATTTTCAGGTCAGGTTCATAGACCTGATCCGTTTTCAATCATTAACCATGGTTTTGATGTTCAGTTTGCAAGTGCTTCTGATTACCTAGCCTCCCTACTGTTTTTTCAGTTATATTCTGTGACTTAAGCATACTTCTTGCTTTTTTTTTTAGCTGTAATTCATATTAAATATTGAGAGCAGCATCTCCGAAGAAGGCCCCTAATTTCTAGGCATGACTGGGGATGTAATGTTATCCAATGTCCTTTCTTACCCTTTCCAGCAACAGAGATCCACAATCAGAAACCCATTGTCCTCATAAGTATTGATGTGATGGAAGAGATTAAAAGAAGAGGTCCTGTATTTATTATTGAGATACTTTCTTCTTTTTTTGTCAGCAATATGAAGCCAAACCTTGAAAAGTGAGGAAAATATTTTGATGCATTTAAAAAGGAAAACAGTATACATTATGAAACACCTTCTTCACAATCCTAAACCTGACAAATAAATGCACGACTTACCCCCATGGTTTCGTTGGACTCAAAACAATCCATGTAGTTGGCTCCCCAAAGACTCCATGAAGAAAGGAACTTGAACAGGTTAATTTTGACTGGCGTCTCCACAAAAACAATATAGTTGGGAGTCAAACCAAAACTGTTTAGAAACACAAATAGACTTGTGAATGGGAAGGGCTGATTCTCAAACCACAAAGAAATATGTGCACATGAGGTATGAATCAACAGTGCCTACATAAATTAATTACATTTAAATTTAGGTTTCTGCAAGGAAATGTCGTGATCAGGATTGGTATCAAAGGTAGGCAAAGCAGATCTTAAACTTGAGTTTTCCTGAAGATTCATAGCAGGCCTTCAAGTTACCTATGGACGTAAGATGGCTTGAATCGGTCACTGCAGGGGAATTGTACAACGACCTCTGACTTGCTTATTGGATCTTCCTTGTCTGAAATAAAGCGGTTTTAAAAGGCTTTGGAAAAGCCTCTTTTTTCTCTTTTAATACAATGCATTTAGAACAGCTTATGCAAGTAAAGAAATACATTTTCAGATCTTGATTTTTTTTTTAGAGCTTATTTTCATTTTCTCAGTCATTGGCATTTCTTAGGGAAATTTCATATGAAGCTGCAGTCACCCAGGAAAATCCAAACAGCAGCAGATTTGGAACAGTGTACTCAAACAGTGTTGTGGCAGGCAGAGGACAGTGGAGTTGCATCTTAACAACTGGAGGTGGTAAGTGCTAAGTCAGTGAGTAAGGCAAAACTTTAGTATGCTCAAAATGCCTTTCGTAATCCCTTAAGTTACCTGTAAACTATAGTATATGTGGGTTTGTGTCATTAGTTCTGTACAGTAATTCTTAAGCACAGAAAGGTTTGTTTCCTACTATGTCGGTGGTCTTCAAACCTTAGTGTGCATCAGAATCACATAAAGAGCTTCTTAAAATAGTAATTGTGGGCCCACACTCAGAATTTCTCCTTTAGTCAACTACAGGTGGGGTTCTGGATTTCTAGCAGCTTCCCAAGTGATGCTGCTGGTCCAGGGACTATACCTTGAGATCCATGCTATGCAATACTAAATAAAAATCCATCTATATATATTCAAATAATTCTGTCGCCAACATGGTTATCAAACTTCTGGCAATAAATGGAGGATCAATAGAGAATTCTGAAGAGTATTCTCTTTTCTGTTTTAGTTTTCTTTCTCCATAATATTAGTATGTGTTAATAGGTTTGTTTGTGGCTTTGAGAATTAAATACACACAAAATACTTAGTACCCTCTTATATATCTGTGTGTGCTATTATACATACACATATGTTTGTTTAAAAGTTTAATTTTGCCTGACACATGAATAAGGGCTCAATAAGTATTTCCTGAATTTGAATCTAACTCTTATATGATCAAATCCTCATACACGCTACATTTTTGAAACATTGTAGAATATAATTTGGCCACTGCTTTCTGTATTTTCAAGTCATCATTTTCTGCTATGGTGTTCTGGGCATTGGTCCCTGGTAGGATAGGGGCAAAAGGCAATCTGAAAGGAATTTAATTGTGCATCTATAGTGCGATCCTGATAGCCTGATCTGGTATCCCATTTCCAGTAATTTTCTCACATCACAGATACTTGTTTTAAGAAGAGTCAAATTGGTAAACTGACCTGCTTGTAGTGGAGGGATCTTTACAATATTGTAGGCAATTGAAAAATTTTTCCCAAAGCAATTACCAATGTTGTAAACAGTTCCGTCGCTTTCAATATGGGGGTGAGCAGTGGCTCCATTGACAGAGACATAGTTGCAAAGATCAACCTAGGGAAGGAGAGCAGATGTCATCCATGTAAAGAGAAAGACTGCATTACTCTTTGGTCCCTAGATCTGACCTTACTGCTGCCACTTGCATCCTTGCCCAAAGCACATTTTCTCTTTCTTTCCATCTCCCTGGGTTCTACCCTCTTTCAAGTCTGCCCGAATTCCTGTTTTCAGTGCAGAGCTCTCCCCTGACCCTCATAGTGACCCCCCACACCTCTGAAATCTTGGAGATCTTCCTGACTCTATTCTTCAGGTATCCCATACACTGCTCTGGTTAGTTACTTTACTTTTGCATATGCAGCTTGTCCTCAAACTGGTAATGTGAATGCTGGGATTTCTTTATATCCCCCTTATTGTATTAGATGAATTGTGTGAGATTGCTGAGATATACAACAATTTTTACTTTATGAAAATGGCAGTTTTATACAGTATAACCTAAATACCAAATCTAGGGGCTTGCACAGAGTATAAATTTGGAACTAAAAGAAGCCCCAGGATTCTATTTAGTATAGCGTCAACCTAAATAGACTTCAGGAGAACCATGAATCTCGTGGAATTAAATGCAAATGTTTTTGGAGAAAAGATTTAGCACTTTAATTCAATTTGGAGTCTCAAAAGAAATTCAGAATCACAAATCTAGCATAAATCTGTTTACAGAAAGAGAAATTGAAGTCCAAGGGAGGTCAAGTGACTTTTTCAAGGATACAGAGCCACACACTGGCAAATCAGCACTGGAATTTCTACCTGTGACCTGCTCAATACAGATTTATTGAATGGATAATTGATGAGGTATATATCTAACCAAAATTCTTTCTTTTTGATTAGAGTATGTTTTAAAGGAAGTTTTTAGCATTTTTATTTAAATAATAGACAAGACATTCATTCATTCAATCATTCATCATATACTCTTTGAACTTCTATAATTACTGTGCCAGGGTCAAGAACTTTAGTCTAGACTTGTGCTGTCCTATATGGTAGCTACATGTAATTTAATGTGGATTGATTATGATTAGATAAAATTTTAAATTCAGTTCCTTAGTTACATTAGCCATATTTCAAGTACTCAGTACCACTGGAATAATGCATATAAAGAGCACTGCTGTCATTGTACAAAGTTCTATCTGATAGCACTGTTAGACCCATAAGCTGGTATATAATATAGTACATTGCTGGCAAATGCAAAATGGTATCTGTAGAGAAGGGTCATCTAACCCAGACTGGGAGATGAGGCCAGGCTTCCCAAGGGCAATGACTCCAACTAATCTTTGAAAGACAAGTAAGAGCCAGGTGAAGAAGGATGACAGGTGTTTCAGGGAGTGAGAATCCTAATGTACAAGCATTGAATTGGGAAACAGCAGGTGCCTTTTGGGGATTATTATTCATTGAACATGGCTGCTGTGAAAGGTATGCATGGAGGAGGAGAAATAAGAACCAGCCAGCCACAAAGCCCTGTTTGGACTTTATCTTGGGAACTGTGGGTGCCTCAGATAAAGTAACACATTTCTACTTGTATTTGAGAAAAATTGCTTCTACTGAATTGGGGAAGTTGTATTTAAGAGAATCAGGCCGGAGGCAAAGGTACTGATTAGGAGGCTATTTTAGTAATAGTTAATAAAAGAATCTCAAATTTTAAAACTGTATTTTTATATGAAGTCAAGGCACAGTGAGGCTCACAATGCAACTTGACCCCCTAGTAAAGGCTATTTTGGAGACATACATGAACTTTACATTTGCAATTATATTACCGTAGCAATTTGAGTACAGATTCACTCATCAGAGTTAAATGAATGGTTTAGAATTCAGTTTCAGTTCTTCTCCAAATGATCTAACACATACTCTTATATGATTACAAACATATGTTAAAAACAAGAAAGAGCTGTTGAAGAGGATATGTTAAGTCTTAGTAAATAGTCTGCAGATAATTATAAATTAGCTAGTGACATTGAGATCTAGGGTTGGGACTGTTTTTTCCTTTCTGTTTCTACTATACTGAATTTCTAGTTCTGGTCTTAAATTCCACCTTACTTGTCTCCCTTACAGTTTATGCACGGCTTCTAGATTAAATATCCTACAGCACAGCTCTGCTTATACCATTTCGCCAAACAAAAACTTACAGTAGCTTCCCATTAGCTAAACAATTTATTCTAAATTCTTGTCTTACCTAGGTTGTCTTATCTATTGATATATCCTTTACACCTAGTATAAATTCTGATACATGGAAGGGACTCAATAAATATTTGTGTCACAAATTAATGAATGAATATGTTAGGCATTTTATAAGGTTTTCCTCCAACCCATATAATAAATGTTTAAAATTTCATAGATGAAGAAAAAGAGTTTGCCCTGTGTCACATAGTTAGTAGTTGATGACAAAGCAAGGAGTGAAACGTCATCTATCTGAGTCTCATGGTCTTTCCCCCAAATTGCAGTTAATTCTAAACTAAAAATTCTAACTTCTTGAGCAATGTTGCCTGGGCATTGTGTCCTACCTGCTTAATTGTCTCCAAGGTCTCGGGATTAATCTTTGTAATGAAGTTGGTCTCTGTGCAGGCATAGTAATCTTCCCCTACTGGGTAGATGTTAACAAGGGCATTGTCAGTGACCTCCACTCCTCGAAAGTAAGAAAAAAACCTGCAGAAGCAAATGGATTTTTCAGTCCAGTTACTTTCAAGCCGTGAGAGAAAAGGGCTAATGTAAAATGTCTTTAATAACATGCAGTCAAGTTTCAGTAACCTGGAAAATATATTCTTGCAGGGATCTGGGAAAGCACAGGTGCCAAATTCCGTTATGACGATCCTTTTCTCAGTCATTGCTCGGACATAAGCATCAGTGCGGATGAACCTGAAGGACATGGAGACATGGGAAAGGGTCATAGACAGGGGCAATCAGTGTGGTCCATATGGAGCTGAGAATGGTCATTCCGTGTGATCTTAACAAGTTGGAACCATAAATCCACAACATGAAGAATGAAGAGTATTGTCAGGTCACTTTCTCAGGGTGACTAAGAGAGAAAGAGACAATGTGCTATGAGCTTAAATTTATGTCTTATAAACCTCACAAAGATAGATGAGGAATTTGAGGCTCATGGCTTGGACTTGTCATGTCCGAGCAGAGAAGTTAAGTGATTGGCATATGTGATGGAACTGGGTTAGAACTCAAGTTGGCCAGGGGCAGGAAACATGCATTTCTCCATATCACACTATGCAGTCTCCATGGGTGGTTCACGCAGGACTGCTGACTTCCTGTAGCCTATAACCCATCAATCTAACACTGAATGGAGAAATACAGAACATGGTGTGCTGAGTTATAGTTCTTTCAATCTCCCTTTTGTCACTCTTGGTTTTTTTTCTTCAATTTAAAAACTTATTTTGCTAGTTATAAAAGTAGGTGTTCTTGAATCCAGTATCTTGTTCAGACAGATCTCCGCAACCATATCCCATATGTTGCCACGATTTCTCATGTGGAAAGCCAATTAAGATCTGATTTTGCATTTCTTCCAATGCATATAATAAAGTTTAAAATTTCATAGATGAAGAAACAAAGTCATGAAGAGGAAAAAGTACCAGGGTCTTTAGGGGCCATATGAAAGCTTTGTCTGACTTCTTAGCTAAATTTTTGCTTGACCTGATTTATTTCTCTTCTATTACAGTCTGAATTGTCCTGACTACCTCAAGCCTTCATTTGCTCTTCCTTTTGGTGTCTCTTCAGAATTTCTGATATCTGTGGTGATCAACAAAGCATCTAACAGGCCTGAATATTAACGCAATACCAAACTATTTATTGTGGTGTTAATGGGTACTTGGAGTGATGGCTTAGGTCTTGGAGACTTTTAGCAACAATCTTCTGTTCTTAGAAAACTTCTCTTGTATCATTATGACAAAATTTGGTCCTTCCCTCTTTGTGCCACCCCTCCTTCCTACCCAGGGCCTTTCTGATTATTAAAAAAAAAAGAAGTCAAGAGAACCAATTCTAATAATTATAACAGTAACTATAATAATGGCAACTTATTACTGAATATTTCCCAGGTACTTCATTTAATCCTTGTAATGAACCCTGAAGTAGAATTTTAGAGATGACAAAACCAAGAATTAGAGATTAAATCTTGCCAAAGTTTGCCCATTTAGGCAAGCGGTGTCTGATAGATATAAAATTTGAAGCTGAGCACATTGGACCCAAAAGCCCTAGTTCTTAGGTTCTTCTTTATCATCTCACAATTCCCAGGTATCTGTGCAAATGTCCTGCACCAGTGGATACTGAGAGGAACCAAACCTATAAGTTGTTTCTTGGGTTCAAGAGGTTGAGAAGCACGTAGGAGGAGGAGCTGAGCTAGGCCCCACCCCTAGGAGGAGTAGAGCCTGGCATTCTTTACCTTCTATGATATGTGACGTGTCCTTCTTTAAAGTCAAACTTGTGCAGGAGGGCTTGCCCATCAAACAGGTGGTAAAATGGTTCAGATCCAACTTCAAAGAGTCCTGGCCCACATCGAAGGAGACTGCCCGTGAGCCAGAGGGGGATCCTGCCTGTGATGAAGGTGAGACACAGAACATTTCTTCTTATCCCTGCCTTTTGCTGGGCTCCTCCCCGGTAAGGAGGGGGGTGATGGTGATTATATTAGCAGCTCAGTTGGGCAGCCTCTTTGTAAAGTTGGCAATGATTTTCATTCCCAGCTCTCACACTGGGCAGCCCTTATAAAATGCTTGCTGACTTGACTGTCCTTTCCCTAGGAGACCAAGGGGTGGGAAACATTGCAACTTCTGAGTTTGGATAAAGGGTTGGAAGGCGACAAGGAAAAGCATCTTGAGGAAAATGGATTCTGCACCTACAGATTTCTCCAGATACTAACACATTTGCCTTTTTACCATCTCACTTTTAAGAAAAACATCAAATTTCTTGATGTATTTTGCTGGAGTGAGGTGTAGGAAAGGTGGATTAGGAACAGGGATCAAAACACTAAAAAAAGGTATTTCTATGGAAGAAACCATTTAAATGACAACGAGAATACTGGCTTTTTAAAACTTAGAGCTATATTCCTTTGAGGGTGTGGGCTATTGTCCAGATGAAGATTAACCTGCTGATGGAGAAATTGCACAAGGCCAACTATCAGAGACCTGGATTCTGGTTCAGGATTTACCATGTGCCATCTCTGGGGCTCAGTGTCCTCATCTGCAAAGTGAGGGGTACACAACAAAGGCCATGAGGTCTTTCATTTAAGCAGTTAGGTTTGTGCCCTTATATCCTTTGAAAAGTGCAGTGTTTGCTTAATCCTTACCAATTTTTTTAAACAAGAGGATTATTTTCTGCAGTTCCATTTCTGCAGCCTGCTTCCTAAGAATGTATGTTTCTGATAAAACCTTTAAGAAGACATGACTTACCTAATGACACAACACAAATTTGATTGCTAGGATCTATATTGTTAGCATCAGAATCTAGCTGAGAAAGAACATTTGGGTCCTCTCTCTTATTTTACAGAAGAAGAAATGGGAGGAAGGAGACTTTCCATGTCCAAGCAAGGATGTCGCATGGGTCATTTGATGTCTTGGGATAATGTTAACAATAGTAATAATTACGAGCACTTATCAATTGCTTTGTGTTGGACTAGGTGAATCTTATTCAAACTTCATGACATCCCCATGAGGGAAAGTTTGATTTTTGATAGGTAAGGGAACTGAAACTCAGAAAGTTTAAGTAACTTGTAAGGTTCACAGCTAGTAAAACAATGGAGCTGCAATGAGCAGCCACATCTGTCTGACTCCAGAAGCAACACAACAGGCAGGAAACCTACCACCCTTTACTCTAATATTTCCAGATGCTTGTCACCAGGTCTTCAGTTATCCAGACACTGGAATGGATAATGGAACACACATTTCTAGGCTATTTACTGTACGCCAGTCACTGAGTTAGGCTCTGACAGTTTAAAGATCGACAAAGATGTAGTCCCAGTCCTCAAGAAGCTGCAGTTAGGCAGCACATTTCTACCTTCAGGAAATAAAAGGTAAATGAGAGGAAATGGGTTTCTGGCATAAAAAGCCCACACCTTCACCACTGAGAGATGTCAATGAATAAAAAGCCCGAGAAAAGGAATCTCAACAAAATGAGAGAAGATGGTTTCAAGACTAGTGAGACTGACCTGTAACGTGAGCTGTGAGTGGCGAAGACAGTTCCTCCACAGTTTCAAACAGTTTCTTGTAACCACCAGCAGGATGTTCAACTCTGAAAAGGTGGAATAATCACGAAGAAGCCAATGTTGGTACTCTGAGAAGTCCCCTGAGGCAGAGGCAGAGCTCCAGGAGAAAAGGGATGCTCTGGTTCAATGTCAGAGCACCGCTGCCAGTCTAGCCTTTGCTGCGAGCACACACTTTGCTGGAGGGACAGAAATGTCCTCAGGTTTGCTAGTGGGAGGGGACGCTGGGTCATTGCTTTGATGTTAGGGGAAATGACCTCCCTTTTAATGTCACAGTAGACTTAATTCTGCCCTCTGCAGTCTTTCCACATTTCTGGCGACAAATCAACGAATCCTGCTGCTCTCACTGGTCTTCCCCCAGAATTACCCTGCCCATCACTACTCTAAGTGCACCGCATCACTGATTCTCTTGCCTTATCCATCTCCCTCCAACAGCTGGGAGATGACCACTTTCTGGGTAAGTAACTCATTATTTGTTATTCACCCATATTATACCATCATCTCTTCCTATCATCTTATTTCTTCACCCATCTCCAAGTCAGGGTACTGACCAGGAGATTCAGGTTTCATATTTTTATTTATTTCCTGCCTCCTCACTTTGGCTTCATTTTACAACTTCTTAGAGTGGGAACTCTGACCAGATGTCTTAATTATGATAGCTATCTTTTATTAAGCACTTACTATGTGCCACACACCATAAAAAGAATTTTGCATGCTGTTAGCTCATTTAAATGTCACAATACCACAATGGGGAAAATACAACTCTTATGCTCATTCTATATATGGAAAAACATAGACTACAAAAAGTTAAGTCCAAAATCACACAGCTGGGAAATGGCTGCAACCTAGGCCTGCCTCATTACAGTCTTCATGCTCACAACTGCTTTCAAGGCCTATTCACAAAAATCCCACAGTAATTTAGACCCCAATTCTAGATATTTGCTTCTATATATAAATAGGAATAAATTCTCCCCTTCAAGACCCAAGGCCTCCCATGAACAGGCCATCAATCCTCTTCAGGATCTCTTGAAATAGCCCATTTACCATCCACCCACTAAGGCATTTAAAAACACTTCCCAGAGATACTCACTGGATGGACATTTTCTCTCAGTGGTGGATTGAGAGTTCTGGCACCAAGTGCAGAATGAGGAAGCAAGTCCTCAACCAAGGGCCTTTATATGCCCTCTAAGTCTCTCTGAAAGGACTTAGGGCTTTCCCACCCCCTCAGCTGAGAGAAGGGGAACAGAAGTGGCTTTCAGCACTCAGATCCTCCTGATGCCGGAGCATTATTTGGGCTCGCCGTTCCCATAACAGTTTTTTGGCTGTTTTCCAGAGACCTCAATCCTTCCCAAAGAAAATGACAAGTGGATTGGAAAGAAAGGAGCTGTGTGGGAGTGGCTAGCATCAGGCCTGAGCTGATCCGGGTCACCCCACTGGAACCTGGCATCATTCTCTGGCAGTCACCTCCCTCTACCACCTCTGTGCCCTCATCTTCACTCTCATGTTTTCATTCACTTACTTATTTTTTAACATCGATCACATATCATCTGTGGGTCAGGCAGATGGGCAACATCCGTGTCGTCACAGATGTTGTCACTCTGCAAGGAGAACAGGGAACTAACAAACCATTTCATAACATTTTCTAAGTGTTACGATGGGAACAAGTATGCAGTGTTATGGAAGCACATGTAGCACCTCCAACCCTCTCTGGTCGCCTTATTGACCCCATTCAGCGCCCTAGTTATGACGAGGTGAAGGATTGTATGTCCTTTTGATTTGCTGGGGATGAAGCCCTTTTTATATCCTTGCTTGTCACTAATGCTCGCTTGTTCTGCACCTCACTGTCCTGTCCTTTGGTATGTGTGCTGCCCTCAGCACACTACTTCCTTCACATTTCTCTAAGCCTTAGTTGTTTGCTAGCACAGACATGGTGCTGCCCAAAGGAATCCCTGGAAACAGAGAAGATGTCTACTACACCAGCTGACAACTTGAACATTTTTTGAGAAACTCATTGTCCATTTTGAATTTAAGAAGTGGTTATGACTATTCACCCTAGAGCTCCTCAATAAAACAACCTGAGCATCCCCAAGCTGGAAGGCAGGAGCTTAATTTCCCAGCCTGCCTTGCAGTGAGGGCACAGGCATGTGACTGGGGCTTCACCAGTCAGAGGAAGGGGCAGAGGTACTAGTAGTAGCACCCAGTGACCAGTACCAGCTAGGTCTGACCATCCAAGGCTGTCAGAGTCTCTCCCATGGAGCCATTCCATAGTGGAGCCTGGAGTATTATCAGTGGCCTGGTATTCTCCAAACCCCATCCTTTAGAAATCTCAGAGATTCTGTTAGCTACCTAATATTTAAACTATTGTGTAGCTATTTGATTAACTGAAATTTGTTTCATTGTTTACAACTAAGAGCTCTGTGTCTATAAAATGATGGTAAAATAGAATACTGTGGTATAACATAGGATGAACATCTATATTGGTATACAGAGGTCCCAGAGGGATTTTTGAGGAAGTCTCTAAGCTAAGATAGGAAGAATATGTAAAGTTTAGCCAGTCAAAGGGCAGGGAGAAGAATGTTCAGATATAGCTTGTAGCATATACCAAAGTCTAGAAGTGAATGTGATTTGGGGAAATGGCAAAAGATGAAGCTGGATTTGAGATAACCATAGGCCATATTTTGTAGAGCCTTGTAAACTCTATAAGGAAATTGAGACCCATATCATGAGAACAGAGGGAATCACTGGAATGTGTTATTCAGAAGAGTAACACCATCTGATTTGCATTTTATTAAGACTGCTTTGATTACATTGTATATAATATATTGGAATGGGAGATTTGGACAAGATAAATCAGAGACCAAACAGGTGAAGGTAATTGATATGAGGGATGCATTGGATTTGGATATGAGTGGTTGGCTTCAAGAGATATTTCAAAGAAGGACTGATCACATTTTGTGCTTGGTAAGTACATTGAGGAAATAAAGGGTGGAGAAAGGATGACTGCTTGGTTTCTGGATTGAAATACGGTACAAATACTTGAGAAAGTATACACTGTGGTGTGTGTGTGTGTGTGTGTGTGTGTGTGTGTGTGTGTGTGTGTGCGCGCGCATGCGCGTGCACCGGCGTGTATGAGAGATGGAGAGATATTTTAGAGATGCAGAGAGAACAAATTCTGATTTTGATAAATTTATTAAACAAAGAGATGGCTGGGGGCTGTAATAGTTTGAAGGCTTCATAGGGAAATAGAGTGAGTTGACATCTGAAGGACAGGCAGGGTGTGGAGAGAGAAAATGGAGAGGATATCCGGTGAATGGAGCAGAGTGAGAGAAGACAGAGCAGGCAGTTGGGGAGGCAAGGTTCAAAGGAATTTCTGTCTCTTGTACTATTTCTATTGGATTTTGTTTTCTCAGAAGTATCTCTTCTTGAATAGAATTATGGGCCATGTTGTGATAACTGTACACTGTCAGTCCACTGAAGAGAAATTCCAAGAATGTCAGAACCCAGCTGCTTTTCTTCGTTTTCATCTCCCATTGCAAGGGGCCAAAGCAGAAGACTTCGTGGCAGCCAGGTGTTAGAAAACCTATACTATCTGAGTGATGAAGCTTTGACAAACCGCATTTTCTATTGAGGAGCATTTTCTGGGAGATGAAAACCAACCTGACTGGTACCCATGACTGTACCAAATGACATTCATAGGTATTCTGTGTGGCCTTTGGTATTCCGGGGCATAGTCATGTTGCTTAATTGCAGGAATTGATTTTGGTGATTTTTGTATTTAGTTTTGCATCTGTGGTAGCCTTTATTCTTCAATGTATTTCAGTCCTAGAATTCAGCAACTTGAAGGCCTTTTAAAAAATACAAATCATAGCAGTTCATTCCTCGAAGACGTATAGGCTCATGGATTATGTGAGTCATCAAGTTAGCATGCTTGATTAAAGTCATATTGAAAGCTAATTACTGTGCATTGACCCTCATGGAACCCTGAATTCTTCAGGTATAAAACAAGGAAAATATGCAAAATATTTTTTAGCCCAAAGTACTCTCTATACAAATATTAAGTGATATTTACCAATGCTCATTTGTAGGGAGTTTGATTAGTCTAATCTTCCATCTAACACCTCTTACCTCAGGGGCAGCCCATTTTTCTATATTCTTTATTGGTGTGAAGTCAGAGAACAGCTGGGCTATATCCTTTCTAAAGCACTATTTTGACCTCTTGGCTTCTAAAGCCCCAGATGTGGACCTCTTTCTTAAGTCTACCTGTATCTTTCTCTCATTTCATTGTTACACACCAGATCACTAATCTACTCTTTTTCTTTCATCCTCTCCTCTTATTCTCCACCTTAACTTTTTGTTTTTTGGAAAAATCAGATCTTCATGTTCAATTTATGTGTCTGCCAAAGAAACTTTCATTTTTTTAAATTTAAATTTTAGTTAGTTAACACACAGTGCAATATTGGTTTCTGGAGTAGAATTCAGTGACTTATCACTTACAAGTAACACCCAGTACTCATCACAATAAGTGCCCTCTTTAATACCCATCACCATCTAGCCCATCCCCCACCTCCTTCCATCAACCCTCAGTTTGTTGTCTATTGTTGAGAGTCTGGTTTATTTCCCTCGCTCCTTCCCCCACCTTCCTGTATGTTCATCTGTTTTTTTTTCCCCCCTTAAATTCCATATGTGAGTGAAAGCATATGGTATTTTTCTTTTTCTGACTGAATTATTTCACTTAGCATAATACACTCTAGCTCCATCCATGTCATTGCAAATGACAAGGTTTCACTTTTTTGATGGCTGAGTAATATTCCATTGAAACTGTTTCATTTTGATATATTTTGGTACATTTATCAAAGTAATATTCCATGAATTGAAATAGCAAAGGACATTTCTTCAAGCAGAGATTTCTTAGTGGGAACCAATTCTACATTTCTTTGAAGAAACCATTTTTGAGAGTATAATTCAAGCTACTTTTTCATCCTGGCACATGGCAGACCATGCAGGGCTTAGAGATCATGGTGAAGAGCATGGATTAGATTGTATTCTGAGAGCAATACGAAGAAATTAAAGGGTTTTGAGCAAGGAAATGACTGAGATGATCTGACTTATATCACTCTCCGTGGTATTTGAAGAACAAATTGTAACTGTCTGGAGTGGAAGCAGAGAAAGCAGTAGTAGTTCAGGTGAGGTGGTGATGGTTCTTAGTCTAGAATGGAGCAATACAGATGGAAAAAAAGTGGATAGATTTGAGATCTGTTTTGTAGACAGAAATATAGGATTTTGTGTTAAATAATTGATATGCCTGGGATGTAAGAAAATGGAGTCGTGGGGCCTATCATTTATCTACTATAGCATAAAAATTAAACATCAAACCTCAGTGTCCTGTAACAGTCAGTGCCTGCTATGGTTGGCTAGGTAGATTTGCTCATATTGACTGGATTTGCTCTCATAATTGGATTTGCCTGGCTGTTGGCTAATCTCCAGGTCTCAGCTGGGATGAGTGGGGTAAATTGGCTTTACCACTCATGTTTGTCCAATAGGGTAACCTGGGCATATTCTCTTGCCCATGGGAGAGATGAAAGTGAGCAAGTACAAACACAAAACGCTGCTTCAGGGCTAGGCTCAGAACTGATAACACTGTTACTTCCACCTTCTGTTAGCCAAAACAAGTCACGAGACCAGCCCATATCTCAAGGGGTCTGAAAACAGCCTCTACCTTTAGGGAGAGCTATAGTGTCACTTAGCAAGGTCATGGATACAGGGAGAGATGAAGAATTAGTGCCGTCTTTGTATTTGAATGTACAGGAGAACTAAATAGGATTTTTAGCAACTGAATGAGTGCCATACTCTAAGACTAGGGGAGGAATGAGTTGAGTGGAAATGGGTATATCAAGAGTTCCTCATTAAATTTGAGGTGCTGTAAGAGATTCATCTTCTCCATGTGGCTTTCTTGTGCTTTCTTCTTCCCTCCTGTAGCACTTCGGATCCTCCTTACCCTGAAGGCACTTGCTTGCTCAGTGGAGGTGGGATTCAAAGCAAAGAAGTCTGATTTCAGACTGATTCCAGTCTTCATGCTTATAAGTATTACTTCCAACTACATGTGTAAGTCCTGGTAAATATTATTTTCTTAATTTTAGTACATGATCAATAATATTTTAGTGCTCCCTGTAGGTGGATGCTCCTGGAAGCTCCCCAGCTGATTTGTCCCTAATCTGTGTCTTCAACTATTCTTCATCAACACCGCTGGAGTCATTCTTCTTAAAGGAAAATTAGACCATGTCCCTTCTTAGAGCCTTTTAAGTGGTCTGCACTACTTACTGGAAAAAGCCCAAGCACTTTAGCATAGCTATAAAATCCCCCACACCCTCATCCTTGTCTTTGTGTGCTCAGCTGCCACTCTCTCCTTTTCATTTGTGCTCCAGCAGTACCAAACTCTTCATTGCTTCTCATCAATCATGTACCATTTCATACTTCCCTTTCTTCATACAGTTTAGCTCCTTTGGTTGGAATTCCCTTGCTTCCCTTGCCCATATGGTAAATGCCTAGTTTCCATCATAACACTGATAGAGCATCACCTTCCTGTGATGCCTCAGATAGAACGTGCTCTTTTGTACATTTTATATAAGTCCACTTTTGTATCTATCACATTATGTTGTTTCATCTGTTAGCATGTCTGTCTTCTACTTTACTTTGTAAGTTTCTCGATTATTGCAGAACAAATTAAATCAGCAAAATGACATTTGGTCAAACCATTCAACACCTGTCAGGATGGAAACTGGAAGCCACCCAGCTTCTCCCCCGGGGTGAAAACCAATAGACTAGGAAAAGCTCTGCATTCATGTCTGGTGTACCTCCATAAATCACATTTGAGGCAAGCTATCCTGCCACTCTTGTCTCCCCATCACTGCCCAAACTAAGACTTCCCTGACATCATTAAAAAATGCCATGGGGAAGGAGAGATTCCTAAGGTCCCCTGACCATGCACACTTCCTCTTCTCTCCTCTCTAGTGGGTATCAGACTGCCCTCTTTCTGGTGGGTTCTTCCCATCACTCAGGGAATCCCCCTTGTTTGCCCATACCTGTGTGAGTAATAGTTTAAGTTGTTTGTAGTCCCTGGCTTTGGTGTGCTGTTTTGACATCTGATATCTTAAAAAGTTAGACCCTATATGCTCAGGGCATCAGTATAAGAACTCAGTAAAACTTATTTGTTCAATCAGGTTAGTATAGGTCACTAAAAGAACTGTCTTAGTGAACTGAGTACAAGAATAATCTTAAAATTATGGTAATAAATGAGCGATTAAGGATTTAGGTTTGTTTTCTCCAAAGAATTTAAAATATTTTACTTAAAAATCTTGATTTTAGTCTTATTTTAATTAATTAGCTCTTGATTGACACACACAGAGAAAGTACAAAAGAGGATCTGGGCCAGCTCTAGTGGATTAATGGTGCCTCAGCTATTTAAAGCCTTAGTCCCCTTTAAATTCTCTGGTTCTGCCAGTTGGTGCAAATACAAAAGAATGGGCAGCTGAAGTCTTTAAGAACAGAATTTTTTCACCCTTTCTGGACCCGAGAACTGGTTTATTAGACAAAAGAACCTTAAACATGGATTAGGAATGACTTATCCTCTTAACCTCAGGCACATGAACATCAGAAAAAGAGCTATTCTAATAGCATTAGGAATCCTGGTTGTGCTAATCCAGTTTATGAAATTTTAGATTGTTTATGGGTCATTCTCAGACAATGGGAAAATAAGTTTATTAATAAGAGAAAGTTGTTAACAATTGGCCAAATGTCCACACATATCTTTATTCCTTTACTTATCACCGTGTATTATCTGGCTTTGTGTTTGTTTCCCTACTTAGAGAGTTTCTTGAGACAGTGCCCCTGTTTATTTGTCATTGTATGGTAAAGCCCAGGACTTAGTAAGTAGTTACTAAATATTTTATGCTATTGTGAGTGGTAGTTTTTAAATTTGAATTTCTGCTTGTTAGGTACCAGCATATGGAAATAAATTTAATTTTTGTAAACTGATCTTGTATCCTGTAATCTATCTGATCTCATTTACTCTAGGAGTTTTTTAAATAGATCCCATTATATTTTCTAATAGGAGATCATGTTGCTATAAATAAAAACAGTTTCACTTCTCCCTTTTCAATCTAGATGCTTTTTATTTCTTTTATTTTCTTGTCTTATTGCATTTGTGAGAACCTCCAGGACAGTGTTGGATAGAAGTAGTGAGAGAGGACATCCTTGTCTAGTTCCTGCCTGATTTTAGATAGAAAATATTGAGTCTTTCACCATAAAGTATGATGTTGATGTCCTTTATCAGGTTGAGTAAGTTTTCTACTTATTGAGGGTTTTGAATCAGGAATGGGTGTTAGATTATGTCAAATGCTTTTTTTGTATTCATTAAGATTATCATATGAATATTGTTTATTAGTTATTATTGTGAATTCTGTTTATTTTTTCAGAATTTTAAACCAACTTTTCACTTCTAGGATAACCCAGAAACATATATTATCATTTTTTATCAACTTTCAGATTTTGTTTGTGAGTTTTTACATCCACGTTCGTGTAGGATGTTGGTCTAAACTGTATTTTTTCTTGTAATGTTTTTTGTCTAGTTTGTGATGGTTTTGAAAAATGAGTTAGAAATTGTTATCAGCTCTTAACTCTTTAAGATTTTGTACAGAATTACTCTTCTTTCTCCCTTCAACATTTGGTAACTTCATCAGTGAAGTCATTTAAGTCGGAGCTTTTGTTTTCAATAGAGATAGGAGTCTAGGTTATGTATTTCATTTGAGATATCTATTTCATAAGATTTGTTCTTTGTGTCTTTTGAAGAACTTACCACTCAAAAAAAAAACTTACCACTTCATTTAGGTTAGTGAATATACTGGCCTAATGTTGTGCATAGTTCCATTTTATTTTTTTAATATCTATAGAATCTGTAGTTATGTTGCATCTCTCATTACTGATACTGGTAACTATACCTTTTTCCTTTTATACACTGATAAGTCTGGCTAGAGTTTTATCAATTTTATTGATCTCAAAGAATGATTTTTTAAAACCTATTTATGTGTTTATGTTTAAAACTGAATTTCTTGTTGGCAGAATATAGTTTGGTCTTGCTTTTTTATCCAGTCTGACAATATGTGCCTTTTAGATGGGATATGTAGACCATTCATATTTAACATGACTATTGATGTGGTTTAAATTTTAAATCATCTTATTATTTGCTTTCTGTTATCTCTTCTGTTCTTTGTCCCTCATCCCCTTTTTTACTGCCTTCTTTTGGATTAATAAATTTTTGTTATTGTTATTAATAAATACCATCTAGTGTATTTTCATATCAGTATAGTTTTCATCTCTAGAGTTTCTATTTGGGTCTTTTTTACATCTTCCATATCTCTACTTAAATTTTTGCATTTTTTAAATATACCTCTCTGATAATTAGAACATATGTGTCAGTGTCAATTGGCTGATTTTTATCTTAATTATAGGTTATATTTTTCTGCTTTTTTGCATGCCTGGTAATTTTTTATTGGTTACCAGGCATTTTAAATTTTACCTTATTGGTTGCTAGATTATTTGTATTCCTTTAAATGGTCTTTTCTTTTTTTTAAAGATTTTATTTATTTATTTGACAGAGAGAGAGACAGCAAGAGAGGGAACATAGGCAGGGAGAGTGGGAGAGGGAGAAGCAGACTTCCCGCCAAGCAGGGAACCCAATGCCGGGGTCAATCCCAGGACTCCGTGACCTGAGCTGAAGGCAGACGCTTAATGACTGAGCCACCCAGGCACCCCATCCTTTAAATGGTCTTGTGCTTTGTTCTGGGATTCAATAATTTTGGAAACAGGTCCTTTTGAGTTTTGTTTTTTAAGATTTCTTAGGTGGGATTGAAGCAGTGCTCAATGTAACGCTAATTTTCCAATACTGTCCAAGTGCTTTTCTGTGTCAAAAAACGTTTCTGTGTGATCTACCAAATTCTCCTTCACTCATGAGATTTTCTAGTCTGCATGATGGCAATAAATAGGTCCTATTCTCAGCTCTGTGTGGGTGACTAGCAATTTAACCTCTAATCCAGTCAGGTGATTCTCTTGGGTTTGGGTAATTTGGTTACATAAAAGCACTGATAAATATTTCAGCAGAATACTTAAAGGGGACATGATGCAGAGTTTCAGAATTCTCTCTGTAGATTTTCCCCTCTATAGGGCTCTCCTGTAAACTCTAAGTCACCTCATTCTCCCCAGATTCTCAGCTTCATCTCTTCGACTCAGAGAATCTTCTAGCCTCAATTTAGGTTCATTTTCTGGGCATCACAGCACAGAAACCTTTCAAAGCATTAAACTGGTGCAATCAGATGGCTTACCTTGTTTAGTGGTCATTGTTTTTTATTGGATAATGTCGAGTATCTTGGACCCTGTTTTAACTTTTTTATTATTTCAGGCAAGAGGATAAATCTAGTCTTTAGTGCTAAATTTTTGTTGGTAGCTGAAGTTCACCAAATGATAAATATTTGTTTTGAAATAAATTTCAGGAAACTGCTTGAACTTCATATAGAACAGCTTGTGTGTGTGTGGGGGGCTGTGTTGCCTATCTTTGGAAGTGGGAAAGTGAGATTATGGAATTTTATGACTGATTGCATTAGGTGTAATATGATGGTAATAGAGGTTAGATAATGCAGGAGGCAAGAAACTTAAAAATGGCCGCTGTTATGGACATTGGGGAGGGTTTGTGCTTTGGTGAATGCTGTGAAAGATGTAATCCTGATGATTCACAGACCTGTACCCCTTGGGCAAAGAATAAAAATAAAATTAAAAAAAAATGGCCGCTGTTAAGACTTGTAAGATATAAATAGTGTCACACACTGTCTATATGATGGTGAGTCAAAAGACAAAGACCCTTTCTTCATCAAACATCATTATAGTTTGCATGAGGACAAGTGTTTGATTGCTTAATTTATAATTTTTTCCATTCATTGAGATGTTTTATTTCATTAGGATAGACAATAGAACCCCAAGAATATAAAACATGTAATATGTATTACCTCACAGTTTTGTATTTCCCTGCTATAGCACCCATATTATATTATAATTGACTATTTATCTGTTTCTCTAACCAGTCTGTCAGCTTCTCTACATCAAGATTAGGGTATTATATTTAGCCTTTTTATCTCCATTATCTAACAATGCAGAACATAAAGCTGGTGTCAGTGAGTGAATAAATGAATGGAGAAATAGATGAATGAATGGTATACATTTTCTCTATTAGGGTTGATTGTCAAGGAAGTCATTTTGGATAAATGAATCTTTTGGTTACTTTTAGGTCACTGCCCTGACACCTACCAGTCAAAATATACCAACACATTTATCTTCAGGTCTAACTGAAGTTGGTGTGTAATAATAATAGGGTTATGTGTTCAGTATATGTTTTTTCAAGTTTTAATACTAATCTCTTTGAGGACTTCAAGGTTTTTGGTTCTTTTTTTTTCTTTCGCCTTCAAATTTAAACAAATGAATAGTAGTACTTCCTAAATTCAAATAAGTGAGAAGCTAATTATATGCACATTTGAACAATATCCCGTATTTGCTTCATAATGATCTTCCAATATGAAGCAATAAATAAGTAAGTAAGTAAGTAAAAATTTAAAAAGGCAGCAGTTAATTGTGGACCATGTCCCGGGCAGCAGGATGCTTATATAGGTCTCTAAGACCTAGAACAATACTTGGGAATGAATGAAGGACTGAAGAGATGAATGAACAACACCTCATCCTTTTCAAGGTTAATTTACTATGTCAAAATGACTCCTGGAGCATAACGGGGCAAAAGGAAAAGGTAAGCCTATTTAGCAAGGTAGTATCTTTAGCTGATGAGGATGCTATTATCATGGTTTATTAAGAGAATACCATTTTTTTAAAATGCCTGTTCAATAAAATTGATATTTTATACCCAGGTGGCCTTGGGCCACAGTAGAAAATGGGCAAGCAGATTGTTTTCCACGGTATTTGTGCAATAGAATGCCTTAGCTCAGCCCAAACTATTCAAGCCATGATTCAGTACTCTGAATTTCAATCAAGTTTGTAAAATGAGATGTCAGATTGAAAACCTCTGCCAGAATTAAGTTACTCTCAGAAGGTCCTTCGATGTAATCAGCAGAATAGTACAAGGGCACACAGGGGAAGAGAAGGAGAAAAGCCATGCATAAAAGAAAACATGGTAAAGCTGTGCATAAGTTATGGAGCTTTAATGCTATTTTATAATTAAACATTTGGCCACATATTTGATAAGTCATCACATATAATTATGAAAAAGTGAAATATCAGATTAATATCCATTAAATATCCATTAAATATGCTCAACTCAGACTCGTTGAATTGCTTATTTCCAAACTCTGCTAATCTTACATACAAAAAAAAGTTTGAGGGATAAAAATAGCCAAATCAGTAGATGCTAATAGCTTACCATGCAAGCTTTGATGATGAGTTTGCAAGCCTGCTGATAATGGCACAAAAATGTACACTAGTGGGGCGCCTGGTTGGCTCAGTGGGTTAAAGCCTCTGCCTTCGGCTCAGGTCATGATCTCAGGGATCGAGCCGTGCATTGGGGTCCCTGCTTGGCAGGAAGTCTGCTTCCTCCTCTCTCTCTGCCTACTTGTGATCTCTCTCTGTCAAATAAATAAAATCTTTTAAAAAAATGTACACTAGAGCTGTGAGATATTCCATGAAGCTGTGACAATGTCTTTATCTGGCTTCAATCATAAATGCAGAAATTCACATTCAATCAGATTTGCTAGCTTCCCCCCCACACACTGTAAATCTCTATAATCTTTCTTTTAGTTAATCATAACTGCCTGGTTGTATGCAGTTGAGGCAATTATTCAAAGAATCTAGTGATTCAAACGAATCACTTTGATTTTTAGTGTTCATACTTCTGAATAAATACTTTAAATTTTTTGTTTGAATAATCTCCTGTTAGATTACTTTTAAATTTTTTAATTTTTAAAAAGATTTTTTTAATTTATTTGAGAGAGAGCAAGCAGGAGAGAAAGCAAGCAGGAGGGAGGAGCAGAGGGAGAGGGAGAAGCAGGCTCCATGCTGAGCAGGGAGCATGACATAGGGCTCAATCTGAGGACTCTGGGCTGAAGGTAGATGCTTAACTGACTAAGCCACCCAGGCGCCCCGTTAAATTACTTTTTAAATATATTTTTGCATGAGGACACATTTCTAAGTTCCTAACGTGTTATTATTTATATTCATTAATTAAAGATGTTTATTTAATTAGGGATTTCTTTTAATAACCAGTTTAGAAAGGCTCCAATTACACTGAAATTACATTTTAACTGTTATATTCAAAAGATCTATTGTAGATTATTATGGCTGTGAATCTCATACCTAGCAGACCAAAGATTTGAAAGAATTAGAATAAGGTTCACATGTGAAATAGGGCAGAAGAAACAGAGGTGTGATCTCTTCTCTGAAGGGCATTAAATTAATTTCTCTCCTTTGGAAAGAATGAGACTATTTAATCAGTCACTGGATCACCGGACCTTTTCAGAGCTTCTGGAATGGTAAGAAGTGAAGAGAAAAGGAAGTGACTAGGAGTTCTTTCTTCCTCCCCAACCTATATCCAAACTGGATTAAGTTGGAAACATTAGCTGGCTTTACAGAAATAAATAGATTTGTTGGTCTTTTTGAATTAACCAGTCAGATTAGTATAGTAAAACTACAATCAATTCAATAAACATTTCAGTCATACCAAAGACTTATCATATTTTATTTGACTAGACTAGATTAGTATAGACTCAGACTATTATTAGACTAGACTTAGAATCCAAGATTAGTGTAAAGGAGCTTAGAGATAATCTAGTACAAATCTCCCACTTTTCATGTTAGGATATTAAAGTTCAAAAAGATTATTTGTCTAACCTATTGGTAAAAGTCCGAGATCTTACTGCTTTTACTCTGAGTTTAGTCAGAATTGAAATGGCCTTGGTATGGAATATAACAACTAGATTTGGGTATGTTAAAGTGTACTTATCAATCTTAATCTTTTCTTCCCATCAGAGAATGTTTACCTTCCGACAACCCACTTGTGGCCCATATGGATGCCATTATAGCACTTTTCTGTGTCACTGTTGATTATCAAGGTTGGGGATCCAGGTCTTGTCTCCTATTTGAGCTATACCCAGTATGAATGCCCAGACTGAGTTCACAGGCAAAATGTACTCCTTACCATGGAAACCAATTTTCATGAACCCAGCTTTTAGGACTCAGTCAAGCCAACCAGAATTAGGCTATAATCATGCTAGATTCAAATAGTCATGTTAGTTAAAATCATGTTACATGAGAAATAAGGTAGTGTTTGCCAAACTTGTTCAGAGAGAAATTCAGACTCATTAGGTCTGAGTTGATAGGTTAGGCAAGGTTGAGAAACAATGTCTGGTATCAGGGAAAGAAAAGCGTAAAAGGCAAGATCAGAGGTAGATCAGACACAGAGACGGGATCTTCATCTTTTTGGTTAGAACATGCTTCAAAGTTGAGGTCATTCAGGGACATTATTGGCTCTGTGGAAAGGCCTAGTGCTCTAAAATTACCTAGTTGGTGCTTCCTCTAGTGTTGTCTAATTAATTCAAGTTTACTTCACTGTGTCAAATTATAAGTCCCTGCAGTTCCTGATGTTTCCTGTGTCTGGCATCACCGTCACCTGATTCGCATTGCTGGAATTAAGACAAAAATGGATTACATAAGGATGGTGAAGAAAACCTATACAGAGGAATTCTTTCCATTAAAGATGATTTAAAACTTTTCCTTTTAAAAATCACTGGCTGAGATTGTAGATGTACAGATATCTCTTCAACAATGGCAGGAAAACTTCATTTTCTTGAATACTTTTAGCCTCTGAATCTTGTGGAAAAGAAATGCTTTTTGTTGTGGCAGTGTGACAGGAGGCTATGGAAAATTGTTCTTGCGTATAGATGATCTGGAAAGCTGTTCAATTCTGGCTTAATTCTCATCAACATCACATGGCTCATCCTCTGAGATATATTTTTTTTTCCTGGTAGAAAGGATATCTTATTTTACCTCCTTGTGACTTTGTTTCCTCTTTTAAATTTCCAATGTTAATTATACCTACCTCAAAGAGTTCTCATGAGAGTAAAAGAAGTTATTAACGCAAAGTGCTCAGAATCCTGCCTGGCAGTAGGTGCTCATTAAATGTTAGCTTATTACTGTCACTTCAGAAGGAGAGTAGTTATGATTCTGTAGTAAGACAGAAAAGAATCATTGGATCATGTGGGAAGATTGATGACAAATGATGGCCCTTATCCATGCCCCATGCAATCTGTCTTTACAAGTCCTCCTATCAAGAGATGGAGTCTCTTTTCTCACTCCTTGAATGTGGGCTGGACTGTGACTTCCTTAAAGTGACAGAATGCGGTAGAAGACATGCTGTGCCAGTTCCGGGCCTAATCCTTTAGAGGTATTGCACAATTCCACTCTGTGTCTTGGGACTTTTGACTGCCATGAAAAAAGCCCAGGCTAGCCTGTTTAGAATGTGAGAGACCACATGAAATGAAGATAATTCAGCTCAGGTGAGGTCATTCCAGATCAGATAAGACCAGACAAACTGTTCTTCTGAGCCCAGCTGAGGTTGCTGAACTGCAGAATTGTGAGCTAAATAAATAGTCATTGTGTTAAGCTTTCATATTGCAAGGGTGGTTGATAGAGGGGCAGAGGGCTTTTGGGAAGAAGGCAAGTTGTGGGAAGGTGGCCAGAAAATGTATGGTAACCAAGAGTTTAATAAGGTTTGATAGGGTTTGTTAACCAGATTTGTCAGTGCCTTCTCCACCGGTGAGTTGCAGACTTCTCCTCTTCCTGGCATGGGAACGAAAGACATCTTTACAAATGGAAATTTCCTTCATATATGAATTTTTTTTTTTACAAAAGGGAAATGTATGCCCTGAATTTAGGTCTTTTTCTGGGTGTTCTGGTTCTCAGTAGCCTTTAGCTCAAAATAACCCATATGCCAAAGAGGCATATTTTGGGGTGGTGTATTCTGGTACTATTTAAGATACAGAAGAAAAAACCCCCAAAACTCCTGTTCTTAAGGAGTTATATTAATTTCTTATTATTACCACACACTCAGTGACTAAAGCAACACAAATTTATTATCTTATGGTTCTAGAGGTCAGAAGTCTAAATTGGTTGTACAGGGTCACTTTCCTTCTGGAGCCTCTAGGAGAGAATCTATTTCCTTGACTTTTCCAGCTTCTGGAGGCTGCCTATATTTTGACTTCTTGCCCCTTCCTGTCTTGAAGCCAGCTGTACAGCATTTTCTCTTCTTTGCTTTTTGCTTCCATCTTCACATCTCTTTGTCTCTGATGCTCCTCCTGTCTTTCTTTTCTATAGGACCCTTGTGATTACATTGGGTCTACCCAGATAATCCAGGATAATCATTGTATCTCAAGGTCTTTATTGTAATTACAAATGCAAAGGTTTTTTTAAAATTATATAAGGTATATAATCACAGGTTTTGTGGATTAGGACATGAACTTATTTGGGGACCTGTTATTCAACTGGGCACAAGGAGGTTGCATTTTAGTAAAGTTGACCTTTATAGGATAAAGCCCAAGTTTTTGAATATAAGTCAGATAAATTTTTATGATCTTTCTTCCCAGCTTTATCTCTAGTAACTCTCTGCCTCAGATACATAGTTCAGAAATCCTGCTGCTATTACTTCTCCCTAACAAATCTGTTATTTCTCATCCCTGTGATTTGCCCCTTTCTACAAGGCCCTGCTTCCGCATACCCCTTCTCAACATCCCAGCACCCTTTGCCTGGAAAAATACTCAGCAAGGGGCATCACCTTGTCTGAGAAGTGGTGTTCCTCCTGTTGACTCCCAAATGATCCTTTGCCTGCCTCCACCATTGACTTTGTTACACTTAGAACTATCTGTTTATGTGTTGGTTGCCTTGCTCCATAAATAGCTCCTTGAGAGTCGGGAGTGTGCCATTCATTTTTCGAGCTTCAACACTTAGCATAGTACCTGGCACACTATAACGGCTTAAGAATTGTCAAATGAGGAAGTATCACAGAAATTATTTATCTATTACTAATTATATGAAGAAGAAAGGAGGGAAAAGTTGAAGGAGTTTTTTGTTTTTTGTTTTTATATCTTGAATTGTTAAGAAAGTTTGGCAAAGAGCAGATTTCTTGCAGAGCCTGGAGAAGGAACAGCAAACGGGAAAGATGAGATGAGATATACATGACTCACAGGCAGTGATGATAACAAGAGCCAGAGGCACTGAAGCTTCAGGACTGCTCCTCTCATTGGGGTGTTTTTGACGTGTGCCTGCTTTGATCCCTGCTGTGTAGCTATGGCCCAGGATGTTCCAGAATAAACAAACAAACAAACAAAAACACCAACAACAGAAAAAACAAAAACAAAAACAAAACCACTTACCGTTTCCTGTTCCCAAGATCCAGGGTGTGTTACAGAAGAAACACACGGTGAAGGAGTTGTTGACAAAAGAAAATCCTCTCCCAAAGGTAAATGGTCTCTCCAACATGGCTGAGAGTTGAAGCAAAAGAAAAGATACACAGAGAGGACATTGCAGTGTGCAGGAGAAAAGCAGAATGCAACATAAAAGCAGAGACAAGATAAAAGGGTGAGGTCAGCAAAGCTGTACTAGTAATGGCGGCAATGGATTACCGAAACCATACGTGAAGGGATTTTGTCAGCCTCTTGGACAACACATGGTGCACAGATAGTGACATCTCAGTTGCCCTTATACTAAGAAACAGGACAACACAGTTGACAGATCAGGACTGGGGGAAAAAAGACACACAGAAACACACTGCTATTGATCCCTGTATTCCCTGTATGGGAGGCCATGTCGAACTCCCATTGTGAGTTTATTTTTAGAAGCATAAATCCCATCATGGATTATGTCCAAGTTAAATCATTCTTATTAAACTTATCTGAGATGTGGCTTCAGTTATTCTCAAAAACTGCTTTCTGAAATAGAGCTTTCTTTTTAGAAATTTGTTAAATTTATACAATAGTCAGATCTTATTGACCATCTCAGACTAGCCTATTATAAATGTGCTGCTACTTTAACCTTCCCAGCTTGGCAGAGAGAGAGGAGAATATGAATTTTTAAAAGGAGGGAGTGTGTGAAACAAGCTTTGGGGAGCTGTTGGAAAATCAAGCACTCTCATGCTACACATATTAAACAGTTTGAGAGGCAAACAGCTGGGGCTGTACCTAAGCAAGTATCTGATGGGACTTGATTCAAAAAGGAAGCTCTTTCTAGAATATGATGTGTTTTAGAGTTGATTGTCCCGCTCCCATATCCTGGTATTTGTTAGGATACATAAGCTGAGGTCAAAGTCACTGTAGTTGCACAAAGGGCCCACAACGTGCAGGAACTTTTCCAGTGGTGAATAAAACAGGCAAGACCTCTGCTTCTCAGTGTGATAAATCAGAAGAAGTAAAATGATTAATTACCACTTATTCTAGCCTGTGTCTTCCAGATAGCACAGATTTCACTATATTTTGTCTAGCTCAACCTGGCCTTTATGGATGAATCATCATAGCATAATTTATGCCTGCAACATGCCCTAATTGTTAGATAAGTTAAGGATCTTGTCTTGGTCTAGTATCTATCAAGGTAACTGTATTTATGTCAGGTTTCCAAATAGATGATAAAATTCTCCCCAAGGCAAAGATTTTTCTGAGCTCCTTGTATAAAAGTCTGCAAATAGAAATAATTGTCTACTACATGATACAGGTTCCCTTGAGAGTATATATTATGATTTCAGAGTTTATCCCAAATCTGAATTTTTCAGTCAAGCCTTTTCCTTTTCTGTACTACTTCATTTAGAAGTGAGAAGCAAAGATTTGGGGGTGGGGAGGAGGAAGTATTCATTTTTTATATAAGGATAATTTCATTTATTTTCCTTTTCCAGATATTCATGTTTTTTTGTTTTTATTTGAAAAAATGTTGTACATGATAGAATTTAGAACAGCTCCAAAGATAAATGCATTAAAAAATAAGGCTTCATATCCCCCAGATTCAACAGTCACTGTTTATCAATTTCTGGTAAATATCTTGCTGAAACATTCTTTTCAGGTATCTATATCTACATAGATTTAAAATTTAAAAGATATAAAAATGAAAACAGAGAGCAGGGTTGATAATAAGTATTTTAAGAAGACAGTTCTTTCAAATACCATTTTCCCCCAAAACATAATTTTACAACTCTTAAGCTGACTGGGTATGTAGGCAATAGTCTTTAGACTTTTTGTTTGTTTGTTTTAATTTTAAGGGAAAGGTAACTACTGTTCATTGGGGCACATTGTATGCACATTCTATATGAGGCACTTTATACATATTATCTCGTTTGAGCTCTCAAAGATGTCAAGAAGGAAGTATTAGTCTCATTTTATAAATAAGGAAACTTCATGTCAGAGAGATTGAAGTTTTTAATGTCACACCACTGGTTAGTAATGGAGCCTCAATTAGAACCCACTCCTTTATGATCCCAATATTTATGCTCATCAAATTACATTCTAGGTCCTATTTGTTATGTTTAATATTTTGCCTATAAACATGAATATGACAATTGATATTAGCTCAGTGGTTTAAAAAATCCCTAGCAGGGATCTGTACCTGTAAATTTATGCTGCTTAAATTTGTGCTTAATATCACTCTGTATTTGACATTATAAAGCCATAAATATTCAGTAGAGTAAAATCCCTTTTGAGAACCTGAGAGTAGTAAGAGCTGCATCAGAGGAGACCTGCAGATGGCACTGCTGCCCATGTCACCAAAATCAAACTTCCTAATAGTTCAAATAAAACAGAAGATAGGCATTTTAGGAATTATCAAACAGTGAATCCAGAAGTTAAATTCAACGAACATTTGAGTGATCTATAAATTGTGTAATTCCTTCCCATTCATGGTTTGACACTGAAATTTAATGAACAGTGAGTATAATGCTTAACAGTGTTCTAGCCTAGTGATAGGTAGAATACAAGGCTTTGTGGAGGAGACACGAGACTATCAATTCAACTTGGGAAGAGAAAGAAATTTGGACTCTACTTGAGCATAAGGTGCTGCCTGACAAATCTTGTCACTTAAGAATCATGAGAGAGATTGGACTACTAAAATCTAAAGATGGATGCAGTCTTTAGAATTTCCAAGTAACCTGGAACCTGATGAAAAAACCACAAATACAAAAGTCCGAGACATTGTACATGATGAACAAGAATGCCAGGTCTTTACCACTGTATTTTTAGCTTCACCATGAATTTTTAGGAAAAATTACTCTCAGTCTTTAATCTTAACCAGTCATATAAGTTTTAGAAGACAAAGAGAGCTACTTTCTCTTGAGTCATTAAGAGACATAAAGTTCTGGAGAATGAATG
This sequence comes from Ailurus styani, assembly GCA_002007465.1. NCBI lineage: Eukaryota > Metazoa > Chordata > Mammalia > Carnivora > Ailuridae > Ailurus > Ailurus styani. The sequence continues at coordinate 755,319 of LNAC01000132.1, read as the reverse complement.
CTAAGATTTTTATAGGGTTGATTCTGGTTGATAAGATTATGGGTGATTTAAAATTTTATTTCCAAATCATCTACAATAGACAGACAATACTTTTTAATAAGAGAGATTAAAATTAGTAAATACTAAGGTAAAAAAAAACCCTGAAAACTGATTTTTGCCACCTCTCCTTTGTCCCTTTTTCTCTCATATTAACACAAATCTTCCCCACCCTTGCCCCCCACCCCCTGTTGCTTTGTGTTCATTTTAATGCTATGGATCCTCTGTGGTGAATATGAAGTGTTCCGTACAGACCTCCATTTAGTGCGATGTCATGAGTTCTCCCAGCTGCCAGGAATATTGGCTGTAGTACTCCTTAGGAATTGTATGCTTGGCGGAAGGGAGTTGTCTCACCTAAGATTACACCCCTTCTTCAGAAACAACCATATTCAGTGACCAGTTTATGTAAAGGTACAAATGTCCAGCATTTTCTCTCAGTTTGAGACAATTCTGAAGAGCCCTCCCACCTTCAGAAGCCCTCACTGGGATCAGCTGCACTGCAGTTCAACTTTTTCTTTTGCCCCAGCCCAACTCCATCACTTTCTTACAAGTATTCCTGAGTGTACTTCCCAGTAAACTTAGGCAAATATGTCTCAAAATATAGGGGTCATGTCCTAAAACGGAACTAAGACTAGTCCAGAAAGGTGAGTAAAATAGAATTTTGGAGCAGGATCAGCCAATGGCTGTCTCATAATGAGGGGACTATCACTGGTGGCTGGTGAAGTACTGATAGTCATTGCCCAAACTTTAGTGGTGCTGGACTGCCACCAACTCCCAGCCGAGTTAGCAAATCTAAGACCAATCTAAGTATCAATCAGTTGTTCTCTGGGATTGCAGATTTTTACAAGTCTACTATCACTTTTATTTTTCTTTATAAAATATATTTTTCTCTAGATGCTTTTAAGATTATCAGTAGTTTTTAGCAATCTGATTATATGTGTCTTTGCAGTTTTCTTTTGTTGGGGGTTACATGAACTTCTGTGGGTTTATAGTCTTCATCACATTTAGAAAAAATGCAGCCATTATTTTTGGCTAGTAATTTTTATGTCCTTCCTTTTTCTTCTCTCATTCCAAGGTTTCTTTCTTTTTTTTAAAAAATACATTTATTCGAGAGGGAGAGTGCATGTGAGTGCATGGAAGTAGGGGGAGGGGCAGAGGAAGAGAATCCTCAAGCAGACTCCCTGCTAAGTGCAGAGCCTATTGCGGGTCTGGATCCCTCAACTGACCCATACTTTCACATAGCTCACTGAGGCTCTGTATTATTTTTTCAGTTTTATTTCCTCTTTATTTTGGATAGTGTCTATGGCTCTCTCAAATTTACAGATATTTTCTTCTGCTGTGTCTGATTTGCTCTTATTTCATTACGTAGGTTTTTCATTTTGGGTATTGTGTTTTTAATTTTTATAGCTTCTATTTGGATCTGTTTTTATAACTTCCATTCTATCACTATATTCCCTATTTCGTTCATATTCTATAATATGCTTATAATAATTATGTTAAAGTATTTATTAATTCCATTATCTGTCATTCCTGCATGTTTCTATTGACTGATTTTTCCCCCTTTGGTTATGGGTAATGTATTTTCTGTTTCTTTGCACATCTGGTAATTTTTCTTTTTCTTCTTATTACTTTTCTATTGAAGTATATTGACAAATGACATACCAGTTTCAGGTGTACAATATGATTCACGTATTTATTACAAAATGATCACACAATATATGTCTCGTAATTTTTGAGTAGATGATGGACATTGTAGCTTTTACACTGTTGAATGCTGGGTTTCTCTGTATTTTTAAAAATATGGAATTTTGTGAACAGTGCAGGTCCATGCCATAGGAGTCTGTAAAATTTGGAGATTTGAAACTCAGTCGCATACCTGAGATAAAAACACTTGGTCACAGGCCGGGTGAACACAGAGTTCAGATGGAAACCAGGGAGACAAAAGTGATTGATTACTTTTCTGTGAGGCCTCACTGAAGAGTGGGCGGTATAATCTTTCAGCTCCAGAGCTAGAGAGCAGGGCGCTGCCATTTTCATCCTCCCCCCATTGGTGGTAAAAGCCTTCAGGGAACAAAACAACACCACATAGTAGAATCCAGAGCTGCTTACACTGAGCCTGGCCCCCTGGCAAGGGAGGTGCATTTCCACAACTGCAAGGGTACCTGAGAATCAATGCAATAGTCCTCCCCCCCATCCAGAAGACCAGCAAGAACAACTGGCTAGAACCAAGTTTACTGATCACAGAGAACTGCAAAACTTTAGCTGTTGGGGAAAACAGCTAAAGTGTATAGCATTTGTATTTTTTTTTAATTTAGTTTTTTAGGGTTCTTTTTTAAAAATTTTTTTCAGTTCCTTTTTTATTCCTTTAAAATTTATATATATGTATATGTATATATATACACACATACACATATATTATATATATATAGTGTGTGTATATATATGTATATACACACATATATATGTATATATATTTACTTTTGGTTTCCTTTCATTGTATTTTATTTTTGTATGTATATAAATTTTTCCTTCTTTCCTATTTTGGGATTTCGTTTCTTTTAACAAACAGACCAAGATACACCCAGGATCTAGTTTATTATTTTGTTCTCTTTTGTTTCCTGCTTGATTTTTTCTTATTTTGTTTTGATTTCTTCTGGTTTGCTTCCCCCCCCCCCCGTTCTTATTATTGTCTTTTCTCTCTCTTTCTTGTATTCTTTTCTGGACATAATGATGAGACAAAGAAATTCACCCTAAAGGAAAGAACAGGAGGCAGTACTCACTGCCAGGGATTTAATGAATACAGATATAAATAAGATGTTTAAAATAGAATTTAAAACAATGATTATAAAGATACTAGCTGGGCTTGAAAAAAGCATAGAAGACACTAGAGAATCCCTTACTGTAGAAATAGAAGAACTAAAATCTAATCAGGCTGAAATTAAAAATGCTATTACAGGATTTCCTTCTTCATTGGTGTCCATGGTTCTTGGTCATGCTGCTTCAAAGAATGAAGAGATAGACCAGAGTGGTGGGCAGCAAAGCAAGGTTTATTGAGGGATAGTAAGGCTTATTGAATGATAGAGTACACAGCTCCCCAAAGAGGGAGGGGCTCCAGGAGGGTGCCACTGGAGTTTCTAAGTCTGGGGGTATGCATGGGCTTGTTGGTGGGCTGTTTTAATCTGATTAACCTCTGTAAGCCTGTCACCTAGGTTTTGTCATCTATCATGTGGAAAAGGGTAAAAAGCACCTTCCAGGGTGGTGTAAAATCTTTTTAAGGGTGGTTTGCCCTTAGGGTGGGGGCTTGTTGTCCCTCTCTGCTTTTCTTCCAACTATCCTTCATCAACGCTATTACTAAGATGCAGTCACAAATGGAGACTCTAACAGTTATGATAAATGAGGCAAAAGGGAGAGTCAGTGATATAGAAGACAAAATGATGGGAAATAAGGAAGCTGAGAAGAGAGAAAGACAGCTTGTAGATCACAAAGGGTGACTTTGAGAACTCAGTGATTCCACAAAGCAATATAATATTTGTATAATACCCAGAAAATGAGAGAGAGAGAGAGAGAGAGGCAAAAGATTTATTTGAACAAATTATGGCTGAGAATTTCCTTAATCTGGGGAAGGAAACAGGCATCCAAGTCTAGACGGCACAGGGACCCCCCCTCAAAATCAATAAAAATAGGTCAACACCTTGACATATAATAGTGAAGCTTGCAAATTTCTGAGATAAACAGAAAATCCTGAAAGCAGCTTGGGACAAGAGGTCCTTAACCTACAAGGGTAGACACAAGGCTGGCAGCAGACTTGTCCACAGAGACCTGGCAGGCCTGAAAGGACTGGAGTGATAAATTCAGCATGCAAAATGGGAAACATATGGAGCCAAGAATACTTTATTCAGCAAGGCTGTCATTCAGAATAGAAGGAGAGATAAAGAGTTTCTAGGACAAACAAAAACTAAAGGACTTTGTGATCACCAAACCAGCCCTGCAAGAAATATTACAGGGGATCCTTTGAACAGAGACAGAACTCAAAAGAAACACAGACCAGAAAGGAATAGAGACAATCTACAGGAACAGCGACTTCACAGGTAATACAATGGCACTAAATTAATATCTTTCAATAATTATTCTAAATCTTAATGTGCTAAATGCTACAACCAAAAGACACAGGGCATCAGATAGGATAAAAACAAGACCCGCTGATATGCTGTCTATAAGAGACTAATTTCAGACCCATACACACCTCCAGATTGAAAGTGAAGGGATAGAGAACCATTTATCATGCTAAGGGACTATCAAAAGAAAGCTGGGATAGCCATCCTTATATCAGACAAACTAGATTTTAAACCAAATACTAATAAGAGATGAAAGACACTATATCAGAATAAAAGGCATCTATCCAAGAAGATCTAACAACTGTAAATACTTATACGAGCCAAATATATAAAGCAATTAGTAACAACAATAGTATACATGAATAGATCATATACTGGGTCACAAATCAAGTTTCAATTGGTACAAAAAGACTGATGTGTATTTTCAGACCACAGTGTTTTAAAATTTGAACTCAACCACAAGAAAAGATTCGGAAGGACCACAAATACATAAGGGCATCCTACAAAAGAATGAATAGGTCAACTGGGAAATTAAAGAACTTAAAAGAATACATGGAAGCAAATGAAAATGAAAACATGACAGTTCAGAAACTTTGGGATGCAGCAAAGGTGGCCCTAATAGGGAATTATGTACCAGTACAGGCCTTCCTCAAGAAAGAAGAAAAGTCTCAAATACACAATCTAATCTTACACCAAAAGGAGCTGGAAAAAGAAAGCATATAAAACCTAAGTCCAGTGGAGCGCCTGGGTGGCTCAGTGGGTTAAAGCCTCTGCCTTCTGCTCAGGTCATGATCTCAGGATCCTGGGATTGAGCCCCACATTGGGCTCCCTGCTCAGCGGGAGCCTGCTTCCTCCTCTCTGCCTGCCTCTCTGCGTACTTGTGATCTCTCTCTGTCAAATAAATAAGTAAATAAATCTAAAAAAACCCCAAAAACCCAAAAAACCCTAAGTCCAGCAGTAGAAGAGAAATAATAAAGATTAGGGCAGAAATTCATGATATGGAAACAACAGCAATAATAATAATAAAAAAAAACAGTAGAACAGATCAACGAAACTAGGAGTTATTTCTTTGAAAGAATTAGTAAGATTGCTAAATCTGTAGCCAGACTATCAAAAGCAGATAAAAGACCCAAATAAATAAAATCATAAATCAAAGAGGAGAGATCACAAACAACACTGAGGAAATACAAACAATTATAAGAGAGTATTACAAGCAATTATATGCCAACAAATTAGGCAATCAGGAAGAAATGGATGCATTCCTAGAAATATATAAACTACCAAAACTGAAAGAGGAAGAAATAGAAAATCCAAACAGATCCATAATCAGCAAAGAAATTGAAGCAGTAATCAAAAATCTCCCAGCAAGAATCCAGGGCCTGATGTCCTCCCAGGGGAATCCTACCAAACATTTAAAGAATAATTAATGCCTATTCTTCCAAAACTGTTTCAAAAAAATACAAATGGAAGGAAAACTTCCAAATTTATTCTGTGAGATCAGCATTATCTTTACCCCAAAACAAAAACCCCACAGAATTACAGACCAATATTCCTGAGAAACATGGATGCAAATGATCTCACCAAGATACTAACTAATAGGATCCATTGTACAGTAAAAGGATTATTCATCACCCCCAAATGGGATTTATTCATGGGCAGCAGGGGTGGTTCAACATCTACAACTCAATGTGATATACTACATTAGTAAAAGAAAGGACAAAAACAATATGATCCTCTCAGTTGACGCAGAAAAAGCATTTGACAAAATATAGCATCCTTTCTTGATAAAACTCTGTGCTGTGTAGGTATAGAAGGAACATACCTCAATTTCATAAAATCTATATACAAAAAACCCACAGCAAGTATCATCCTCATTGGGGAAAAATGGAGAGTCTCCCCCTTAAGTCAGGAACACGACAGGGGTATACAACTTTCACCAATGTTGTTCAACATAGTACTGGAAATCCTAGCTTCAGCAATTAGACAACTAGAAGTAATAAAAGGCATCCAAAATGGCAAAGAAGTCCAATTCTCACTCTTCAAAGATGACATGATACTCTGTAGAAAACCCAAAAGAGTCCATCAAAAAATTGCTAGAACTGATACAGGAATTCAGCAAAGTGGCAGAATATAAAATTAATGCACAGAAATCAGTTGCATTACTATATGCTAACAATGAGGCAGAAGAAAGAAAATTCAAGGAAATTGATCCCATTTACAGTTGCAACCAAAACCATAAGTTACCTAGGAATAAACCTAACCAAAGAGGGAAAGGATCGATACTCCAAAAACTAAGAACACTTATGAAGGAAATTGAGGAAGACACAAAGAAATGGAAAGACATTCCATGCCCATGGATTGGAAGAAAAAATATTGTTAAAATGTCTATGCTATCCAAAGCAATCTACACATTCAGTGCAATCCCTATCAAAGTACCATCGGCATTTTTCACAGAACTAGAACAAACAGTCCTATAAATTTGTATGGAACCAGAAGAGACTCCAAATAGCCAGAGGAATGTTGAAAAAGAAAACCAAAGCTGGAGGCATCACGATTCTGGACTTCAAGCATATTACAAAGCTGTAATCATCAAGACAGTAGGTACTGGCACAAAAACAGATACAGATCAATGGAACAGAATAGAGAACCCAGAAATGGACTGTCAACCCTATGGTCAACTGATCTTTGACAAAGCAGGAGACTATCCAATGGAAGAAAGACAGTCTCTTCAACAAATGCTGTTGGGAAAATTGGACAGCCACATGTAGAAGAATGAAACTCGGCCATTTTCTTACACCATACACAAAAAGAAACTTCAAATTGATGAAAGACCTAAATGTGAGATAGGAATCCATCCAAATCCTAGAGAACACAGGCAGGAACCTCTGTGACCTTGGCCACAGCATCTTCTTGCTAGACACGCCTCCAAAGGCCAGAGAAACAAAAGCAAAAATGAACTATTGGGACCTCCTCAAGATGAAAAGCTTTTACACAGCAAAGGAAACAGTCAACAAAACTAAAAGACAACCTATGGAATAGGAGAAGATATTTGCAAATGTCCATCAACAGATGAATGAATAAAGATGTAATTTATATATATGCATATATGTATACACACGCACACACACACACACACACACACACACACACTGGAATACTACTCAGCCATCAAAAAGAATGAAATCTTGCCATTTGCAATGATTTGGATAGAACTAGAGAGTACTATGCTAAGCAGAATAAGTCAGCCAGAGAAAGACAAATACCATGATTTCACTCATATGTGTAATTTAGGAAATGAAACAGATGAACTTAGGGAAAGGGAACTAAAAATAAGATGAAAATTGAGGCAAACCATAAGAGATAATGAACTCTAGGAAACAGAGTGAGGGTTCCTGGAGGTGTGTTGGGTGGGGGAAGAGATCATTGGGTGATGAGCATTATGGAAGGCAATTGATGGAACGAGCACTGGGTATTATATGCAGCTGGCGAATCTCTGAATTCTACCTTTGAAACTAATAAGTTTTTTAAAGAACATGAAAAAAAGGTATGGAACTTTGTTCTGGCACACAGAAAGTTACTTGATCAATTTGAACATATTGAAGTGTTTTTAAGATTTATTAAGGTGAATCCACAGCAGTTTTAATTTAGGGTTAATTTGACCCCACTTGTAAAGCACAACTCTTCTGAAGATGCTACCCAATGCCCCATGTATTAGACACTATTCTTACTGGTGGTAACATAAACTATTCCCAGCTCAGTGAGGTCTAGGGATTGTTTGGTTTACTGCCAGTTACTTTTTTTTTTTTTTAAGATTTATTTACTTACTTATCTGTGTGATAGAGAAAGCATGAGTAGGAAAGGCAGAGAGAATCTCAAGCTGAGTACGGAGGCTGACAAGGTGCTCTATCTCAAGACACTTGAGATCAAGACCTGAGATGAAACCAGAAGTCAGAAGCTCACCTGACTGTGCTACCTGGCAGCCCCTCCAGTTACTCTTTTGTTGGCCTTTTTGAATAGTACTCAACTGAATTCTTTCACCCTTCACTATGCCAATTATTACTCAACAAATCCTTTTTATATTACTCTGCAGATTGCTCGAACTTTTTGTTGTTTTGCAGCCTCCTCAGTCATCCTGAACTCTCCTCTAGTTATTAAATGTAGTGAGACACTGGGCTTCATTTGGTGCTCCCTTCCTTCACTGTGGCCTGGCAACTGCCTTCAGGTGGTAACCTAGGGGCAATCATAAGGCTCACCACCTTCAGTTATCATAGTCCCATATTACTTACAGTCCAATGTCTAAAAACAGCTGTTTCATTTACTTTGATTTTTTAGTTACTTATGGAAGAAAGGACAATTCAGAGATCAACTAATATATGTGAATCTACACTTTAATACAGAAATTTTTTTCAAAAATTGTTTTTATGAGAAAAAATCATCACTACTTTCACTTATAAATTCTGCATATCCTCAGTGCACATTCTGAAGTTTTTAGGAGATAACAAGTAATCTGTACATCCCCCCATTCGGTTCTTAGAAAATAAGATTCTGAGTTAATAAAAAAGCTAATTTTGAGTAATAAAAGATTTTTAGTTGCGCTACTTGATTGTATTCAGAACTGTTAAGTTTATTTTAGTGAAATTGACTTTATTTCTTTTGATTTAGAATTTAATATTAAAACTAGCAATCCTTAATTTTCTGTCCTTAAAAGGTTTCAATACACTCTTTCTGTATCCTCAGAATCAAAGGGTGGTATATCTGTTGGAGAGGTACACAGATTGCTGGGATCTAAAATTCCAAACTATCTTTAATTCCACTAAATATGAGGTCAAAATTATTACTACTGATAGAATAAAAACATACTGTGAAATGCGAAGGCAGAGATTTGGTAGGAAGAGTTTTAATTAGCAGAGATCTTGTGAAGCTCAATATAAGGAAAGAGGAAAGGACTGAGAAATTGAACATGGGCTTGGCTCAGTTCAAGATTTAAATATATTGCCTCTTTTGATTGTCAAAACAACTTGGTTAGGTACACGTTATTATTCAAATTTTATAGATGAAGAAACTCAGAGTTTAAGTTTCCGAAGGACAGAATGTCATCAGTAGAAAATGTCACATACTTTCCACTTCTGAATGTTACATAACTGTCCTGGACAGTATGTGGGAGAGTGGATCGTTAAAACACAACCATTAGAAGAAGCAATTGGGGATGGTTGGTGGCAAGAACTAGTTTATAAAACAACCAGACATCATTTGATTTGGTATAACCTATGTATCATCCTTCCCCATCCTGCTTTACTCTTAGCAGTTGACTTTCTCAGTTCCTGAGAAACTAAAAGCAATTAGAAGAGAATTTCTATAAGCCATTAACATCCAATCAACCGATCTATATTTGAACTTAAATACTCTGCCTTTTTTCTGAGAGTATGGAAAGGATGGAATCTGTTCATGCTCTACTTGAAGACTAAGCTCTTTATTGTGAACTGCAGCCCATGTTTTCATATACTCAAGAATGTTGCTTCCTTTCTCATCAGATTTCCCCTTCATCCTAGGTTAAAATTTTTCAGCCAGTGTGTACAATCAGAACTTTCATCTTATAACTACATAGCAGTTTAATAAGATTCAGTAATTGTTCACGATTTTATTTGGTTCATGTCTGCCTAAAGAAACTGAGAGGACACAGGACTATGTTTTTGCTAAGATCTCTTCTAGGGCTATAATTCGAGGTAATTCTAATAATAATTGTTAATATTTACAGAGTACTGTTTTTAGACTAGACACTGTGCTAAACACATGTATTATCTTAATTCTCACAACAATTCTAAAAGAGAGGTACTATTATAATCTTTATGGTATAGATAAGGAAAGTAGAACTTAGAATAGTTAAGTTAATTTGTCTGAGGTTACATAGTAAATAGCCCAGTAAAATTCAAACCTGACTTCACAATTCATGTTATTCAGTTGTTACACCAATTTTGTAATCTCAATTGTATGCACATTACTGCAGATGAAAAGTTACTGACTTTATATTTATGTTTAATATCAATAAATAGATACAAAAACAAAATTGTTATAAAACCCACAATTTTTATCTCAATATGTAACAGAATTCACATAATTACATATCTTTTTTTTTTTTTTTTAAAGATCTTATTTATTTGAGAGACAGAGGACAGTGCAAGTGACAGGAGGCGCAAAGGGAGAGAGCGAGCGAGAGCGAGAGAATCTCAAGCAGGCCACACATCCAGTGCAGAGCTTGAAGTAGGGCTAGATCTCACAACTCTGAGATCATGACCTGAGCAGAAATCAACAGTTGGACGCTTAACTGACTGAGACATACAGGGGCTCCTATTATACATCTTTAAAGAGGAAAAGTTTTAGCATACAGACACCTTGGAAAAAGATCTAATTTGGTTCTATAGTTTTATAGTTAAGGGCAAAAGACAGGAGTTATCATTTTCTGTCCACGTTTTTAATAAAAAATAGTAATTTCAAATGAAACATTGTCATTTTATAGTACATTACATTGAAAAATCAAGTTATTGAATGTGTCTATTACATCTCAGACATTATGTATATATCTTTACACATAAAGAATGGATATTAAACAATCTTGGAGTAAAATATGGAAGAAAAACTTCTTCAAGTTTGTATTTAATAAAGCCAAAATATGAATAACCTTGTATTAAGATGAGAAGCATTTATAATTTGCATTTTCTTCCAATGAAATAATAAAGCCAGTGTGCCACCAGCTTGGCATTTACTTAAATGCTTATAAAAAGTGTTTAGGGACTGATCCTTAAAGTTGGCTGAATACTGGAATTGCCTTGGGAGTTTGAAAAATGCTGATGCCTATTGATATAAGGTAGGGCCTGAGCATTACTCTTTTAAAAACTTTCCAGGTGATTCTAGTATACAACAGTTTGAAAACACTAGCTTAGAGAACTGTTACATAACTAAGGAGGTCAGTATTCAGCTGAAGGACATTACATGACTTGATTTCAGGGGATATACTGTTATTTTAAGTATCTGATAGGTATATCTCCCTTGATTAGAAAATACAGAAAGGAAGAGATTTTTCTATATTATTCATCATTATCTCTCCATATCTGGAATAGTAAAAGGCACATATTAGTTGCTAAATAAATTTTTTGAATGAATACATGATTGCCTTATACTTCTTTTACACCATTATCTTCTAGTGGATACATGAACATAGGAATGCAAAAGATATTTATTGAAAAATTGAATGATTGAAGCAGTTTTGATAAATGTTTAAACTGAAGACTTACATGTACATATTTTAACCCACTGAGCCACCCAGGCGCCCTTACATGTACATATTTTAAAAACACATATATAAATAGATCAAAAGTAGAAAAAGAATATACAAGAGTGCAACATTTAGCATAGAGCATTCACTGAGTTTTCCAATATTCACATTCTTATACTTAGAAATGAGAGTACTTTAAACAACTAGTACTTTAGCTAATATTCATAAGTACATGTACAGATAGTTAATTTCTTTTAAAAACAGAATTATAGCTTAATCTTGATAAACATGTCAGTTTTCAAAATTCAAGTAAGTAAAATTTTAGCACATACCATAATAGATTTTATAGGTGCTGTATTAAAAAAAAAAGATTGTTTCTTGTTATCTGGTACCACTTTTGTTATTTGCCTCATTTGAGGCCTATTAGTTTCTTAGAAGTCTTACACTGATAAAAAATTACTTTGGTACCTCTTTATATATATATATTTTTAGAAAAATCTTATTAATAAATAGACTTCTATTTTAGAAGCTAGATTCTTAGATATGGCTTCATTTACCAAAGTTCCACAGGTATTACATTGTAGTTTTTAATTCAGTTAGTATCTTAGACTACGAAACTTTGGTTTTCTTAAAATTAGCATTGGTTGTTTGATTGTAGGTTTGTCACCAAAAAGGACTGCTTCACTCTCCGTGGTTGGAAATCTTTTCTGATATATCAAGGGATATTCCTTCTGAAACTTAAAAACAAGGTGAGAAATTAGAGGGTATTTTATATTTATTATCCTAGCTGAAGCCAGTAATCAACATAAGAATTCAGTGCCCTTCTCAAACATGTATTTCAGAAGTGAGAATCCTTTCAATTTATCCTTGGCTTTCCCTTTGCTTTCTCATATATGAAAGGTATAATGTAAGATTTCTTAGATCCAAGTTAGCATTAATATTCTAGGATTCTCTTCTAATGTATTCTCTTCCTAAATTCCAGATCTTCTTCCTTTCCATTTCTAACACCTATGAAGGTCATAATGATCTAGTATATTTCATATTTGAATATCTCAAACCTGGAATTAAACTTGCCAGAATCATGTCGCTACTGGATTTTGATGGAGATACAAATTCTAAATGGTAATAATGAGTCAGTAAATACTATTATATTATAATCAAAATATTTTGTTTTCCCAGACTAATCTAAACTATAATTATAAGAAAGAAGAGTATCCGTTATTATTATTATTTTTATTATTTAAATTTCAGGATAAAGAGTAAAGCTAGGGATTTAGGCTATATAGTATCTAAAATCCAAAATATTAGAATGAGACATTAGATTCTAAATGTTATTAAATAACAATCAGCAACAACATAATAGAAAATATTATGATTGAGAACTTGTTCATTCTCTTACCTGTTTTAGTTTTTTCCTTTTCTCCTTTAGAGGCAAACTCTTGTTTTTAATAATATTCTCTAAAAGTTCTGCAATTGCAGCTTGTGAGGTAGACACTTTTTGTTCATCAAACTCCTGAGCACTAATCTGCTTACAGTATGAGTATGTTGGCAAAGGAACAATCAGTCCATCTCCAGGATTTTTAATCTGTTGTGAACAAAATGATATAGTCCAAGTCAATTTATTCTGTTCATGTTCCTATTTCCTAAGGGTTCTTTTGATGGGATTTAATATCTATTAATTTGCCATCAAATATTCAATACTTTAAGAAAACTGTATTATGCAGTAGAGTAGCGATAAATCCCAGAATATAAATCCCAGGCCCACAATCTACTAGCTTTGTAGCCTTGAGCAAGTTATTTTACTTCTCTTGGTCTCTTTCCTCATCTGTAAAATGGGGATTACAAAAGTTAATGTATATAAAGTGCTTAGCACAGAATAAGTATTAAAGTCATCCATTATCATTATGGCCATTAACCATGTATTTTATTCTTTTAAGTAAAGAACAATAAAAAAGTAATGTTTTATCATTTTAAAACATTAGTCTTCTGACATAGTAATACTATTCATCTACTGTTTTTAAGGTGTAGGCACATGAGCAGATACTGTATCATCTGCTGACAAAAGAAGGAAATTGTAAGAATTATTATGATAAGCCAGGGCAATATTAGAATGGTATATATGGGAAGAAACATATGTGTGAAATATGTGCTGGGCAGTCAAAAATTGAATATAACAGACATCTTGTTTTTGATTACTCAGCATTCCTTCTCTCCTTGTAATAGTTGCTTCTCCTTCCAGCTCCACTATCCTCATCCCCCTCCTTTCTAAAAATTCTATTTATTTGAGAAAGAGAGAGAGTGCAAGAAGCAGAGGGAATGGGACAAGTAGACTCTGCACAGACTGTGGAGCCTGATGTGGGGCTCAATCTCATGACCCTGAGACCATGACCTGAGTCGAAATCAAGAGGCAGATGCTGAACTGAATGAGCCACCCAGGTGTCCCTGTCTTCACATTTTTTGAAGAGCAGATTCTCCTCTAATCTCTGTAGAGCCAGAGTATGGCCCTGTCTCCAATGCACTCACCCTCAACCACTTAAAGAATGTGTTTTTAGCCTAGACTGGGCCAGAGGCACACAGTTGCCTTGTGAAGAACTTTTCAAATTGGTAGGTAAAGGGGTAGTTCTTTTTCCCTTTGGATTAAAAATGCAAGTCTGTGACTTAAGAGCTGTAATCAGCCATATGCCCCCTATCATGTGAAGGAGCCATTTGTTAAATATAGGACCAAAATGGAAATAAGAGATGAAGAGATGGAAACAGTGTTATTGCTATTTGAGTCCCCAGATTCTGTCTATATTCCTGACTTTCAGAGGTTATTTATGTGAGATAATAAAGTCTTCCTTTTTAATTAGGCTAGTTTGAGATGAGTTTGCCACTTGGAACTGACTAATGCAGAGAATTTTAAGATTTACAATACATACATAGCCCTTTTTGAAGTAGTCAAGATGTTTATCCACTGCAGTCTGTAAGTAAGAGGGTACTTGAAGAATTTCCTGGTGATGATCCATTAAGAAGGAAACTAATCTTGTAGCAAGAAGCTCATCAAGATCCACTTCTTCAGCACAGCATAGCACACACCGAGAAAAAGTGTGTATCATCTAGAAACATTAAAAGATGTGAATGTGAAAAACCTAAGCTTTTATATAAATAAGAGTATCAGTAATTTCTGGGTGTTATGCTGAAGTACTGAGATAAAGTGATAAGCAGACTTCAGCTTAAAAATGAGGACAATTAATTACATTAGAAAGGTAAGAATATGTTATTCTTTTTAAACTACTTGTTAATATTTCCTTAATATAATTCCAAAGGATTATAAAGGGCTTAATTTTTTCTTTAATTTTGTCACAATTTTATTGGTAAATACCATGGGTTCCATTAGTATCATATAGGTATGTCACTTTAAAGAATGTCAAAGAACAATGACTTATTACATTAAATTACCCCATAAAACACAATCTAGGAGAATACGTAACATGTAAACATTAGTGGTAATGAGGTTGGTGCCATTTAGCTTTTGAAATTCTGGGAAATAGCTTTTAATCCTTATTCTGTCAGTCTTTAAAGACAATACATACATTTTTCAATCCCATCATAAGGAGTCTTCAAATCCTGGGATAAATTTTCTGTTTCAAAACTCATTTACTCACATTTGTATCCATATTATCCACTAAGTATAAGACACACGAACACATACCTCATTCTAAAATAATTATTTATCAGAATTCTAAGTATTTAGCATATGATGGATGAGGAACATATTTACTGAATTGAAATATTTTTGGTTTTATTCCTACATGTCAGACATGGTTTCCTCTCTCCTTCCAAGACTGAGTCCTCAGCTTTTTATTCATCTTTCCTAGCTCTGTAGAGCTCATTTATTCTCAAAGCTCCAAATAATCTGCCTTCTGCCCTAATCTTTCTTCACCAAGCTCATGTTTCTAACACCCTGTTGGATAAATTTCACTTGGATATCCTATAAACTCAAACTCAAAAAGTATAAAACTGAAATTATTTCCTTTCTACTCATGTCTCTCAAAATATATTCCTCTACAAACTTCCTTAGGCCTTTTAATGGTGTCACAATTACTCAAGAATAAATCTTCCTCTTTAGATTGGGTCTATCATTGCTAAAGAACTGTCCTTAATGAATGAAAGAACAGAGCTCAGCTCCAGATTCCTTGCTATAAGAAAATCATCTGAAACTGCACTGAGGAAGAGGCAGCTCTTGAAAAGAGAGAGCAAGAGAGAGTGAGATTAGATACTATTTTAAGAGTTCATTTCCAATCAATATCTGGATAAAATGCTTCCACCCTCTTGTGGAATCTGAGACTGCTTCACAGTAGTTTGTCCCAATTTCTTGCCCACATTGAAATGCTCTCCTAATTCACATATTTCATCAAATACAACTTTCCCACTACTATAATATTTTTTTTTTAAAGATTTTATTTATTTATTTGACACAGAGAGAGAGATCACAAGTAGGCAGAGAGGCAGGCAGAGGGAGAGGGGGAAGCAGGCTCTCTGCTGAGCAGAGAGCCCGATGTGGGCCTCGATCCCAGGACCCTGAGATCATGACCTGAGCTGAAGGCAGAGGCTTTAACCCACTGAGCCACCCAGGCGCCCTACTATAATATTTCTATTAATTCTCTCCTTTACAAAGTTATAGTGCCTTTATGCTTTTAACCATGCTTATATCTCCTTTCTTCCCCATCTAACAGAATTTGCACAAGGCAATGGAAAATGGTCTGATTATCTAGGTCAATCACTATGGTGTGTTAGGAGTGAAGAGGCAAAGTGTTCAGACAAGATAAAGATCAGGATATGAAAGTTTAGCATACTGGGCACAAAGGATTAATGCACCGACATTCTGCTACTAAGAAAGATACTTTTAAGAACCTTTCTGTCCCAAGAATCTAGGATTTTGAGACCACAATATCACTCAAGTAGTACTTTTGGATGATTTGCTTTCCTTTTTTTAGTTTATGAACCAGGGCTTGTTCTTTCCTTAAGAAATCAACTTACCAGTGATCTTGTACCCATTGTATCATGAAGTTGGGGCATATCAACATTTTGACTCATTCGGGAAATCATGCGCATTAAAAGTTGAAGCTTTCTACGATTTGGTGGGGGAAGTAACAAACAACATAACTGTAGTGCATCGATGGCAACCCTCTCTAAATGAGGTTGCAGCAAACCTAGAAGGCAAAATTACACCCCACCCCCGAAAAAAATCATCAATGACACTAATTGCTTTCATACTATGAGCATAAACAATTACATGAAGAATATGGTCATATAAATACTAAAATAATATTTTAGTGCTAATTTCTTCTAACCATTCCTAGAAATTTCCACATTCCTCAAAAGCATGGTAGATTCTCATTACTTTCTTCATAACCTATTTGAGTATTAACATCCTTTAGCTACTACAAGTAATGTGACTCAGAATAAGTTAAAATGAGGTAAAAGAAAATAAGTGCTTTAGGTAAGTAGAATAAATCTCGGTTATGCCATGACAAAGTCTTTTACAATAAAAACATTTCCTTTTGGAGGAAAAATATAAAGCAGTTTCAGAGAAGAAAAGACAGGTAAACAATACACAGTTAGTAAACACTAAAAGTTAATTTTACATGCATTGAAAGCATCAACCTTACTTTGTGTGCCAGTCAACACAGAAGAAGCTGGAGGTAAAGAATTTCCTGAAAGTTCTATCGTACTTTTGCAGAGTCTTTTATTGATTGTGGTACTAGACTCTCCGAGTTCACTTTCCATAGCTGTTTGCACACTTGTGCTGCCTTGTCCGAGATTTGGTTTCATGGTAATTTCAGCCACTGGCATATTGATATAACTATTCTTTCTTGTACTACTTCTTAAAAGTAAACTCTGAGATCTACAAAGCTGTTTTGATTTGCATTTCCCATTACATAACTCCTCTTGGTCTTGAACAGTCAAAGTAGAGGTTCTCTTAAAACCAACACAGAGTGGCTTTTGGTTACTTTCCTCTGAATGAAGATTCATTAGGGATTCCTGTTTGATCTTAGACTCTAAAAACTGCTTATTATTTTGTCCTTCTCTATTCAGAACAGATTGATGGAAGACATTGAAGACCTCTTTACTTGAACTCCCTGGTAAGTCTATAATTCCTTCTAAAGAATAGCACCTTGGTTTGATGTTAGAGGATAGAACATGCATACTACTTAAGCCTATTAAATTATGACAACTTCCTCCCATTATGTCGTTAGGACTGGCTCTTCTATTTTTAAAATTAACTAGCTGCATTTTCTTAGCACATTTTTCTTGAAATCCTTGATCACTTATCTGAAGTCTCTTAGTAGTATCTGATTCTTCTTTGTTTTTGTCTTTATGAAGCAGACTGAGAAGAAGACACTCAGTTGATTTGAAGGAATTCAAATTGTTTAAGCGAAGGATTTTTGAAGACTGTGGATCATCTTGGATTTTATGTATCCCACTGGGTCTATCTGAAACTGTGACGTAGCCACAAACAACTACCAGGAAATGAAACAAAAATTAAGATGCAACTGTGTGACAGTGGGCAAAAATAAAACAAAAACAATAGTAAAGTTAAATAAAATAAAGCATCACTATAGTATATATTGTTAGTATAGTACAAAGAGCAGTTGCTTAATTCAGAAGCCACTTAAATAGCACACATGCAACATTCAGTTACAAAGTGCAAGACTAGAGGTTTTCCAGCTTGTGATATAAATAACTTTAAAGTTTATTTCAACAGTCTAGTTATTGAGTCAAATACATTAAAAAAAAAACTGGTTTCAGTCTAAGAGTATTAGAAAGCTCTTAATTATAAGACAACTATAGTATAATAAAACTTATATATTTGGTCTTTGTCTCTAGTACCTGGTGTAGTGGTCCTAAGATGCTTGGAATTTCCAGAGTGACAGGAGTCTTTTGTTATTCATAATGCACCTATTTGGGTACATCTGAGTTTATGCTAATGAGGTGATTTAGGGCTGGACTTGCTTAGAAGGTTGGAATTTTCAGCCTACCTCAGACCTCCCTGGAGGAGAGGGGGATGTGGGTTAAAGATTGAGGGCAATCACCAATGACCAATGATTTAATTAATCATGCCTATGTAACTAACCTCAGTTAAAACTCTGAGGTAACAAGGCTAAGGGAGCTTATGGGTTGGTAAGCATATGGACATGGCTGGGAAGATGGCATTCCTGGAGAGGGCATGAAAGCTTTGCACAACCCTTACTTCCATATCTTGCCCTATGTACTTATACTTCCATATGGCTGTTCCTGACTTGTATCCTTTAAAAAACTGGTACTCATTAAATAAAGCAGTTTCCAGAGTTCTGTGAGTTATAATCAATCATTAAACCCAAGGAAAGTTGTGGGAACCCCCAAACTGGTAGGTAGTTGGGCAGTAGTTGAGTAAGCCTGAGGACCTCATTTACAGCTGGCACCTGAATGGAGGGCAGTCTCGTGGAGCTGAGCTCTTAATCAGTGGAGTTTGCATTAACTCTGTATGGTTAGTATCAGGACTGAAGGATTTTGTCCCTAACTGGTGGGGTCTAGTCTAATTTTGGGTAATCAGTGTCAGAAATGAATTGAATTGTAGGACACCAAATTGATGTGGAGAACTGGTGTTGGAATGACATATTTGAATTATTGGAAAACAACATAACAGGGACCAGAGTATTCCCAAATTTTAAAATAATTCATAACTTGCCACCCTTATATTTACGTACACTTCTAGATCTTTTAAATTATGGGAGACTTGAAAATATTAATAAAATAAATTTAAATAATAAGTAAAAATCCATACATACCCAAAATGCTTACAAATAATTCATAATATTCAAACGTAAGCAGAGGTTCAGGGAGCTCTAGAAAATAATCTGCTATTGTTCTGAATACATCTCGTTCAAATCCAACATAAGTTGGATTATTCATATCATTACTTCTTGGCCCTAAGAAACAGGAGGCACAAAAAATTGGCAAAATATATTTTATTTTAAATAAAAATTTTAAATATACCTTTTAAAAATATAAAACCTGTATTTCATGAAGGAGCGAAGTTTAACAAATTCTGTCACAATTCAAAAATTTAAAGAGTTGTGCACATCTCATTCTTTCTCATTATATTTTCATTAATCACTGCAAGCAACTACTAGCATTTTGTTTTAATATTTATATACTTGAGGGCACCTGGGTGGCTCAGTGGGTTAAAGCCTCTGCCTTCGGCTCAGGTCATGATCTCAGGGTCCTGGGATCGAGGCCCGCATCGGGCTCTCTGCTCTGCAGGGAGCCTGCTTCCTCCTCTCTCTGCCTACTTGTAATCTCTCTCTCTGTGTCAAATAAATAAACTAATATTTATATACTTGAAAATTGCATAGAAGGCAAAATTTGAAATATATTTTAAAATATTAAGGTTATTTAATGAGATTTTTCTGCAATTCATTTTATAAAACAAAGACTATTTAGACAATGCAAATAATCCTTCTAAATTATCTTTTGTAAATTTACATTTTCATGAACAAATTTTGCCTAACACAAAGCATGCCCTTAATGAATTTAAATAATGTCTTTACATTGTCATTTCATTAGCTTAGCGTTCTTGAAAGAATCATTTCTGTTCGTTAGTGTTTTACTCAGAAATAAGTTCTGACCTCATGTTACAGATAAAAAAAGTGAAGCTCAGAGTAAGTTGCCTAAGATGAAAGAGCCACTGGTGGCAAAGTTAGAATTAGAACTTAGAGTGTGTAAGTAAGAGCTAGACCTGGGACACTGAGGTCTAACAACATTTAAAGTATGCTCCATGGACTACATAATCAGGATCATCCAATGTGCCTTATTAAAAGTATAAGTTCCTCTGTACAGACCAGAATTTATGGAGGCAAAGCTAAGAATTACTTAGAAATGTTTGCTTCTGGCTAATTTAGTAGTTTCCAAATGCTGATCTAGGAATCTTCACTATAAGAATCTTCTGAGGTGTGTCTGATCAACTGAATGAAATCACCTAATGAATCAACTGAATCAGAATCTTTGGCTAGTTTTCGTAGTTACTGTAATATGCCGTCAGGTTTGAGAGTCACTATTTTATCTATCTATCTTTTTTTTTTTTTTTAAAGATTTTATTATTTGACAGAGAGAGAGAGCACAAGTAGGGGGAGTGGCAGGCAGAGGAAGAAGAAGGTTCCCCCATGAGCTGGGAGTCCAATTGGGACTTGACCCCAGAACCCTGGGATTATGACCTGAGCCCAAGCAGAAGGCAGATGCTTAACTGACTGAGCCACTGATGCTATTCTTTCAAGTTAAAATCTTTCTCTCCCCAAACCCATATAATCTCTCTTACTTCTCTGTCTCTAAACTTTCGTATTGTCATACAAATGTGAACACATGCACTGAAAAAGGATTAAAGAAAACAAATCACACACATACAATAGCTTAAAGGCTAATATGGATTTACACAGAGCAAAATAAACATCTTCTTAAGGAGGATAAGAAATAGTCTCAAAATGGAGAATATAAATTTTGATAATCATTACAAAATTTTCTAAGACAGAAAATACTTTTACTAGAATTAAAATACAGAATTTATAGTTAGAGGATCTACGTTTGAATGCATAGTTCTTTATATTATCAGTAGACTTTCAAAAGCCTTATTTTCTCTTCTAGAAAAAAACAGGAGAATATATTAATCACTGATTCCTGTATGTCACAGGATTACTATAGGGATTAAATAATGACTACAAGTTTAAATACTACCTCTGGCTAGATATATTGTTAAATTAGAATCTAGTAAATTATATCTTTGATACCATTTAGGTATAACATAGCCTGGTAAGAAAGAGAAGAAAAAAAATCCCTTAACATGGGATATCAGAAAAATCCTGAAACTGGGTTGCTTACCATGAGCCAAGGTATGAGATAGAAGGGCAGTTAGATGGGGGAAGGTAGAAAGAGAAACTCAAAAATCAAGCTTATGATTAAGATCTTTATCTCAATTTGATAAATAAAATCTATCACATTATTTACTTTATTGCTATTTATTCTGTTATTTTGTCATATTGACACCCAGTGGACAACAAGGGAATATATACCTATCTTGAACATTATTAATAAAATACTCATTTCATAAGAACTAGAAAAATCCTTTTGTAAGAAAACTATCAAAATATAATTTAACTTAATTTGATGATTTAGAAGCACATATTTCTGCATATTTTAAAACTGATGTTTTAAAGCAGTTAGGGTTTTGTACTTGAAGTAGGGTTCTCAAATTATAAAAATCAGTTACCACCGATCATTATGGAAAGAACATGCTAAAAAAAGGTGGTCTGCTGGTTAGTGATGGATCATTTTTCCCCCCCCATAAATATAAAAGTCCCGTTAATATATTTGAAGGAATATAAGCATGTCATGAAGCACCTTAGTGTTGAAGACTTGTATAATGGCAAGGGGACTAAAGTAGATTTTAAGCAACTTTATTTCTGATTGAACCTTTCCAGCTTATAAGAGCTATGTTACTTACAGGTTGTATATGAATTCTAGAGGCCTCACTAAGACAACTGATGTAGGTTATACCTAAAAATTCTGTAAGATCCACTAGCCTATGATTTCATGATTTATGAAAACTGAGCCATAAATGAAAAGATTGAACTATAAGACCACTATCTGCATAGAAAAAGTTAAAGACTCTATTCCACATGCAAGGAAATGTAATCAGTTCTACTAGAAGGTCATTTATACATCAAGAGAAATTGGCATACTCTAAGTTTATCAGGACCTCTATGAATTATTTTAAAAATCTCCTTAGTTCTTGTTAAATGCTATGAATATAAAACACATATATACATATTTTGCTTGTTTAACTTACAGTTTGCTAGGCACTTCATGGCAGATAAGACCCAATGAGGAAGGTCAGCTATACAAAAAAACATGTACATTGTTTAGTAAATCACATGATTTTTATAATAGTACATTAAAACTTTACGCTTACTATATACATATAATTACACCCACATACATATATGCATGTATATATATAAACATATATATATATGCATGTATGTATATACATGTATATTACCAGGATTAAAAATTATATATTTAACAAGACATAAAGCCAAAATTATATTTTAAAATACAAATTTAAAACTTACAGAGTTCTTGAGTTTGATGCTTTCCATGATACATAAAACAATTAGTTATCCCAAAATTGAGGATAAATTATTTTGGTGGGGATTCATAAATAAATGTTCATCCTTGTCCACTGCTACCATGTTTTCTTTATTCTCATTTCCATTCTAATTATAGTTATGATATTTGAATACTACTGATTTGAGTAAGATCCATGCTTGAAATGAGCTATATTTGAATATTAGGGTGCTTTCACAGTAAGGCTTACTTAAAATCTTTCATTTGCCACTAACTGAAATATGCTGCGTAAAATCTTGTAATTTTTTGACACCAACACAAGAACCATACAGTTAAAGTTTAAGGTTATAAAGAACAGAAATTCTGAATAAGAGAATATACTGTTAAGTATGTGATTTTAGGTAATGAAAAATGGTACTGGACCAAAGCCATATGCATATGCAACATGACTCTGAAATTTTTGCTTTTTGTTCCTACAATTTAAACCTTAAAATTCTTGGGCGCCTGGGTGGCTCAGTGGGTTAAAGCCTCCACCTTCGGCTCAGGTCATGATCTCAGCGTCCTGGGATCGAGGCCCGCATCGGGCTCTCTGCTCAGCAGGGAGCCTGCTTCCTCCTCTCTCTCTCTGCCTGCCTCTCTGCCTACTTGTAATCTCTCTCTCTCTCTGTGTCAAATAAATAAAAAAATAAAATCTTAAAAAAAAAAAACAACCTTAAAATTCTTGCCAACGGAAAGAAACTCAAGTAATGCATGCCAGTTAATTCTACAGGCAACAGTTGATTATAAAAAATGAGTCAACACTATGAGATTTATTGATAGATTTCTTGAAGTGTTAAGTTTTATAATGCATCTGGCTTGAATTATATCCCTAAGTTTTCCATTTTACATCTAAAATCAATACATTATATAAATGTATGTAATACAAAGCTAGTAATCTTTAAAATACCAGGTTTGAAAGTTTGGACTTATTTTATTGTGTGTTACCTCAGTTTTGTGTATATATCTTGACCTGTGTAAATTTATAAATAACTACTTATGCAAGCTGCAGGAAGTCATGGACCATTTCTCTTGTTCATCACTAAATCTTTAGCATAATGCCTGGTACACTGTAGGCCCTCACTAAAATGTAGTTAATCAATAATTTAATTATATTTGCATACCTTTCAGATGCCTAACCCTGACACTTAAAAAAATATGCATAAATGCCACTTAGGGGCTAAAATAATAGTATGAATAATATTCACTTAAAATTATTACTAAAGCACCTAGGATAAAATAATAATCTCCCCTTGATGCTCTCTCAAAGTATTCTACTTTCTATATTTTTAGTCTCTGCACCCCACTATTAGCTGCAACCTATGCTAACAAGGTTCCAACTCCTTTTATTGATACCAACCTGATTTGTCTTGTAGTATAACTATTCCATGTTTACTTGTATTGGTCATGTTGTACATTACGTACTGAGGAAGTACTTGCTTTGGATTTATGAGTTCTTCTAGGGATGGCATACCTAAAATGGTTTGAAGGCTAAACAGAAAAAAGAAGACAAACTTCTTTTTCTCCATAAAATAAGTGGAATAGGATACAAATATAAAAGAGTATTAATGGCAAACGAAGCATTCAGAATATTTCTTTTCTTAAACCAAACTTACAAAGTTTATATTTAGTATCCACTTTCAAATGTATTTATCTTAGTAACCTTGAAATGATTCCAATGTAAGACTACAAACTATAGGTATAACGTTGATTCAAAGAAAAAAAAATCATACTAAAAACATTCTATTTCTACTATACTAGAACTATAGCAAGAGCATTTATTAAGAAACACATATAGGTTAAATTCTAAGTTTTTTTGCATTTATATATCTTGATAAAAATGTCAAATTAACATTCTAAACACCTCTAGAACTTGGTTAGAGCTTAGTTTTAGCTTACTAGATCAGAATAATATATCTCCAAACTTCTTCAACATTTTCCTGGCTTATTTCTGTATTATCAACTGAGTTTTCTTGATCTTCATTGATTATTTCATGGTTCATTTTCTCTATATTTTCCTGGAAAAAAAAATTACTTTGGTTTAATACGTTATGCTCAAATTAAGGAAATATTGAACTGACACAATTCCTAATATTTTGTAATTTTATTGGTAAACAGTCCACAGCAAAGCTGTAAGATAAGTATCATCTAAAGAAATAATGTTAATATATGGTAATAGAGCTTTTTGGTTTTGTAGCTGCTCCTACCACCCTCAAATCAATTGAAAACAACATAGGCTTAAATTATACAAATACTGTTTCAAGTATGTCTCACTACCATTTTTATTATTGTTCCCATAGGTTCTATTATTCTACTGTAAAACAATTTACACACGTATTTTTGGGATATAATGCAAGTTAAGAGACGTCAGTATTGGCTTCAAATATTAAAGATTTATATACTTTTAATGATTTTATAATTAAGTACATATTAATTATATTTAAACTAGTAATTAGCAAAAGGGATGTTTTACCTGTGAGAAATGTAATCCAAGTTTTTTAGGAGTTCTACGAGATAAATTTCGTAATTTAAAAATGCTATCTTTATCTTTGGAAAAGTTGTCTATGCTGTTTTTTCTTAATTCTGGATGTCTTCGTGGAAGACTTTTAAGCGGAGAATTTGCAGGAAATCTGGTTTAAGAATAATACGCAATTAAGTATTGTAAGATCAGAAACAAATTTTTAATGCCCATTTATCTAAAATAAAAATCACAAAAAGAACTGAATTTATTTATATTACCGAGGAATGAAGATTCTACATAAATAGATTTTCCCATTAAACCTTTAAAAAATATTTTAATAGTTTCCTTAGTATACTGTACTTTCCTTAATATAGTGTACATATTTTAACTTTATATCAGGATAATTCAGAGTTATTATTGGGATCAATTCTTTTGAAGAAGAAAATAGTTCCATTTTCTAAATTTTTTTGACAAGCTTATCTAATTTATATATATATTTTCTGACCTTTGTTGACTGTGCTTGTTCTAATTTCCAGAACTTGGTCTCTGTTACTCCTTTTTGATTATAATGTTTTTCCCCCCTCCAGTATAAAAAAAAAATATTTTAAAGATACAAAAAAGTACAGAAAATAATATAGACAACATCCATGCATGTAATCATCAACCAATGCAATTGTTTACATTTTACTAAAGACTTCATTATTATTATTTTTTAAATCAAAGAAATTCTGTGCTTACTCTATTTCTTTCTCTCTTTCTGAGGGAAGCCATTAACCTGCAGTTAATGTTATTTCCTTCTTGTTCATGTTTTTATACTTTTAATAAATATTTATAAACAATATATATG
The DNA here is from genome assembly GCA_002007465.1 of Ailurus styani. Taxonomy (NCBI): domain Eukaryota; kingdom Metazoa; phylum Chordata; class Mammalia; order Carnivora; family Ailuridae; genus Ailurus; species Ailurus styani. The sequence goes on along the minus strand of LNAC01000132.1, from coordinate 729,412 downwards.
GTTTAGTGTTTTTTCATTCTATAGTATCTTATACATTAAATATATACATAAGTTTATAGTAACCTCAGAAGTTCTTTTATATTCCACAGTCCTAAAAATATTTTTTCATAGTTCTTCATATGAGTTTTATTTTCATATTTAGGTATTTAATCCATGTGTAATTTATACCAAGTTCCCATATACAATTGACCTGTTGAACATGCGTTTCAAAACTTACACAGTTTTTTTAATAAATGCAGTATGGTATTATAAGTGTTCTCTTCCTTAAGATTTTCTTAATAACATTTTCTTTTCTCTAGCTTACTTTATTGTAAGAATACAATTTATAATACATATAATTTACAAAAACGTGTGTTAATTGATTATGTATGTTAATGATAAAGCTTCTGGTCAACAGTAGGTTATTAGTAAAGTTTTTAGGGAGTCAAAAGTTATTTGTGGATTTTCAACCATGCAAGGAGTAAGTGTCCCTAATCCCTGCATTATTCAAGAATCAACTGTATGTGTGGGTTTGCTTTTTCAGTACTTGTTTTAATTTAATTTAAGCCCACATATCATAAAGGGCAATTCTCCTCTCCTTGTTCACTTCAAAATTGCCTTGAACTTTTATATTACTAAATGAACTTTAGAATCTGCTTGTCATATTCTATAAAAAACTTATATGGGATTTTGAATGAAAATGCACTGAACATATATATCACTTTTGGGAAAAGTGACTTTTTTATGATACTAAGTCTTTTTATTCATCAACAGGATATCCTTCTCCACTTTTACCACCTTCAGTACAACTTTATAATTTTCTCCAGTAAGGTCTTACACATTTATGGTAAAGTTTATTTTTAAGTACTTTATAATTTTGTTACCATTATAAAAGACTAGAGGTCAAGAGACTAGTTGAAAATTACACAGAGTTCCAGGTAAAAGAAAAATGGTCTAACAAAAAGAACTATCAGGGTAGAGAGAGAAGTAGACAGAAAACTACTGAAGCAGTGTAACAGGCATGGTTTGTTAATTAAATCATATTTAAAGGGGAGAAGAAAGGAAAGGAATCAAAGCAACTACAGGGAAAACAGTACCATTCATCAAGGTATAGATATAAGAAGACAAAATTCAGGTTAAGACATGATACTGACTTTTCTATATGTTGTATCTGAAATGCCTAATGGGCAAAAATAGGTCTAAAGCTCAGGAGATATATTTGGGTTGGAAGTTTGAAAGTTAAAAGGAAGTAGGTGAAGACATGGCAAGAGATTGCCCAGGGAGAGAGGTAAAGTCAAGTCTAGGACCTTAAGAACCAGTATTATAGGATCAATAACAGCAAAGGAGCTCACAAAGGTGACTAAGCTATAGTTGGGAGAGGAAGGATCTCTAGAGTGTTCTACAAAATGAACTATTCATATGCTTGTAATTGCAATTTATTTGTACAACATAAATCATCTTTGATATGGAGGCAAGAATCAACTTCTAAGACATTTCGTTTGAAAAGTACTAATTTTGTAGAGAAAAAAAGCATGGGTATAGAATCCAAAGACCTAGTTTAATGATATATGAAACAGAACCCTGGGTGCCTAACAGAAAAAGCAATTGTGCTGGCCTGAGAGAATCAGAAAGGCTCCACAGAGAAAGCTGCAATACAACTGACAGGAGAACAAACTAATCTGACAAACGTCTACAGTGTTTCAAGGTGGAAGAAAATAATCAGACATATGTAACAAGATTAAATGAAGTATGGTCTCAGCTTCCTCATCTGTAAATAGGAGCTAATACCTATCCTGCTTAACTAGTCCAGGGATTAAATAAGAAAACATGTAAATCATAAAGCAGAGCTTCTTAAACATGGTAAATCCTTAATAAATATTCTTTTTAGCCTATGGTATATTTCTTCTGTTATTTATCATATAATGTTTGCTATTACTTATTTTATCACATGTATTCTTAGATTATATAAGATTATATGTTACTTGAGGGCAAGGACCTGTGAGAATTTGTCTTATAATTCCTCAATCTATGAAACTAAAAATTAATAATGATCTGTTCTTGAAATGTTACAGCTTTCAGAATATGAATAAGTGATAATATGTCACTCTTTTTTCCCAATACCTATTTTATTATATGTGCTATTTAACATTTTTAAAAGTTTTAATTGTGCAGCAATTAACTTTAAGTGCTTTTAATTATACTAAGAGCAGTAAGTTTTATTTAAAAAGTTGCTTCTGAAGAAGCTGCAATTTTAGTAAAAGTATTATAGAAATGGAGTTAAATTTTACTGTTAAGTGATTCAGTTTTGTAGTTAATTGTTTGGTACCTGAATAGCTGACCATTGTCATCAAGATTTTCCGATCCCCATCTGCCTTTGATATCTTCAATTACATGATTTTTAAGAAATTTTCTCAGCAGTTGGAGAGTCTGTTGCCTTGTAACTTCAGGACCAAAATTGTTATTATTTCTTAACAGGTCATAAAGCCAATCCACTGCTTCTTCGGCTGTAAAACAATTGCCATATTTTTTAAAGTGTTGCCTGTGTTTTCGTAGAGGCATTCCTGCTCGAAAAGATGTGGTAATTTCATTCCACTGCAGAGAGAAAATATTTTTTTTTAAATTAAACAACAAAAATTAAATATCTTACTGACTTGAAACAAAGTAGACAAAGAAAATTATTTTATTCACATCTGATTACATCATAAACATTCATGAAGAAATCCTATTTACTACAGAAAATTTCAGATCTTATATTGATTTTTCTTTATTCTAGAATTGTAATAATATCTCTTTGTAATAGTTTTTGACTAAAAGCACTTCATGGTCTGGTTGGCTTATTTAGGAAACCTATAAATAATGAAGAACTGCAATGAACCTGCCTCTTAATCTTCAATAGAGAAAAACATTTCTTTTTCTTTAAACCTCAAATAATATTAGTAAAATGCTGGTAGCATTTGTGTCAGATATAGCTTTACATTCATTAGTTCATTTTCATTCTCACAATTCTATAAAGTGGTACTATTATTATCCCATTTTCATATAAGGAATATGAAGCACAGAGAGATTTAATAATTGGACCAAGGTCACCCAGCTAAGTGATGAATCCAGGCATTCAAGCCCAGATTTGATTGACTCTAGAACCTGCATTCATAACTACTATGCTGGCCAAGTAAAATTCATGGCAGGCAGTAGTTTTACTGGAAAAATACCTTTAATGTTGAAATACCTTATATATTTCTTATGTGAAGATTCCAATAGTGAACATAGAACAGGAGGGTAAAATAACTAAGCGTTAAGTCCACTGCATATTGAATAACAGTGATGCACCTAGGTTTTAAAAGGATACTCATATTTTCCAAATTGTCCTCAAATAGCCCGAACTTTCAGGTTTTTGCAGCTATAACACTGGAGTACCAAGGTGGTGGTGGTGGTGGTATAAAATACACATATCACTCTTTAATTGAAAAATCCTCTATTAGAGGCCAAGAACTCTGATTTGTAACCCCCAAGTATGCCACTACAAGCTATGTTATCGCTTACCTAACCAATGTGGCCCCAACACCCACAACACAAAATTTAGAAGTTGAAAACACAATATAACTATTCTTTTCTTCTCACCACACCTCCCCATTTCATACATTTATTCAAGAAACGTATTGAGCTCTCCGATTTATCCATAGGATTTATAGATCACAACACACTTTCACATACAGTATCCTCTTGGAATATCCTTTAAGGTGGGTGTATGCAGTATTAGCCCGACTTAACCAATGTAGAAACTGAGGCTCACGGAAGCTAAGTCACTCTTCTAATGTCATGTACCCAGTGGCATTGTACTCTCCTGGACTGAACATCTAAATGCACAAAGACATTGTATAGGAGTCCAAATCCAGTGACTACCAACAGTGGTTCCTGTTGGGTAGCTTAACTATTCTGGGCTTAGTTTTGAAATGGCAGCTGTTACCTAAGGCGATTTCAATCGGTAGATCCTGCATTAAATTCTACAGACCTGGCAAAACGAAGCTGTCACATTCGGGCCGTCCCCATTCTGACACTACAGAGTAACGGAACTCTTTCTAAAGTCTTCTTGAATCCTGATGGGGGTGGAGAATCAGGCGTGGGGAGCGGCTAAAATCGGAATAGTCTCTGACTTTCCAGGGCACGCGGACAACTGCCGGCACAGGAGTCGCCTAGAGTGTAATGCGCCACCCCGGGGACGCGACCCTTTGGACTTATGGCTCACAGGCACAGCCCAGACCCTCAAAGAGGCGGGAGAGGTGTTCCGCAAGGGTTTCGCGATGCCTGTTAATTCCCCCCACTCTCCTTTTCAGCGAACCAAGGGGCTCTGGGACCCATCTGCACGCACAAGACAAAAACTACGAACGTTCCCACGGAAGGGGGGTGGCGGCCATCGCTGAGGCTGGCCAGTCCAGACATTCCGAGCTGTCTTACCAGTTTGGTGGCCCGATAGGGCCCGGGAGGCACACTCCGACCCTCCATTCCGCCCGGCGGGCCCGGAGGTCTGTCAGCGGCCCGCGCAGGGCATGGCGGCGGTAGGCCGTACCGGAGCTCGGTGGCCCCGACGGCGGCGTAGCTCGACACAACCGTCAGCCGCGCCGCCGATTTGAATAGCGCAGAGGGCTGCGCCGATTGGCCGCGCCTCGGAGTCACGTGGCGAGCCGCCGGGACCTGGCCGCCGGAGGTTTGCGCGGTGTTGCCGCGAGGTGTTGGGGCGCGAGCGGCGGATGGTTGGCCCGGTGTCGCCGCGGGGGCCGGGCCCGTGGGACCGGCTCTGGGCCTCACCCGGCTGCTCTGGAGCTGCTTCTCCCTCTTGCGGTCGCAGGCGAGGCGGAGTCGTGTTTCCACACTCAGAACCGGTGAGGCAGTTTAGCCACAGGCTGGATGGTTTGGAGTCCAGGCTTTGGCTTAAGGGAATTTGAAATTTGAAAAGAAAAAACAAAAACAAAAACAAAAAACAAAAAAACAACAACCAAAAAAACCCCCAAGCCTTTTCTGCCTGGCCCTACAGGATCTCCAGCAGTGGTTGGCATGTAAAACAAAGCATCTCTGGGGCGTAGCTTTCTCCTGACAAACCCCTTGGTTTTGCTTCTCATAAAGCTTCCTGGGTATATGGTGCGGTGTGGTCATCTTGGTACGTCTTAGCGGGAACCATGATTCTGTTCTTCCCCAGGGCAAAAACGTAGGTTATCCCCTCTCCCCTTTACTTCCGTGGTAAAAGGGAGCACAAGTAGATTTCCAGTAAGTACACACAATGAAGGGCTTGGGAAAGGTTATGTAAAACTTGCCAAATTGCTCCCCTGAAGAAAATCATGTCTTTATAAGAATCCTGGTTAAGTTTAAATCATGGTTATACACTTTAAAAAAAGTCATTTTTTTCAAATACAAAAACTAAGTTCTGAACGTTAAGGAGACTTGCCCAAAGTCTCACATCTCCTTGGCAGGGGTCAGACTTCATACTTTTTATTTTTATTAAAATAAAATGTTCTATCACCAGTCTGAAACGGATACTAGGAAAGCCTTAGTACAGAATACTGAGAGGTTGCCTGAGTGCTTTGAAGCTGTAGAATAATTAATTTGGAAATTAAACATCAATTTAAAAGGATAGGACTTAGCAAAAAGGCGAGGTAAGGGAAAGTGTTCTAAGGAGTAGTAGTAGTATAATGGTCTGCAGTTTATTTTAGCTATTGAACTTAAGGTAATTTAGACGCGGATGCATCTGTTTTCTGAACAGGACCAGTGGTTAGGAATTTTCAAAAACCACTTGCTAAACGGGAACAATCATCTCAATTTTGCATTTGTGTTAAGGAAAAGTAGAATGATAGAGGTTACAAAATAATATTAACTGTTGTTTATCTGGCTTTATGACGTGTCCTTTCTTTCTTTTGCCTCTTATTTCCCTGGAGAATGACATGGAAATGAGAATGTGGCAGTCAAATTTCATTTTGCATTTTTGCCTGGGTCCTTAGTTGAAAATTATCTCATTACAGCCTTTGCTATAGCTTAATATTACCTAAGTTTCTAAAACATAATCTGACAGAGGATACTATTAATGGCACACAATTAGTTTAAAATTACAAAGTATCATCTGACATGTTTTAGAAGGTAGCAGGAAAATAAATCCATACTTTTCAAAAGAGAATAGTTGAAGAAATTCTAAAAAGGCGTGTAACAAAATGTAGGTGTCACATCTTGAGAAAGCCTCTGGGACTCTTTTAGATGCTTTCATTGTGTCTGTGGACTTGCTTTGCATCATTCATCTTCATGTTGAGTGTTTTGTAGGTAAGAATATATCTAAAAGTTAGGGTTTTGTCAAATGTTGGTGGTTTATGTTTCTTTAGTTAACTATATATTTCTGCTCTTAGTAACTATTGAGTTCATAGTTTGGTTCTTGGAAGTAATTTTATTTCTTTCATTACCTGGTTTTGGGGACTCACTTCATCATTTTTTTCCTCATTCCCCTACCTTGGGATTTCTCAAGTGGGTAAAAAAAAGCACCTCATTAAGATCACCTGGGATACCTGTTAAAATGCTGATTCCTTGGATTCCCCAAACAATTTGGGGGGAGTGTGCGAGTGTGTGGGTGTGGCGGTGTAGGTACAGGGTACATGCTTAGGGACAGAGGAGCCTGGATTTCTAAAGATTTTGTGGAGTTGAGCTGCTAGAATGCCCAAAGGCCACCTACCTGTGGACTCTTCATGAGAGAAATATGAACCTCTGTTAATTCAATCTTTGAGCTGGACCCAATCCTAATTGATAGAACAGATATTAGAAAATAAAATAAAATGTAGCATCACCTCTTAAGTATGATGAAACAAAATATGATGAAACACAAAATTTTCCTACCTAGACAGAGATTATCTCAGTAAGCTTTTTCCACTTTGCCTGCAGTTTCATTTAGTCCCACTAGAATACAAGTTCCATAGCAGAGACTTTATCTCATTTTTTCACTATTATATCTCCAACTGCTAAACAGCACATAGGAATTTAATAAATATTTGGTGAATGGATGAATTTTTCTTCTTACCACTAAAAACAAAGCTTGTATATGGGTGATATATATCCAATTAACTTTTCTTCCTAGGAAACTTTTTATAAAATATTCTGAATGTTTGTAAGATTTATTTATTTTTGAAGTTTAGCCATTCCATCATTCCATATGTCTAGTTATGAGTGTGAGTTCATAAATCTTGACTAATATATGGTCTGGTCTGAGAAAACTTCCTCTTTTTCTCTTGAATTTCTCCATTCTGTTTTCTTCCATGCTTTTGAAACTTTTATTGGCTATTTGATGTCCTGGGTCTGTCTGATTTTTCTGATGTCCCTCCTTCTAGGATTTTCACTTTACTGTTTTTTTGTTTGTTTGTTTGTTTTTGTTTTGTTTTGTTTTTCCCCTGTAAGTTTTGAGAGAATTCTTCCAATTGAGCTTTGAATTCAGTGATCTAATTTCCTTTACACCTTTATGTTTTATAGTAACTCACTATAAATGCTCAAAGATGACCTTCTTCTTTGAACTGCTGATTCTTTAAAAAAGATTTTATTTATTTATTTGAGAGAGAGAGGAAGAGAGAGCATGAACATGGGGAGGGGCAGAGGGAGAAGGAGACTCCCTGCTGAGCAGGGAGCCCAACATGGCTCTGTCCCAGGACTCTGAGATCATAACCTGAGCCAAAGGCAAATGCTTAACTGACTGACCCACCCAGGTGCCCCAACTGCTGATTTTTTTTTTTACTGTATGTATTGATTTGCTTTAATTTATATGTTCTTATAAGAGATTTTTAAAAATTTGCCATCAGTAACTGAGATGAGTCCAGGTAAAGACTTGTTAAGCCCATGAAAATATTAAAATATCTATTTTTTATTTTACTACCATCCATTTTCCAAGATTCTGCATTCTCAAGAATGTAGACAGCTGTTATATTTTAGGGTTAGAAGTATAGTTGACAATCATTGTTTTTTTCTGGCAATTGGCTCTCATTTCTTTTGGCAATAGCATGTCTTCTCATTCAGAGAACTGGTTCTACTATAACTTGTATTCTGAATGGACTCTTCCATGTTCCTTGCTCTCAGGAATGAGAGGACACACAATATAACTGAGTTATAGCATTTCGCTCCCCTGATTCAATGAAGTGGTCATGTGACCAAACTGAGTCAAAGAGAGTCCTTTGAATTTTTTTTTTCAAACTGGGTCAAGAGGAAAGAGCCTTCTCTTTCTGGCAACTGAATTGAGAAAATATGAGCCAGGAGCCAATGCTGGCTATAGTTAAATCTAATGAGACTTCTACTCTCTAAAACACACTGATGCCTAAAGAGAAACAGAAATGAAAGCCCGGAAGTACTAGATTTAGACTTTCCGAGGCTAGCTTACATCTCTAGAATTTGATTATATGGTACAATTTTTGTTTGTTTGCTTGGATTTTTGTCACTTACCATCTGAAGATCTCCAGTAAAAGAATTTTTTCAAGAGTGCTAATGATGAAATGGCATTTAATTCCTTGGTAAGGTCGTATATCATTTTAGTATGTTACAGAGCTCTATAGATATAACAGAGAAGCCATATAACTACGGCGGGATTGGGGAGATTATTAGGATGCTCATAATCAGGTGCCGGCCTTCCTGAGGAGCTTCCCACGTGTTTGACAACTAAGCTAATTTGGGGACCTATGACTTTTTGTTTTTATTGGGGAGTTTTACCTCCTGAGACTTCTAGTCTCCTACCTAGTACACAGTATATGAAAGTCCCTAACTTACTTTCCCAAAGCTCTAGTAAATCCCATAGTCTCAAACATACTATATAAGTGTAGTAAAGCTTGGGAAGATGAGGATGACAGGGGCCTGTGGTCAGGCTGCCATATTCCATACTGTTCCGTGTTCTGTTTTTATGTAGTGAAACAATTTATGATAAAGAAACATCTGGGATTAAAAGACCATGAAGACTTCAGTTATAGGATTTCTTTTTCTTCATGAGAGATTATATTAGCCAGCCTCCAGGACAGCCCCCAATGATTCATGTTTCTTGGTGTTCATGTCCTTGCATTGTCCCATCGCAAACCAAGTAAGGCCAACCTGAGTAACCAATACGATGTTGCAGAAATGAGTGTGAATCTTGACAATAGATCATAAAAGGAATTCCTGTTCCTGCCTTGCTGTCTCTTGGATCATTTGCTCTGGGGGAAGTCACCTGCCATATCATGAGGCTATTCAGACAGTCTTTTGGAAAAGTCCCTGTGGAGAGGAACTGAATCCTTATGTTAACAGCACTGACTGAGTGAGCCACCTTAGAGTGGATCCTTCTAACCCTATTAAAAGTTTTGGATGACCAACCTTGGACAATATCTTGACTGCAATCTTATGAGAGACCTTGGGCTAGAACCACTAAACTATATCTGGTATCCTGACCTGCAAAGACAGATGTTTATTGTCTTAAGCTGTTGTTTGAGAAAATTGTTAAAGAACAATACATTACTAGTATAAAGATCTTCATTGTTCTTAAAAAATCAATTTGATAAATAGTAGAGTTTATTCTGATGGAGAAGATTGGGGGAAGAACAAATTGAAATCAAGATTTCTGCTTTGGACTTGTTAATTATGAGATGCCTACTAGGAATTCAAGTGCGGATGTCAAATTCACAGTTGAACATAAGATTATTGCATTTTAGAGAGAGATCAGAATTATAGAGTGCAATTTGAGAGGTATCTGTATATACATTCTATTTAATACTGTAGGAGGAGATGTCGAGAAGAGAGTGGAGTGCATGATTGAGTCAGTCCTGGGGTTGAGGGGAGGAAGAAGAGTCAGCAAAAAAGTTTGAGAAATAGTCATTGAAATAGGAGGAAAAGAAACTAGCTTGTGTGTTAAGGCTGCTAAGAGAATAAAATGTCTCTGGAAGAAGGGAGTGATCCACCTTGTCAAATGACCTGAGAGGTTGAGCAGGATAACAGTGAAGTGTCTGTGGGAGCTGGCATCATGGTAGGCAGCAGCACCTTCCTGAGAGCAGTCTTAGTGTAGTAGTGATAAAAAAATGAAGCCCAAGTGGAGTGACCTGACAAGAGAATGGGAATGAGGAAGTTAAGACAGACACCACTAACACATTCAAGAAGTTTTGCAGTGAAGGGGAAGTGAGAAATAGCTCCTGGAAAAAACAGTAACTGGAAGAGGATATGAGGGCAAGAGAGGGTTTATTTTTTTTGCTTTTTTGTATTTAAAAATTTTAAGAGGGCGCCTGGGTGGCTCAGTGGGTTAAAGCCTCTGCCTTCGGCTCAGGTCATGATCTCAGGGTCCTGGGATCGAGGCCCGCATCGGGCTCTCTGCTCGGCAGGGAGCCTGCTTCCTCCTCTCTCTCTGCCTGCCTCTCTGCCTAGTTGTGATCTCTCTCTCTCTGAGTCAAATAAATAAATAAAATCTTAAAAAAAAATTTTTAAGATACAGGATACCAGACTATGTTTGTAAGCTAATGGGAATAATTAAGCTGAAGAGAATAATAAGAGATGCAGGAGAGGGGGTATAATAGTGGGAATAAGCCCTGTGAAACACCGAGAAGGGATGAAATAGAATTGGAGAGGTTGGTCTTTGAAGGAAGCAGGAAATTCTTTCTTTGTAATAAGAAGGCTTGGTTACTCCTAAACTACACAGATTTTTAAGTGTTCATAGATAGGGAGTTGAACATTTCCTTCAAAACTAATAGCAGTATCTAAGAGCTTTTCAAATAGAAATACTGCATTTTAGAGTGTAAACTAATCTCTGTGAAAACAGACTAAGTATATCCTGTGTGTGTGTGCATGTATGTAGGTATACATAAAATTGAAATTCATATTAAAAAAATACTTGGGTGTATATGGAGTATTCAAGATAATCTGAATTTTTTAACTAGAATACTATTGGTTTCAACATTATTGTTGAAAATCTTTCTAAAATAGATAATTTTTCTTTGATGTCTTATTAATGCTTAAAAATGTGTATTAGAAATTTTGTGGAAAATGTTTTAATTAAGTAATTTTCAATTTAATTTTGGTTAAGATTTTACTATACTTGAATATTATTATGTTTAGGTCCCTCCCCTTGTATTTCTTTCTCTTTGAATAATTCTAATTTGTGTGTGTGTGTGTGTGTGTGTTTAGTTTGTGATAATAAAAGTAATAGTTTTATAATTTATATTCTTCCATACTGTAAAACTTTATTTTTTTCCCTAACATCTTTCATCTGAAGTAGTTTCCACTAACATTTTCCTTCATTCTATTTGCATTTTTTTTCCTTAGTCTTTTGTCTCTTCTGGTGGAGAGATAGTAGTAAGGAGGCTGTAGGGAATTCTAGTCTTCATTTGATATGTCATTTTATAGACTTCTACTTTCTTTGAACTTTAATGACAATTCTTTATTATTATTTTTTTCAACTCTGCTTAGTCAGGGCTTATACAATCCTGGAGGGAGCAGAATTTACTAATGAATTTCAGTAAGTATACATAGAAAATGCTAATGTAACGTATAACCATCAAATGTCTGAGTTTGCCTTTGTTTTAATATGATATCTATGTTTTATTAAAGGTAATCCATTAAAAATTAATTGATCTGTAGCTATACAATTATATGTGTCTAAGGCATATCTTTGTATCTGTATGTAATATGTATGTATTCTGAAATCAGAAAAAATCCTTTGGTGGACTGCTCTGCCACGACAGTATGTACATGAGAATTCTGGTGAACTCAGGGTATGATGGTAACATTGGTAGAAGGGGATTTATAGATGAGGAGGCAGTTTGTGAATATTTTGGTGAGAAAATACTACACGAAGTTTGTAAATGACTCTTTGCTGTGCAGGAAATGCATAGATCAAGGAACATTCTCTTCTAGTATAGTGGATGTTTATTAATTGATTACACAGCATTGCTTTCCCTTATTCATTTTTCTTAAAAACCCAGATTGTTCTTACACCTTCCATTGTCTTGATACATGACCCATAAATCAGCCCTGGATTGCCTTTATCTAATAAGGATACTAAATTGCCTTCAATGCAATTAATTTGATTGGCTTTAAGCCAATGACTATGTTGAATCTGCCATGTATAAAGTCCTTCTAGGTCCTATAGGAAGGTTTTGAAGTCAAGTAGACAAACAGCTGAGGATGGCTAGCTACTATAAAACATTTGGCAGATACCATAAGTAAGGGGGGAAAATCCCAAAATGTATTTCTTACAAAATTGGAATATGAAAGTCAGGAAGGGGTACTAGAATCACAGTAATATGTGATTAGAAAGTCATCTTGCATTTTCAGCTATAACAGTAATCGTTAGTAGCATGTTCATGCAGCTTAACCTGTGAGGTTCAAAGATCTACATATAAAAACAACCCTTCCTTAACTTTAATTCTTTCCTATTGTGCATTGTGAATTACAGGACTGTTGTTTGTTAGGGTACCTATAATTGGGGACTGATTTAGGAATTCAACCTAGTTTAGAAAATTATTTCTAGGGAAAAATGAATTCCCAATTCTAACTACAAGTGATTCATAGAGGAGTTTTTGAAATACACCCCACCTATCAGTTTAGAATTTATTGTATCTATACGAGGCTTGGTAGTGTGTTAGAGCACTGCTCTAGGAAGGTGTCAAGGAATATTCATTCTCACCTAGTTCTGCTATTAATTAGCTGTGAGACCTGGACAAATCACCTTCCTGGTTCTTTATTTTCTCATATGAAAAATGAAAAATTAAAGTAGATTATGAAGATTCTCCTAGTTCCAGTAATTTATAAGTTTGTCAAATGCCCGACGCTCATTTATTTGACAGTAACTTTATATTTTATTTTATTTTTTAAAAGATTTAATTAATTAATTTATTTGACAGAGAGAGACAGCAGGAGAGAGAGCACAAGCAGGGAGAGCAGCAGAGGGAGAGGGAAAAGCAGGTTCTCCATTGAGCAGGGAGCCCGATGTGAGGCGTGATCCCAGTACCCTGGGATCATGACCTGAGCCGAAGGTGGACACTTAAAGACTGAGCCACCCCGGCACCCTGACAGGGACTTTAATACTAGGTTTTACAAATGTGTTTTGAAAAATATTTTTCTTCATTTGATTTTGTTCTTCTGGATCATAAAATATTATTCATAAAAGTAATTTTACCTTTGAGCATTTGATACATTAGTTAGGACCATTCTAATAATGGTACCAAGACACATCTTGATAAAATAATGTATTAGACATAAATTTTTTGTTTGTTTTCTTTTGTTTTTGAGAGAGGCAGAGACAGACTGTGGTGGGGAGGGGCAGACGGAGAGGGAGAGAGAGAATCTTAAGCAGGCTCCATGCCCAGTGCGGAACCCAACATGAGGCTCGATCTCACAACCCTGAGATCATGACCTGAGCTGAAATCATGAGTCAAATGCTAAACCGACTGAGCCCCCTGGATGCCCCTAGACATAATTTTAAATGGAAATATTTTTTACTGATCTAAGTGACTTTAAACCCGTTCATTTATTTTCCAGTTGTTCTTGTGATACATTGATATGAGAGGACTTTTGTTACTTCCTAAAATAAGTATTACCGATTTATAATTTTATTGTGTTACTGATTTAATAGTATTCATTAGAAATTTTAAAACGAATTCTTAGTGTACATGTGCAATATTATTATAGCGTATTATATATGTATGTGACATTAGACATGTGTATAATAATGTGATTAATATTACATATATTTCATGCATATGTATATGTGATTATACACACATATATATAAATATATATAATATATATGACGTACTATTTATATTGTCATTCTTTAAGCCTATTTTATGCCAGGTACTCTGATAAGCTCTAGGGGTAAAAAAACATATGGTTATTTGTTGCAAGGAGCTTATGGTCTATTGAATAAAATAATTAGGTAAAATGTCATATGGCCATTTAACATATGGAAAGATATACATTCACTAATAATCATGGGAATTGTACATAATATATTCCAGTTTTTGAAGATTAGATGGGTGATAGTATCACATATAAGGCAGAATGTGGAAAAAGGATGCTGTTTTGGAATGATTAAAAATATTACTCCTCTTTATCTCTTTGCCCTGCTTTATTTTTCTTCTTAGACCTGGGGTGTATGTTTATTTTGTATATCATCTGCTTTTATCCCTAGAACATGAACTCCATTAAAGAATGGATTTACAATGTTTTTGTCCACTGCTAAATTCTTAGTGCTTATAGTAGTGCCTGGCACACAGTAGGTATTCAGTAAATACTTGTCGAATAAATGAGCGGAATAGAGATTTGTTACACAGTATAGCGGAGTTCAAGCAAAACTGAAATTGCCTTTGTTAAGACTTAGAAATTCCACTTTTTAAGGATGTAGCTTATACGAGTAAATTATTTTTATGCACAAAAAAGTTCACTTGAACATTCTTTAAATAGTGAAAAAATTGAAAATAAACTATATTTTTTATCAAAAGGGGAATAGGTTACATAAAATGTGCCACCTCCATACTTTGGAGTACATACATGTGTGCTGACATGGATAGAATTCCAGGGAACACTTTTAACTGAAAAACAAGTGGCAAATCAATGCAAATAGTCTTGTCCAATTTGTATGTGTGCAATTATGTAAATTAGTGGGAAAAAAACCCCTGGAAGAACACACATCAATCTAGGAACAGTGAAAGCGTGTGTAATGTTACTCCATGTAAAACTTTTATTTTTTTTATCTATGAAGTTTTTTTATTGTTTGACATTTTTATATTGGGCATATATCAGTGTACTATTTAAATACCTAACTACATAAGCTGATGATATATTTTCTTAAGCACCGTGACTATCATAATAAGTTGAGATGCATAGAAAAGTCATGAAAGCTATCTTTGGGAGGGCCTGTGTGAGAAGGAAACACCACAGCTTACCTTGACAAATAAATTGGGAGTTAGCCAGGTGAAGAAAGTAAAGAAGGGAATCTAATGAGAAGGAATAGCTTATACAGTTATGAAAGCATGTGAATGTAGAATATTTGGGAAATTGCAAGTAATTTTTATGTGATAGTACAGGAAAGAAAGAATGAGATGAAGCTGGAGAGGTAAGCTTGAGTCAGTTCATGAGGATGCTGGTATGCTATGTAAGAATTTCACATTACACCTGTCCCCATTCTATTCCTGATTAGTCTTTCTTCTGACTTTAAAAGTCATTTTCCTATGAATAATCACATTGCAGTTGGAATTCTTATATCTACTTTTGTCTCTGTAGAATTTCTTTTCTTTTTTAAAAATTTTATTTTACTTAAATTCAATTAATTAACAATTGCAGTTGCATATAACACCCAGTACTCATTACATCACCCAGTTACCCCATCCCACCCTGCAGCAACCCTCAGTTTGTTTTCTGTAGTTAAGAGTTTCTTATGGTTTGTCTCTCCTCCACAATTTTGTGTTATTTTATTTTTCCTTCCTTTCCTCTGTGATTCTCTTTTTTGTTTCTTGAGTTTCACATCATGAGTGAAATCATATAATTGTCATTCTCTGATTGACTTATTTTACTCAGCATAAAACACTCTAGTTCCATCCACATTGTTGCAAATGGCAAGATTTCATTTTTTTTCTGATGGCTGAGTAATATTTCATTGTATATATACACCACATCTTCTTTATCCATTCATCTGTCAACGGACCTCTGGGCTCTTTCCATAGTTTGGCTACTGTGGACATTGCTGCTGTGAACATCAGGGTGCAGATGCCTGATCACTATGTTTGTATTCTTTGGGTAAATACCTAGTGGTGGAATTGCTGGGTTGCTCTATTTTCAACTTTTTGAGGAACCTTCATATTGTTTTCCAGAGTGGCTGTAATAGCTTGTATTCCTACCAGTAAGAGGGTTCCCCTTTCTCCTTATCCTCACCAACATTTGTTGTTTCCTGACTTGTTAATTTTAGCTATTCTGACTGGTGTGGGGTGGTATCTCACTGTGGGTTTTGATTTGTATTTCCCTAATGCTAAGTGATACGGAGCATTTTTCATATATCTGTTGGCCATTTGTATGTCTTCTTTGGAGAATATTTGTTCATGTCGTCTGCCCATTTCTTGACTGGATTATTTGTTTTTTTGGGCATTAAGTTTCATAAGTTCTTTATAGATCCTGGATATTAACCCTTTATCTGATAAGACATTTGCAAATATCTTCTCCCATCCTGTACTGTAGGTTGCCATTTCAGTTTTGTTGACTGGTTCCTTTGCTGTGCAAAAGCTTTTAATCTTGATGAAGTCCTAGTAGTTCATTTTTGCTTTTGTTTCCCTTGTCTTTGGAAATGTGTATAGCAAGAAGTTGCTGCAGCTGAGGTCAAAGAGGTTCCTGCCTTTGTTCTTCTCTAGGATTTTGATGGATTCCTGTCTCACATTTAGGTCTTTCATCCATTTTGAATTTATTTTTGTGTTTGGTGTAAGAAAGTGGTCCAGTTTCATTCTTCTACATGTGGCTGTCCAATTTTCCCAATAGAATTTGTTGAAGAGACTCTCTTTATCCCATTGGATAGTTCTTTCTCTTGGTCGAAGATCAGTTGACGACAGAGTTGAGGATCCATTTCTGGGTTCTCTATTCTGTTCCATTGATCCATGTGTCTGTTTTTATGCCAATACCACACTGTCTTGATGATTACAGCTTTGTAATACACCTTGAAGTCCAGAATTGTGATGCCTCCAGCTTTGCTTATCTTTTTCAACATCCTCTGGCTATTCAGGGCCTTTTCTGGTTCCATACAAATTTTAGGACTGTTTGTTCCAGTTCTGTGAAAAATGTTGATGGTATTTTGTTAGGGATTGCATTGAATGTATAAATTGCTCTGGGTAGCATAGACATTTTAACAATATTTGTTCTTCCACTTCATGGGCATGGAATGTTTTTCCATTTCTTTGTGTCTTTCTCAATTTCTTTCATAAGTGTTCTATAATTTTTTTTTTAAATTTTTTTGAGAGAGAGCATGAGCAGGGTGAAGGGCAGAGAGAGAGGAAGTAGCAGACTCCCCATGGAGCAGGGAGCCTGATGTGGGACTCGATCCCAAGACCCCAGGATCATGACCTGAGCCAAAGGCAGTCACTTAACCAACTGAGCCACCCAGGCACCCCCCCATGCCCCAAGTGTTCTGTAGTTTTTGGAATACAGATCCTTTCCCTCAGTTGGTTAGGTTTATTTCTAGGTATCTTATGGTTTTTGGTGCAATTGTAAATGGACTCATTTCCTTGACTTCTTTTTCTTCTGCCTCATTGTTAGTATATAGAAAAGTGGTATTGGACAGGGATTTATCGATCTTAGTAACTTTTTCAGAGAACCAGCTCCGAGTTTCATTGATCTGTTCCCTGTTCTTTGGTTTCTACTGCCTTGATTTCTCTAGTGTTTATTATTTCTCTTCTGCTGGATTTAGGCTTTATTTGCTGTTCTTTATCTAGCTCCTTTAGGTGTAAGTTTAGGTTGTGTAGTTGAGACTTTTCTTGTTTTTTAAGAAAGGCCTGTATTGCTATATATTTCCTTCTTAGGACCGCCTTTGCTGCATCCCAA
Organism: Ailurus styani; assembly: GCA_002007465.1. Taxonomy (NCBI): domain Eukaryota; kingdom Metazoa; phylum Chordata; class Mammalia; order Carnivora; family Ailuridae; genus Ailurus; species Ailurus styani. The sequence goes on along the minus strand of LNAC01000132.1, from coordinate 711,901 downwards.
AGGTTCTGAACTGTTATGTTTTTATTTTCATTTGCTTCCATGTATTTTTAAATTCTTCTTTAATTTCTTGGTTGACCTATTCATTCTTTTGTAGGATGCTCTGTAACCTCCATGTATTTGTGGTCCTTCCCATTTTTTTCTTGTGGTTGATTTCACATTTTAAAACACAGTGGTCTGAAAATATGCATGGTATAATCTCAATCTTTTTGTAGTTGAGACCTGATTTGTGACCCTGTATTTGATCTATTCTAGAGAATGTTCCATATGCACTTGAGATGAGTGTGTATTCTGTTGCTTTAGGATGAAATGCTCTGAATATATATGTGAAGTCCCTCTGGTCCAGTGTGTCATTCAGAGCAGTTGTTTCCTTGCTGATCTTCTGCTTATATGATCTATCCATTGCTGTGAGTGAGGTGGTAAAGTCCCCTACTATTACTGTCAATGAGTTTCTTTAATTTTGTTATTGATTTATGTAATTGGCTGATCCATTAGGGGCATAAATATTTACAATTGTTAGGTCTTGTTATTGGATGACACTTTAATTATAATATAGTGTCCTTCTTCTCTTATTAGAGTCTCTGGTTTAAGATCTAATTTGTCTGGTATAAGAATTGCTACTGCAGATTTCTTTTGATGCCCATTAGCATGAAAAATTGTTCTCCACCCTCTCACTTTCTATCTGAAGCTCTGTTTGGGTGAGTCTTTTGTAGACAGGGTATTGATGGGTCTTGTTTTTTATCCAATCTGATGCCCTGTGTCTTTTGATTGTAGCATTTAGCCCATTTACATTCAGAGTAATTATTGAAAGATATGAATTTAGTGCCATTGTATTACCTGTGAAGTCGCTGTTCCTGTAGATTGTCTATTCCTTTCTGGTCTTTGTTTCTTTTGGGTTCTCTCTTCACTTAAAGGACTCCCTGTGGAATTTCTTGCAAGGCTTGTTTAGTGATCACAAATTCTTTCAGTTTCTGTTTGTCCTGGAAACTATCTCTCCTTCTATTCTGAATGACAGTCTTGCTGGATAAAGTATTTTTGGCTGCATATTTTTATCATTTAGCATGCTGAATTTTTCATGCCAGTCCTTTCTAGCCTGCCAGGTTTCTATGGACAAGTCTGCTGCCAGCCTTATGCTTCTATTCTTGTAGGTTAAGGACCTTTTGTCCTAAGCTGCTTTCAGGATTTTCTCTTTATCTCTGAAATTTGCAAGCTTCACTATTATATGCTGCGGTGTTGACCTATTTTTATTGATTTTGAGGGGGCTTCTCTGTTCTTCTTGGACTTGAATACCTGTTTTCTCCCCCAGATTAGGGAAGTTCTCAGCTATAATATGTTCAAATAAACCTTCTGCCCCCCCTTCTTTTTCTGGGACCCCTATTATCCAGATATTATTTTGCTTTATGGAATCACTGAGTTTTTGAAGTCTCCTTTTGTGATCCAGTAATTGTCTTTCTCTCTTCTTCTCAGCTTCCTTATTTTCTGTCATTTTTCTTCTATATCACTGACTCTCTCTTCTTCCTCATTTATCCTAGCACTTAGAGCCTCCATTTTTTATTGCATCTCAGTAATAGCCTTTTGAATTTCCACCTGATTAGATTTTAGTTCTTTTATTTCTTCATAAGGGAATCTCTGGTGCCTTCTCTGCTTTTTTCAAGCCTAGCTAGTATCTTTATAATTGTTTTGAATTTTAGTTTTGATGTCTTACTTATATCCATATTTATTAAATCCCTGGGAGTGAGTACTGCCTCTTGTTCTCTTTTTTTGGGTGAGTTCCTTCATCTTGTCATTATGTCCAGAAAAAAATAGATGAAAGAGAGGGAAAATACAAAAATAGCAACAGTGACACCAGAAAAATATACACTGCACAAATCAGAAGAGAACAGAAACCATAAAGAAAAGAAAATTTAAAAAATAAGAATAAAATCAAACAAGAAGTTGAAGAGAACAGAACCATAAACTAGATCCTGGGTGTATTTTGGTCTGTTTGTTAGAAGAAACTAGATCCCAAATAGGAAAGAAAGAAAAACATAATAAATGAAGTTGAATATAACAAAGCAAAAAATGAGAAAAAAAATATAAATAACCTAAGTGTAAAAATGAAAATTAAAATGATTTAAAAAATAATTGATAAAATAAGAAAATATCTGAAAAGGAAAATAAAATATAAAGCTGAAAGACTAAAGAATAATAAGAAAAATACACGAATGCAATATACTTCTTCCCCTAGGAGCTGGAGTTTACAGTTCTGTGTGATCCATAAACTTGGTAATCACTGGAAGTTCCTGCTGGTCTTCTCAGGGAGGGGCCTGTTGCACTGATTCTGTTTGCCAGGAGAAATTGCACGCCCCTTGCCAGGGGTACAGGCTTAGTGTAAGCGACTCTGGAGCTGGTGTGGGGGATGAAAATAGTGGTGCCCTAGTCTCTAGCCCCAGAGCTGAAAATTCGTGTCCCCCACATTTCAGTGAGCCCTCACAGAAAAGTCAATCACTCTTGTCTCCCTAGTTTCTCTTTCTGTCTGAACTCTGTATTCACCCAGCCTGTGACAGAGCATTTTTATCTCATGCACATGATCCGTTTCCTTTCGAGTCTCCAAACTTTATGGATTCTGGTGGTGCTCTCCCCCGCTATTCCTTCAGGGAGGGACTGAGGGGGGTTTCACAAGGGTTCTGCCTCTTGCTGAGACCCTGCTCAGAGAGTGGTCACCCAATTGTGCAGTGTTTCTGGTTTATGGAAACAGTGAGCAGAAAACCTGCTCCTGGGTTCACTGTTTGCAACTAGTCTCCCCACTCCAATGCTGGGGACTCTGCTGCTCTCAGACACCCCCATTCTTTTTGTGACCCTGGGGATCCTGAGGCCATGTTCTACCACCTGGGATTCCACCTTGCTTTGTCTCCTGAGCACTTTTGAGGCAAAATTTTAAAAGTTCCTATTTTGTGCTCCACTGCTAATACCACTTTCTAGTACCCACTTATGGAGGCTCCCTCCCCCTGGTTTATCTTCCTATATATCACCTTGGATTCATGTCTCCATACCTCCTACCTTGCAAAAAAGTGGCCACTTTTCTCTTTGTAGAATTGTAACAATTCTTGTATCTCAGGTTGATTTTGCAGGTGTTCAGAATGATTTGATAACTAGATAATTTCTAGGGACCAGACGAAATTAAGGTCCCGTACTCCTCTGCCATCTTAACTCTCTCCCGTAGAAGTTATTTTCAATAAAACACCCAGTTACCTTTCACCATATAGTTCCCCTCTTATATCGTAATTGTCTTATGTATTACATCTACATATATTGAAGAACCCTATCAAGACAATGTTAAAATATTTACTTTCAAATATCAGGCATATTTTAAAGAACTATAGGGGATAAGAATAGTCTATTATATTTTCCCAGATATTTACTATTTCTGCAGCCCTTCTTTCATTCTTAGTGCTGTAGGCATCTTTTGGGTACTTTTTCCATTCTGTCTGAAGAAATTCTTTAACATGTCTTTTGGCACAAATCGACTGGCAAGAAATTCTCTTGCTTTATCTACCTTTATCTAAGAAATCCCCATTTCACCTTCATTCCTAAAAGATACTTTCTCTGGATATGGAATTCTGGGTCGATAATTATTTCTTTTTAACATTTAATAAATGTTATGAAATGTTTCATTTCCTTCTGGCCTACATGAGACAGTTTGAATCTTTTGAATAATTTTCCCCTGTAAATGATGCATAATCTTTCTCTTGGTATTTTTATGATATTTTCTTTGTCTATAGTTTTTAGCAGTTTGATTAATCTATGCCTGGGCATAGATTTCTTTGGGTTTATTCTGTTTGGGTTTAGTGAATTTCTTGAGCCTGTAGGTATATGTCTTTCCTCCAAATTTGGGTACTTTTCAGCCATTATTTCTTCAAAAAAATTTTTTTATAAACATTTTCTTGATTCTCTGTGACTTAGATGATACCAATATTAGGCCTTTTGTTACCGTACTACAGATTCCTGTTGTTCTGTGTAATTTAATCTAATTTAATTTTTTCAACCATTTTCTGTCAGTTTTTCAGATTGTATAATCCCTATTATTCTATTTTTAAATTCACTAATTTCCTTTGTAATCTCTATTCTGCTATGGAGCCCACCCGGTAAGTTTCTAAGTTTGTTATTGTATTTTTCAGTTCTAGAATTTCCATGGGATTCTTAATATATTCTATTTCAAGATCTTCTACCTTTCCATTTATTTCAAGATGATTTTCCCTTAACTTGTTGGAGAATTTTTATTATAATTCCTGCTTTATTTATTTATTTATTTGTTTAATTATTTATTTATTCATTCATTTTAAAATATTTTATTTATTTATTTATTTGACAGAGAGAGACAGACAGCGAAAAAGGGAACACAAGTAGGGGGAGTGAGAGAAGGAGAAGCAGGCTTCCCACAGAGTGGGGAGCCCAAAGCAGGACTCGATTCCAGGACCCTAGTATCATGACCTGAGCCGAAGACAGACGCTTAACAACTGAGCCACCCAGTCACCCCTACAATAGCTGTTTTAAATCTTTGTCAGATAATTATACAATCCATGTCACTTCATCATTGACATCTGTTGATTGTCTTTCCCATTGTGAGTTGAGATTTTTTTGGTTCGTCCATCATATGCTAAGTAACTCTGACTTATATCCTGGACATTTTGAATATTGTTTTGAAACTCTGGGTCTTGTTTATATCATATGAAAAATATTTTTTTTTTTTTTTTTTTAAATTTTATTTTTATTATTTGCCCAAGGGGTACAGGTCTGTGAATCATCAGGCTTACATCTTTCACAGCCCTCACCAAAGCACAAACCCTCCCCAATGTCCATAATCCATCCACCCTATCCCTACCCTCCCACCCCCCAGTAACCCTCAGTTTGTTTTATGAGATTAGAAGTCTCTTATGGTTTGTCTCCTTCCCCATCCCATCTTGTTTCATTATTTTTCCCTCCCTACCCCCCACAGCCCCCCACCCTGCCCCTCAAGTTCCTCATATCAGAGAGATCATATGATAATCATATGAAAAATATTGGTATTTCTGTTTTAGTTGGCAGTTGGCCTGTCTTCAAGCCATAAACTGTAACCAGCTTTCTGCAGGTTATGGTTTCAATGTCAGTTTTGTTTCCAAAGCTTTTATAGTGCAAAGGGTCTTTTTTGTGCATGTATATCACTCTCAGTGGCCAGATCTGGGTAGTGGTCTACATCATGGTTCACTTTTTAGAGTTGTTGGTATGCTTTTCAAGTTCAGATATACACATATGTAGCTGGTGGGCGAGGACAGGAGTTCATAAACAATTTATGGTGTCATTTTCTCACACTCCTTATTCTGTTATTTTGTCTGTATTTTTCTGTTTCCTCAGGCTTCCCTTTTTGATCCTCGGGCCATAACCATCCCACAAACTTCCTGTGATTCTCTCCACATCTAGTACAAAACAGCAAGAGAACAGTGGTGGGTGGGGGAGGGAGATTTCTTATCCTCTTTGAAGTACAGCTGATATGATTGGAGATGGAAGATTTCTGTCACATAAAGTTTTAGACACCCATTCTTCCATTGCCATTTCTGTTATGGTCACTGAGTGACCATTGGATTGCTTGGGGGTGGGGGCATGAGCAAATGGGAAAAAGAAAAAAATGGACTTCTTGTTCTTTCTGTGTTAGTCTTGTCTTTTCTTTTTAAAAGATTTTATATATTTGAGAGAAAGAAAGAGAGAGAACATAAGCAGGTGAAGGGGAAAGGGGAGAGGGAGAAGCAGACTCGCTACTGAGTGCAGAGCCCTATATGGGGCTCAGTCCCAGGACCCTGAGATTATGACCTGAACTGCAGTCAGACACTTAACCGACTGAGCCACCCAGGTGCCCTGTGTTAGTTTTTTCTGTGTTCTGAGGTCCTTGATCCAGAACTGGAGGGATTCTCTTGGCACTTTCTCTTACAAAATTCCATTTTTGAGTTTCAGACTAAACTTAAGTATAGGCCAAAACATTCCAGAGTAAAATAAAAGTTAAAACTCACTGTCAGCTCAGTGAAACTTTGATTTCTGTTTTTTCTTTTTTGATTATCTTGCTATTTACTTTTCAAAGTCCTTAAGTAGCTGCCCTATGTATTCTATCCAGGTTTTATAGCTATATCTGGTACAGTAATGAATTATTAATAACTGGTTTGGTTATTGTGAGATATTATCATAATATCTCAATTTAGGAATTTTTGAATGAAATATTCTTTGGAAATAATTTCTTTTATGAAGAAATTTAATTTCTCTCTTGTAAAAGTCCTTTTTTAGATATTAAATGAGTTTTTTCTTGTTATCCTAAAAGAAATAATGTTCTATACATAATTGTAATTGTTAACTCCTCAAAGTATTTGCTACAGGCTTAGGAGGTGATTGATTTTTTTAAATTCTGTTTTATGTTTGTATTCAGCTTGATTTTGTCTGTTACTATATTTACTTCACTTTTTCTTGAAATTGATAGGTTCATTCTTATAACTTGAAACATAAATTTAAAGTGAAATTCATGTGTAATTGAACATAAAGAGTAGACCATTCTTTAATCTTATATTAAATGAAAGGAATTATAAGTAGAAAAACCACTCCTCAGTGTACATGTTAAATGTTAAGGAGTAGAGGGGGGGAAAAGTTTTCATATGTATTAAAATGATCAAAACTCTAATTTATTTCTGAGTTTGTCCCTTTTAGAACACAGCTATGGTATAGTTACAAGCAAATTGTAAGGGGATTACTTTAAGATTCATGAACATTTAGTTATTCTCTCTTAACTGTACCTCAGAGACTTTATAATCTTACTGGGCTTCAGTCATTAGACGGAATTCTAAATATAGAAAACATGGTATCATGAACACTGTAAAATTGGACTTTGAGAATCAGACTATTGCAGGTTGGTTGCTTACTTCTTAGCCTAAGCTTCTAATAGGCATACATTTCTTAGGGACCATAATCCATTTAATCGTAGCCTTAATGTTAACATTAATCCATTCTAAGACTTTCCAGGAGTACTTATCAGGAAGTGACAGATGTTTTTTAGACTACATGTTCTTGACTCTTTGGTAAGTCATCACTTCTATCTAAGCATTCATTCATTGCTTCAGTAAATATTTATTGACTGCCTGTTATGTTCTGGGGATTTTGCTAGATCTGGGGCTATATTAGACAGTAAAACAAAGTTTTTCTCAGAGTTACTTGTAATCTTGCTGGAAACACATGCCAATGAAATAAGGTTTAATTGGTGTTATGATAAAAGTATAAGATATTAAAAAATAGTATAAGTTATTGTGATGGTACATAAGAGGGGCATCTAACTCAAGGAAGGTCTAGAATCATACTCAAGGGCAAGAACAAATTAGCCAAATGAGAAGATGATAGAGGCCCTTTCTGACTCAGCACAGAGAGATTTCCCTGAGAACTCTGGCCTGTCAAAATAGTAACACTTCAATGTTATTTTATCTTCTAAAGAATGAACACCTGGAAAAGTTCATGTACAATTTTCCTATTCTAAATGAAACAAAGAACCTAATTAATATGTCATTATGATCAGATATATAAATTCATAAAACAGTTATAGATCATAAATGTTATCACACATCATTTCTAATTACTAATAAATAATTTCATGTGTATATAGCCTCATAAATAATATTTATTATAATGATTTTTAAAAAGATTTTATTTATTTGAAAGAGAGAGAGAGAGTGCACACAAGGAGAGGAGGAGAGGCAGAGGAAGAGAAAGAAGCAGACTCCCCGCTGGTCAAGGAGACTGACCTTGGGCTTGATCCCAGGATCCCCAGATTATGACCTGACGCAAAAGCAGATGCTTCACTGACTGAGCCACTCTGGCACCCCTATTATGACTCTTGATGACATCCATGAGCAGCTTTCTTCCTTCACTGTTTCTTATCTGACAGTGGATCCATGTATCTATTTGCTTGTCTTGAAGTTTTATTTTCAGATCCCTTCTATTTTTCTTATCCATTATGAATAAGGGGTAAAAATATCAATTTTGAAATGTCCTTGTGAAATTTCAGTCCAATTTTTGTTAGATTCATTACTCATTTTATCCTCAGTTTTAGAGATAAATCACCATGGCTTTCAAGTATTGGATATATCAATTTAATATCTTTACTAGCTTGTTCTTTGATACCTTTTGTTTTCTCCTCTTGTCACTGGAAGTTTCATTTCTGGGTTTATTCCTTCAAGTTAGTTTCTCAATATTTTTCCATAGCATAGCGAGAGAAAAACAATCTTGTTTAGATGGACAACATGGAAGAATGAATAAAAGGAGAGGAGAATAAGCTGCAAATCCAAAGCCTTCAGAAGAGAGAGAGCATGACTGAAAGGTGATGATGAAAAGGAATATTTCTGTCTTCACGGACAAGAGCGTTTTGGGACATGATGATAATTTATTTGTAGGTTATTTGTAGGTGAGCTCCAGGCCTCTATGAGAGTGACAGATTGGGGGACCTAGGTACCCTGATGGAGAGCCTGGGTATTATAAAATGTGTGTGTAGGTGGACTTGTACTGAGTTTAGTGCTTAGAGAAAACTGATTTTTCTTAGGTTGTGTTTGAATGTGCCATGTTCTCAAGGATGCGATGAGCTCAAGTGTTGGGATATGCTTATTGGACTAGAGATTCCATGAGGGGGTTGGCTGACATTGTGGCTATTCAGTATATGCTGTGGCATGGATAAAAAAAACATGGCATAAACAGCAATACTGAGTTTTCTCCAAAAGGCAACCTCGTCTCTCTCTCTCTCTTTTTTTGTAAGTAGACTCCATGCCCAGCAGGGCGCCCAGTGTGGGGCTCGAACTCATGACCCTGAGATCAAGACCTGAGCTGAGATCAAAAGTTGGATGCTTAACCAACTGAGCCACCTAGGCACCCCTGTCTCTCTCTTTAGAGAGATCTAGGTTATACTCTCATGTGAAATAAAATAAAAGTTGTACCTCTAGAGGTTTTCAGTGTGCATTTGTGGTTGGGTGGGTGATTTCGGGCAATGGTGGAGAGAGAAATACACTTGGATGGGGTAGCATTTGGTCCCTATGAGCATGACCAAATTTTGAGAACATTATAATCTAAGGAGATTTGTTTACTCTGAAATCAAAGGGTCATCAGGAATTACTCCACAGAGCTGCATTTATGTTGCTTTTATTACTATGAAAACTTCTATTAATAATATAAAGCAATGAGTAAGAAAAATCTATGATTAATGGTCTAAACAAAAAATGAGATGGCTAGCTTCTCACTTAAAATAGTTTCTAATCTCTTGTCCAACTACTCATTTGTTTAGTTTTAAGACTTTATTATCTCTTTAAATCATAATTAATATAGAAAATATGATTCATTTCTGCTTCCTAATCACTGCTTATCCAAGCACCTACAACATTTTATAATTCTATTTGGTACTATCATCATATTTGTTTTATAAATGATAAGTATTAAGTTTTCTGTTTTCATGAGAAAATCTTATTGTGACACTTGAATAAAGCAATGTTAAGTCAAAGAGTTAGAATCTAAATATACATTGATATTAAGACATGCAGCTATTTTGGGAGCACCTGGGTAGTTCAGTTGGTTAAGCATCTGAATCTTGGATTTGGCTTAGATCCTGATTTCATGGCTTGTGGGATCGAACCCTGCATTGGGCTCCCCCTCATTAGGAGTCTGCTTGGACATTCTCTCCCTCTACCTCTTTACCCACTTGTGTACATGCCCTATCTCTCTCAAATAAATAAGTAAATCTTAAAAAAAGATATGTACATATTTTTGAATATTTTAATGATAGCAATACCAAAGAATGAGAAATGATTTTTATATTTATAAATTCAAGATTCTAGAACATTTATGTTTGAAAAGTGCTTAAAATTTCCACTACAAAGCTTTCAAGAGCATTTTGTATTTTGATCATATGAAATATAGCAAGGATAACCCAAGGATTTACACTTTCCCAGAACATTGCTTTTACTTAGTTCAATTCAAAAGACATGAACAGATGTATAGCTCAGAAGAAAGCATGCTAAGGTCTGGTACCTGTTCTTAAAGAGTTTACACTTCAACTGGGAAAATTTCAAAGCAATGTTTTTTTTTTAAAGATTTTATTTATTTATTTGACAGAGAGAGACACAGTGACAGATGGATCACAAGCAGGGGGAATGGGAGAGGGAGAGGAGACTCCCTGCCAAGCAGGGAGCCTGATGCAGGGCTTGATCCCAGGACAATGGGATCATGACCTGAGCCGAAGGCAGATGCTTAACGACTGAGCCACTCAGGTGCCCCTCAAAACAATGTTTTGATAATTTGATTGTTCATTGATAAAATCGATGGTTTCCAAACATGGCCATGATAGATGCTTTAATAAAGGCATGTACATAAGAGCCCTGTAGGTGCACGTAAGAGATACTTAGTTTTAGCTAAAATATGCTGTTTTCTGTAGGAATATCTTCCTGCATTTTGAAAGAGAGTTCAGTTTGGGTGTCTTTACTGTGTACTCTCTAGAAGCTGGAATAATAATGAGGGATGTGCCTCACTGGAAGGTTGGATGACTTGGAAAGCACTGGAAGATGCCTCCATGCCAGAGAAGTTACTCAGGAATAGGGAACCACGATTACAATTGAGGGACTCCCATCCTAACCATGGAGTGATTTAGCATCTCTGTAATGTTCTTTTTCAGGTGGGATCCTTAGATCAGTATCCTTGTGAAACTGTGGGCTATATATAAATTTTTTTCTTCTTCACCTTTCCCCCCACCACACCAGTCACAAAAAGACAGGGGAAAGTGAATTTGGGGCAAGGAGATGGTGGGAGTAGAAACTCTGGGAAAAAGTAGAATGATATCTCAGTCAACTAAGTTTTGCTTAGCTTTGAAATGTTTGTACTCAGTTTTACCTATGCTTGATGAAGAGGTTAAAGATATAAGAGGGAAGAGTTTTGGAGAAAATGAGACTTACTCCTGCCACAGCAGCAGAGGAACAAGACCTGCTGATGTTGGGCTCTCTAACCTGCGAAGTTTACCTCACTTTGCTGTGAGGGATTTCTGGGGGATGGTAGTCAAATTGTCCAGCATGATGTACTCCCAGTTGGCCTGGAGTCCTAGGCATGATGGGCTTGTGTTTTGAAAGGTCATACCAAGGCCCAACTCCAATCAGGTATTAGGTAATGTTGTATAGAAGGACCTGGGCTTCTTTGCACCAGGTCAGAGTATTCCTTTCCATTTCTTATTTTCATGGGGCCTTGTCTCTGGCAAGGATTTTCCTGGAGCTGGGAGGTTTTAATACCTCTATAAACTAACTTACTGGAAATAATGCTGTTGTGCATCTGAGAAAATATGATTTTGAAAGTGTTGCTCAGTTGTTACTGGTAGTGAGAGATGATGATATTGTGGAATATTCTAGGTATATAACATTCAATCAGGTTATTGGTGATATCAACGAATTACACGGGGGCACACATTTGGTTTGGTGCTAGTGGAAAGGTGAAAGTTCACTTTGATATGTATCTTAAAACATTTTCTACTTTTGTACCTTTAACTTGAGTGAAAATTATAATTATAAATAAGCACATGTTAACATAAACCACGCAATAAGGACAGAAGAATTCTAGTGGCAAGGAAATTGGTGAAGTTGGGAGTTAGAGAAATTTTCTTAGAGAAGGTGAGTTTTTTTTTTTAAGCTTTATTGAGGAATTATTTACATACAATAAACAATGTAGCCACAATTGCCATTTCCTATACTCTTTATTCCTTTGTGTAAATTCATTATTTTCATGTAGTATTATTTTATTTTTCTGCCTGAATTTTTCCTTTAAGATTTCTTGTAGTATGGATCTGTTGGTGATAAATTCTTTCACATTTTGTGTATCTGGAAAGTCTTCCTCTTAGCTTCATTTTTATAGATTTTTTTGTTTTTATTGAATATCGAATTCTAGGTTGACAGTGTTTTCTTTTTAGTGCTTAAAAATATGCTTTAAGGGCGCCTGGGTGGCTCAGTGGGTTAAAGCCGCTGCCTTCGGCTCAGGTCATGATCTCAGCGTCCTGGGATCGAGGCCCGCATCAGGCTCTCTGCTCAGCAGGGAGCCTGCTTCCTCCTCTCTCCTCTCTCTCTGCCTGCCTCTCTGCCTACTTGTAATCTCTCTCTCTCTGTGTCAAATCAATAAAAATAAAATCTTTAAAAAAAAATATGCTTTAAAAAAAACACTCCACTGTCCTCTCACTTGCATTATTTCCAAGAAGACATGTATCTCTTTTTTCCTGTCATCCCTATCATCCCATTTCCTGTCATCCCTGTATATAATGTAACATTTTCTGTTTAATACTGATATTGAGCCATTTGATTATGATGCACATAGGTGTAGTTTTCTTCAGGTTTCTCATGCTTGGAGTTCATTGAGCTCATGGAATTGTGAGCTTATCAAATTTGGAAAATTTTTAGTCATTATATTTTTGAAAAACATAAAAATTTTGAAAGATATTTCTGTCCCTCCTTTTCAAGTTTGAACATGAGCTACATTTCACTGATGTTCTGTTTCTTCTTCTTTTCTTAAATTCTCTTTTATTTCTGTGTTTCCTTTTGGATAGTTTCTATTGCTACTTCTTAAAGGCCACTAAGATTTTCTTCTGCAATGTCTAATCAGTATTTATTTTTGTATTTAAATTCAATTAATTAATATATAATGTGTTATTTGTTTCAGGGGTACAGGTCTATGATTTATCAGACTTATATAATACCCAGGGATCATTAAAACACATATGCTTCCCAATGTTCATCACCCAGTTACCCTGTCCCTCCACCCTCCTCCCCTCCAGCAACCCTCAGTTTGTTTCCTATGATTGAGTCTCTTATGGTTTGTTTCCTTCTCTGGTTTCATCTTGTTTCATTTTTTCCTCTCTTCCTCTATGATCTTCTGCCTTGTTTCTTAAATTCCACATATGAGTGAGATTATATGATAATTGTCTTTCTCTGATAGACTTAATTCACCTAGCATAATACATGTTATGTATTCTAGTTAGTTCCATCCATGTTAGTTCTTTCTCGCAGGAGGTCATAGATACAGATTGGCATCTATGTTATGATTTGCCTTGAACACCTCATTTAACCTTATCAAAGACTTTTCACATTTATCATCTCACTTTATCCAGGTAAAAATTCTGTAGCAGTTATCATACCAATTGGATCAATAAGGAAACCAAGCCATTAAGAGGTCAAGTTTTATCAAAGGACGTATTTTGTTAGCTGAATATCTGAGACTTGAATCCAAATCCCCTGTGTTCTGATCAGTGTTATATCCATAGGCTATATATAATCTCTTTCCTACTTTGTCCCTCATTATAAAAGAAACAGAATAGAAAGGAAAAACACAGATATTTTAATATTTTTGCTATTAAAGTTTAAAAATGAAAAAAATACTAAGAAAATAAAACTAATGAAATTTTTAAGATTTTAAAAGCAGCGTAAGTTAAGGGGTGCCTGGGTGGTTTAGTTGGTTGAATATCTGACTCTAGATTTTGGCTCAGGTCATAATCTTATGATCTCATGATGATGGTGGGTTAGAGCCCCAGGTCCCACTCAACAGGGAGTCTGCTTGAGATTCGCTCTTTCTCCTCTCCCTCTCTCTCTGCTCCTCCTCTCACTCGCACTCCCCCCTCAAATAAATAAATCTTTAAAAAAAAGTAAAGTTATTAAAAATAGTTATAATATTTCTGATATATTCCCCCAAAGTTAGGGAAAATGAATTGCAATCAAAGATTAAGTCAACCTAAAGAGATAAAGTACACTAAACAATGTTTTTTGTAATGTAATGAAAATATAATGTTAATATGCAATGTAATATTAACCTTTCAAAACCTAATTAAAATGCAGTGTAATATTAACCTGTTGAAGTTCACAGCTTGTTCTAAGTGATATGTCAAGATTTTTGCTCCCTATTCTTTTGCCATGCTATGTCTGGAAATGGAACTGGGTGTGATGTTCTGGTCCTGGGCTCTCATTCCTGAGGCCAAGATGTGTTAAAATAGGGTTGGGTTGTCAGCATTAGCTCTAGATTGCTTTCTCAAAAGCAGGGAGGGAACTTTGTCCACTGCTGATTCTTCCTCATGTGTTTATTGTCTCTGATAAATTACTGCTCATGGGATGATTAAAAATGGCGTGAGTCCTCACATTTCACATATTACCATCATTCTGATTGTTTTGTTGTAGGATTTCAAACTCGGAAATCATTTTTTTTTTTTTTTAATCACAGTCTCCTTGCTTCATTCACATACCCTTCAACATTTTCTTTCTCCTGAGCTTGCACTTTATCTTTTGGCCTTGTTCTGGTATTTTAATTACTAGATAACAAGGCTCCTGTTTTTAGAAAATGAAGGCAAACCCAGTAAAGAAAAAAAGAAAAAGAAAATGAAGGCAAAAGTTTTTAACTCTTGAGGCACTCACAGTCTACTATGATAGACAAAAAAGCAATTACAAGATGGCATACCATGTAGTAAGAATATTGTCAGGTATTGTTATCTCTTTTTAGTAGTGTGGTCTTGATTAACCCTATGAAACACAAGCAGGGTTTTGAGACTAAGAAGTACAAGCCCTGTGTATTTCTTTTCTATTGTTATGTAACAAATTACCTCAGAACTTAATGGCTTAAAACAACATTATTGGAAAATTTCTGTGGGTCAGAAGCCTGGGTTCTAGGTACTAGAACTAGGTACTGGGTTAGTAGGTACTCTGTCTCTTGATCTCACAAGGATACAATCATGGTTGGGCTGTAGACATCACAAAGCTTGTCTGGGGTGCATATGTTTTCATATGTTTTCATTTGTTGACAGGATTCAGTTTCTTATGAGTTGTTGGATTGAGGGCCTTAATTCCTGGCTGCTGTTGCTTGGAGGCCACCTTTAGTTTTTCACCACAAGGACCTCTCCATAGGGCGGCCCACAGTATGGCAGCTGGCTTCATCAGAATGAGTAAGTGAGAGGGAAAAGAGTGGGAGTGAAAGCAAGATAAGAGTCATACTCTTTTATAACCTAATCTTGGAAGTGACATGTATCACTTTTGTTTTCATCTGTTTGTTAGAACCCATCAGTAGGTTCAGCCCACACTAGGAGAAAGAGGTTACCCAAGGACATAAGTACCAGGAGGTGGTGATGATTGAAAGCCATTTTAGACATTTCCCACCACACTAAGAATGAAACATTTGTCAAAAAGTCCATGAACTGGGGCACCTGGGTGGCTCAGTGGGTTAAGCCTCTGCCTTTGGCTCGGTTCATAATCTCAGGGTCCTGGGATCGAGGCCCGCATAGGGTTCTTTGCTCAGCGGGGAGCCTGCTTCCTCCTCTCTCTCTGCCTGCCTCTCTGCCTACTTGTAATCTCTCTCTCTGTGTGTCAAATAAATAAGTAAAATCTTAAAAAAAAAAAGTCCATAAACTTTTCCAAGTAGAAGCTAAGAGTATATTCCTCAGGCCAGAAAGTAGCTTAGAATTAATTATTGAATTGACAAGTTATCTAATTTCTCTTTAGGTTCAGCATGTAGCCAAAAGAACTAAAAGAAACTGAAGCATGGCCAGGTGATAAGTAGTTGTCATTATTGAAAAACTATGTGCGAGAAACTTGTGTTGGTGCTCCCATACTTTCACTTGACCTTCAAAAGATATGAAATAGGGAGGCAGCCTTAGGTGTCAGCAGGGCTGCTTTACTGAGGTGTGCAGGTTGTGCCCTGCATAACTCCAAGGTTATCACCAACATGTGAGCAGCACATGTTGGATATGCACGTAGTGGCAGTGTTTATTGGTTACATCCTTGCATTTGGAGTCAGCACGTCCTTACTAGTGGTGTGACCTTGACAAGTTATTTAAGGTCTCTAAGCTTTAGTTTCCTCATCTCCAAAATAAGGAATTGTAATATTAAGTACTCAAGATTGCTAGGGGATTACACGAGATCCTCCTCATCATCATCATCACTATCACTTTCTCAATGCTTATAAGGATCCAGGTACTCCTCTAAGTGTTTTGAAGATATTAACTTTCACAATAATTCCATGAATAAGGTATCTTTATGATCTAATTTTTACTGATGATAAAAATAAGGCATGGAGAGGTTAAGTACTTTGCCTGAAGTAACAGAGCCAGGAAATGGCCCAACTCCAGAGTCTTTTTAACATTTACGCCATACTGTTCATTCTGGAGTCAAGATCATAGCATAGTGGCCGACACTTATTACCTGCTCATTATTAACTCTTATTTTACCTTCATTTTGCTAATGGGAAAACAAAGACTCTGAATCTAAGCCAAAAATAAAAGGATATATTTTATATCATGTAACTCTGAATAAAGGACTGGAAATATGTAATAAATTTTAAATGTTTCCATTGAGGGCGGCTGGGTGGCTCAGTGGGTTAAAGCCTCTGCTTTCGGCTCAGGTCATGATCTCAGCGTCCTGGGATCGAGGCCCACATCGGGCTCTCTGCTCAGTGGGGAGCCGGCTTCCTCCTCCCCTTGTCTCTCTGCCTGCCTCTCTGCCTACTTGTAATCTCTCTCTCTGTGTCAAATAAATAAATAAAATCTTTAATAAGTAAGTAAGTAAATAAATAAATAAATAAATAAATAAATAAATGTTTCCATTGAATTAATTAAAGTAGAATCAGTTTGATACCACAATAGGTAAGCTTCAGCTACCTGGAAAATTGACTTATATTGCACATCTCCTTCCTGAGCTGTGTCAGTTAAATGAAGTGTGGCTATGTAAAGTAAGAAGGATAGTGAATGTTATAGCTTTGGATATTTAGCTACAAATGGACCTCAGCAATTTTAGTTCAGTATTCTGCATCTTACCAGAAATATAGAATGTTCTGTAACTCATGAAATGAATTTCATTAAAGGAATGTGATCCACAAAATATACTTCTGTTTTTAAAAAGGTATGCATACCTATCTACTAGCTGTACCTTTTCCATAGAAGGGTGCGTGCGTGTGTGTGTGTGTGTGTGTGTGTGTGTATGTGTTATTAATCATCTACTTTATTCTATGCTGCTGTTATCAAGGAATAGAGAATGGAACTGATAGATGAAATGTCATGTCATAAAGAAAACAAGCATTTTACTTGTAAAGACGTATCAATCACCAGCCAAGTAGGTGCTGTTATAAATTAATGTTCCTCATACTAAGTTGGCTCTCAACACTGCTTTGGAAAACAAACAAACCAACCTTTTATATTTCTGTAATGATCTCACTGTCTTCACCTTACAAAATATCTACATTAACCTTTCTTATTATTTTTAATATTAATTAATTTATTTTAGAGAGATAGAGAGCATGAATGGGGGGAGGGGCAGAGGAAGAGGGAGAGAGGGGGAATCCCAAGCAGACACTGTTCTGAGCATGGAGCCCAACATGGGGCTAGATCCCAGCACCCTGAGATCACGACCCGAGCCAAAATCAGGAGTTAGATGCTCAACTGACTGAGCCACCAAGATGCCCCAACCTTTCTTATTTTTTATCCATCTTTTCTTCCTCCTTGTTTTATGTGTCTTTAAATGATAATGTCTACTTTTATACTGTTGAAAATGTTCATAAAGCTGTTCATGAATTCAGTCAAGCAAGTGATCATTGGAGGAGTCAGAACTACTTTTGTTTAGATACTTGTTCTGTTATTTACCAGCTAGGAGACTGGAGCAAGTCCTTTAAATTCTATAAATTTCATTTTTCTGCTATGTAAAATGGGAACAAAGTGGTACCCACTTTGGTATATTAGGTATATTAGGATGTCCTAAGGATTAAATAATCTAATCCATATAAAACTCTTAGTATTGTTCCTGGGAAGTAGGTCAATAAATGTTACTTGTTATCAATATTATTATTGTTATAATATTATATTTTTGTTAATAATATTATTTATTGGTGTTATTTTAGGTGCTGAGAGCTTCCAAATCTGTACCTTTAGTTCAGATATCTTTTCTGGGATTCAGGACTGCCTAAACTCAACATCTAGCTTTCAGTGATCCATCTGCTTAACTCCATTTGTATTGCTTTCCTCATGACTTGGACCAAACTCTGGGGAGAGCGATGCCATTCACTTTGCTTAATGGAATTGTGAATAGACTCTTTAATATTCCAGGCACTTTCTGTTATTAAAACAGTCCTATTTCAGCCTTTAACATCTCAGTCTTGTATATTTTAAGACTTCTGTCTCAAACTCTATTCAAAGCTCTCTCTTCTCTTAAAAGCACGGCTAGGACTATCTAGTCTTCAGTAGCTTTGAAAAAAATTTCCTCATCCAACTTCCTCTTCTAGGTGCTAGCTCCTCTCTTAGGTTCTGGTGGAGAAGAAGAAGAGGGGGAAAAGACCAAACCTTTACTTATTGAACTGAGAGTGGAAGCAATTACTTGTAATTGGTAAGAGGTCTCTGGCTGCTGTTGGTCATTTCTGTCATGGGTTGCAGGGAACTTTGTTTAGATTCCCTGATGATTCTTTGACATGGGAGATAAGCTCTGGTTTATTATTTTCCATTTCCTGTACCCCTAGCTTCTGGCTTGATAGCATCTTACTGCTGGGGTGCCTCTTCGGAGACGTTCCTGCAAAGAGAGGTTCAAACTCAACTCGTAGCACTTGGCTCAGCCTTAATGCTATGAGTGCGGTTTCATTGCTTCTTTTTCTTTTAGCCCTGTCTTCTTTCTCTCTTCCCAGCTCATGGTTACCCATGGGTAGATTATTGAGTCCATTGGTTCTGTAAGTATACAACTGGGAACAAAATGTTTTTCTCCTTTTCTTGTAGAAATCCTACTATTGTATAAGTGATTTTCATGAAGCTCCCCATTCCCAGTGGATTTTGGAAGGAGAAGCACTCATGTAGATGTATTGAGAAAGGAAAAGAATGTTGTCTTCTCCTTGAATACTGCCCTTCTGTGAAGGTAATTCTCTCTCTCTTCCCCATCTTCTGTTTTCATTGTCAGAAAAGATGAGCATTGAGTGTGGTAGAGAAGATTTTGGATTCTCGCCTCTCATTTGGCCTTGAAGATAAGTGTGAGCCCAAGCACGGATGAATTTTTGAGCTTAGAATGTAAGAATTTTGTATGTTTTATGTATAATTTTGAGCCTTTGCAGTAATTTGTAGAACACAGGACAAAATCTCATACAGACCTCCTGTTATACTCCATTAAATTTAAATACCAGAAATCTGGGACCATTATTCTCCTATTCTCATTTCATGTATTTATTTTTGTGATTTTAAACTTTTAATTGCAGCTTAGTTGACATATAATCTATTAGTTTCAGGTATACAACGTAGCGATTTGATTTATATACATTATATATGTGTGTGTATGTATATATATATATGTGTATATATATATATATAATTATATACATTATGGAAGGCTCACTGTAAGAAGTGTAGTTACCATGTGTTAGCTACACAAAGTTATTGTAGTATTATTGTCTATATTCCCTATGACATTCCTTTCATCCCTGTGATTTAGTCAATTTATAACTTGAAGTTTGTACCTCTTAATCCCATTCACCTATTTTGCCCATTCCCTGACTCCCTCCCCTCTGGGAACCACTAGTTCTCTATATCTATGAGTCTGTTTCTCTTTTGTTAATTTTTGTCTTTTAGATTCCAAAAATAAGTGAAATTGTATGGTATTTGTTTTTCTCTGAGTTATTTTACTTAACATAATACTCTCTAGCCCAACCGTGTTGTCATGAATGGAAACATTTAACTATTTTTAACAGCTAAGTAATATTCCATTATGTCTATATGCCACATATTTAACTATTCATCTATTGATGGACACTTAGGTGGCTTCCATATCTCGACTATTGTAAATAATGCTGCCATAAACATAGAGGTGCATTAATTTTTTCAAATTAGTGTTTTCATTTTTTCCTGTTCTCATTTTATACCTCCAGTGTCTCACATAGTATCTGCAAGATTGTAGGTATTCAATAAATATTTGTCAAAGGAATGAAAATGCAAACAGGACACATAGAAAAGTTGCTCCTAAGCTGTTTGGCACACAATAGGGAGAGAAGACACCGTCTTGGAAATAGGCACCCAGAAAAATTGCTATCAACATCTTAATGCTTTAAAACATGTAAATTTCTTGAATTGATACCTTTGATACCATTGTGTTTATTGTGTGCATTTTTATACTTTTATGCTTTTGTTTTTACTTTCTACCTATTAGTTAAATAATTTATAAAAATTGTGGGGATATATTTAAAACTTTGCTGTGTTTCTACAGAGTTCTGCTATAATATAAATACTATAAAATGATTTCAAATCTACTCAGTATTATTAACGGGCATGGTCTAAGAAATGTTTTTATTTTTCCTCATTCTTTTCCAAGTCATGTTAAAATGATCCCCTTTGCATTTAGGTGATTTTGTTAAGAGTTTTGTACACACTTTAAAATGCCAGATTCTTTTTCTTTTTTAAAATTTCTTTACTGGTAACTTGATTTCCAAGCAAAGTATTCAAGAGAAAATCTAAATCTAAATTCAGTCTGTCAGATAAATATGAATGCTGTTTTTAATATTTCCCTAAAAGGTTTGGGAATTTTGCTGGGTTCCCAAGTAGATTTACCTGAGAGATTAGCCATGAGCCATCTTAACGTACATGAGCTTGATCACCTGATATAAGCAAATCCCTACATATCTTTGTTAAAAACACAAAGAAAAATAATCGTAATGTTCTGTTCCAATATATCTCAATAATGTTTGGAATAGGGAAAAAGACATAACCTTTTTAAGAAGTTCTGTTTAAAAAATTGCTTGGGGTTTACAGAGATTGTTAAAAAAAAAATAACTTGCACACTCAACCAATGGCTTGGCTATTTCAGGTTCTTACAGGGATTGGTTTTAGTGAGGCAAGTTACCAGGGAAACCTTTTCCTCACTGGAAAAGGATAATTGTGCACTAGCTGTCCATGAGTAGCAAGGCTATAATCTTGCTATGCTTTTATTTCATCTAGGTTAGCCACAGGAGAACAAACATTGTAGAGACTAGATGCCAAGAAAGCAGAAGGGTAAAAGCAATTTCTATAAGCTTAAGTTGATTATTCATATTAATAAGAGTATGAATAGTAGTGCTGATATTATTAATAAAAATAAACATTTATAAATCGCTCTATATTTTAAAAACTGCACTCACTTAAATAGATCTTTTGGGAACCATTATTGTCACCAGCCTCATCTTAGGTATGAGGAAGTTACAGTTAAGTTCATGGTCACTGACAAACAGGAATTAAGTAGGAGCCTGAAAGTTGTACCCAGCCTCTTGATGCCAGAACATTTACCTTTTACGTTTCACCCATAAAGCCAACTCCTGGTCTTTTTAGTGAGAGGATGCAGAGGTAGGTTTAGCATGAATTAAAGGAAGCATAGTTTTAGGGCCTCTCACTTACTTGGGCTCATTCCAAAGTCTTGGGAGAGGCCCTCGCAGTGCTCATATATTTTTGTAAAATTTTGCAGTATTTTTTAAAAGTAAGATACTTTTCAGTCTACAATCAGTCTTTCCATTGCATCTTCACCTCTGTCATACTTACCCTTGTATTGGCTTGGCATTTAAGTAGCTGTGGGTAGTTTCAGAATTTGGCTTAGAGGAAATTGATTTGGCAGTACACTTGGTTTAATGAGATTTATTTATGCGATTTGCATTTACTCCCCCCCATATAGTTAAATCATTGTTATCCATGCTGATGCAGAGATGTTTCTAGCAATATTACCATAGCCTGCTGTGTTGACTCAATCAGTATTGAAACATAAAAATGCAGCATAGGTAGTTATTTATAAAGTGAATTCATGGTACAGCTTCAGCACCTAAAGTATGTGAGAAGAAGAGGACAAACAGAATAGTTCAGAGCCAGAAGCTAATTTGTAGAAAGTTCTTCCAAGTATCACCTGAGTAAAATATAAGTAGAGAGATGGATTCTCATCAACACCTAGTCAAAATAGCCCTTTTCTTGATAGAGGTTTTCCCAAATGTGACAACAATCTTAAAATTTTTCATGTCCTTACTAATGACAGATTATGAAGCTGAAAGTTAATTTAGTAAAGGAAGTGAATTAATAGAAATATGCCATCTTCTGATTTTATATTTTTGGTATTGCAACTTAATAGAATTTGTAATTTTTTGTGATTTATATTTTCATTCCAAATATTTTTATTTTATTTAAAAAAATTTAAAAAGATTTTATTTATTTATTTGACAGAGAGAGAGCACAAGCAGGGGCAGCAGCAGAGGGAGAGGGAGAAGCAGACTCCCCGCTGAGCAGGGAGCCCAATGTGGGGCTCTATCCCAGGACTCTGGGATCATGACCTGAGTGGAAGGCAGACGCTGAGCTGACTGAGCCATCTAGGCGCCCCTCTGAATATTTTTATAGAGGACTTTGTATGTATAATTTTATATAATTTTTTCTTAAATTTAGGGGCTCCTTTCCCCCCAAACTGTTAGAGTAAGACCTTATAAAGTCTGGATTTTCCACTGAAGTATGTGTGCCCAGCAAATACTTGTGGAATGAATAAAAATCTTCAGGAATTCGTTTTGATGCCAAAGTGATTTGATACTCTGAAGTTCTGACCTTAAGGAATTGTGGGCAGATTTTCTTTTCCAGACTGGGAGATAGGAGATAGCCCTGTACTTTATGAATCTGTGCTCTGTATAGATTTATTTTATTTCTTTTTTTTAAAAGATTTTATTTTCGTTTATTAGAGAGAGAGAGTGGATGAAGGAGCGGGGTGAGGGGCAGAGGGAGAAACAGACTGTCTGCTGAGCAGGGAACCTGATATGTGGCTTGATCCTGGAACTCTGGGATCATGACCTGAGCTGAAGGCAGATGCTTAACTGACTGAACCTCCCAGATGCACAAAGATTTATTTTATTTCTATTCCAGTACCTGGCCAAAGCTAACTACTTGCATTCTATAGTCAGAGATTTTCCCTCCTCTAGCAAATTAGCTTCTTGCCTTCACAGGGTATCAAACAGAACCTTTATTTTTAAAAACCTATGCTCATCAAGGTGATGCAAATGGATAGTTTTAGACTGGGAAGGATTCCAGTGGAAGTGGTTCAGTCTGGAAGAGATGTTAGAGTCCTTGAGTTTGGGTGTCCCAGATGATGGAAGGCTGATAGGAGTCATCTTGTTCCCCCCAAACTCAGTTTTTGGAAATGATGGTTCTTCCATAAAGCTGAGATGATTGTGGCACTAGAAGTTGTAGCTTGAGACACTTATTAATAATTTCTGAAGTCCAGGAGCTCCTGGGTGCCTCAGTCAGTTAAGCATCTGCCTTTGGCTCAGGTCATGATCTTGGGGTCTTGGGATCGATCCCCATGCCAGGCTCTCCGCTCAGCAGGGAGCCTGCTTTCCCTATCCCTCTGCCTGCTGCTTCCCCTGTTTGTGTCCTCTGGCTCTTTCTCTCTCTGTATGTCAAATAAATAAATAAAATCTTAAAAAAAAGTAGTTTCTGAAGTACTGAATTATCACACAATGGGTAGAAACGCTAGTGTATTAAAGGGTGCTTGGGTATTTGGACAGTTCATATCACAGGGGAATCATCTAGGTTGAAGACCGTAGTCTCCTTTTTCCTAATTTGCTGAACTATATAATCACACCATCTCCTCACTCCAACCGAAGACTTTTGTATATATAATGACATTAAAGTAGTAATTCTCAAACTGTGGTAAACATTTTAGAAATACAAATTCTCAGGACTACTAATCAATAACTCTAGGGAGCAATACCATAGAGCAAATTTATATGTATTACATATGGATTCATAGTATTTCACACAGTGGGGAATAGGAAGATCTGCTTGGCCTCATAAAGGATGGGAAACAGAAACAGAAAAGCTGTCAGGAGACAAGGCAATGACACAAACTCTTTCTAGATACAGAATAGCATAATCTATCCTGGCTTTGCTCTGTGAATCTGAATTTTTCCTTGTTTAAAGATTTTTTTCCTGCTTCTTTATAAATATGGCTAAAAAGTAACTGTCCTTTTGTTCCACAATAGCTCAGGCAGTTAACAGAGATTGACTATGAATCTGAAACCCAATTTTAGGAGAAAGATTTGATTGCCTCCATTTGGAAGTTTGGGCTGACATGATCATATGGGACAAGCTGTGCTGTAGGGGGCCTTACACTTGTGTGTGGTGTGTCAGTTCCCAGAAAAGGGGCTCATGTAACTACATAGTAAACATCAGGATGCATAAGACTGAAGACTATTAATATTATGGGTTACATTTCTAGTTTTTATTTAATTTTTTGCTGGAGGTTGATTCTTTTGTAACTTAACTAAGTCTTGTGCTCATTTCCATATGCTTGGATATATGAAAATAAATCCAGTTTGGCAAGGAAGTTAAATTTCTGCTGGAGGAAGAGGTAGTTGGAAGTCTGATTTTTATACTGGGATTTTTATTGCCTGCTTAAGACACAAACTGTATTTCCTGCAAAGCTCGGAAATAACAGCTCAATAAATAACTACTAATATTGTAGTTCAAGCATTTTAATTAAGCATCTTTAACTTCTACTACTGTAATATTCAAGTAATGTATGATGCAACGAACCTGTTTGGTTGCAAAATTGGAAGCTTTCCAGTAATTTAAGCAACACTTCAAGTGAATTTAATTTTAACTCAGACTCTAGGTAATTAAGAATTATTTTTAATAATATCTAAAAATAATCACAGATTTGTTATACTTTTAATCTTTGTTTGTTTGTTTTTATTGTTAACAAACGTGGTTATTTCCAAGTCGAGGTTTTTATTTATTATTTCCTTAAAGCTAATTATGGTGAATTCTCAATTCCATGCAGTAAGATGAGGTCTCTGATCACAGAGATTTCAGGATATAATCCAGAAGTTGACCAATGTTTTCATTTAAGGGCCAGAGTATAAATATTTTAGGTGTTATGGACCACAAATAGTCACATAGTCTTTTCCTTCTCCTCTTCCCCATTTTCTTTCTCTTCTTCCCTTCCTTTTGCTCCTTGTCCTCTTCTTCTTCCTTCTTTGTAAACTATTCTTAGCTCATGGGTCATATAAAAACAAGGTGCAGGCTGAGTTTGGCCCATGAGGTATAGTTTTCTGACCCATGATTATAATTCAGAAAGGAACTAGACAGTGATTGAATTTTTTCTCTTCAAAGTGTCATGAATTATAAGTCTCCCTTTTGTGATCAAATTATATGATCAGATTGTGGTGCAGAAATAAGTCAAACAGAGAAAGTCAATTACATGGTTTCACTTATTTGTGGAACATAAGGAATAAAATGGAGGACTCTAGGAGAAGGAAAGGAAAAGTGAATTGCGGTAAATCGGAAGGGGAGATGAACCATGAGAGACTGTGGACTCTGAGAAACAAACTGAGGGTTATGGAGGGGAGGGGGGGAGGGGGATTGGTAAGACTGGTGGTTTGATTAAAGAGGGCACGTATTGCATGGAGCACTGGGTGTGGTATATAAACAATGAATCTTGGATCACTGAAAAAATAAAATTAAACAAAAAAGATTGTGGTGCAGAGAGAGGGTGAAACATGCAGAGCAAGGGAAGGGAGAACAAATTGATAAATGACTTCAGAATTAATAATAGAGGAGATACTTATAAGCATCTCTGTCATGCCAGATATTAAATAAGTATATGTTTTTCACTTAACCTTCCAGACCACACTGGTAGGTTTTATAATATCCTTTATAGATAAGAAAACATATGTGAAGAGGTAATATTACTAAGTGCCTAAAACTATTTGTCAAGATTCAATCTCAAATTTGTGTGGCACATGAAACCCATCTTCTTGTGATATACCACATTATGATCTTTCGTAGAGTCAGGAATACTACACACATCACTGCATGTTTGTAAACATTTAAAAAACTGCATTCTAAAAGCATCTTATAGCAGGGCCTGGGTGGCGTAGTCCATTAAGTGTCCATCTTGGTTTCGGCTCAGGTCATAATCTCAGGGTCATGAGCTCAAGCCTTGCATGGACTCCCCACTCAGTGTGGAGTCTGCTTAAGATTCTCCCACTCCCTCTGCTCCCCCCCCACATGAGCTCTCTCTCTCTTTCAAATAAATAAATCAATCTTAAAAAAAAATAAAAGCCTCTTATAAAACTGCTAAGGTGTTAAAAGAATTTTACAGGTATTTATTAGAGTCAATAAGTGCAAATAAATCCAAACTGCTTAAAAATAACATTATCTTTAATGGTAACATATTGTCCTTTTACAATACATATAGTTTTAAAGTTCCAAAGTTCTAGTCCTAATAAATTGAAATAATGCATTGCCTTAAGTATTCACACACCTATTTCCTTTCTCCATATCAGTACACTTATAATCATAATGTATTCATGAAATACGCAAGATAAATGTGGAACTATTGTTTTGCTCTATTTTCTGAGGCACTGGTACATGAAGATCTGAAATGAACTTGCTTAGTCAGTGGTGGAGCTAAGACTGCCATTAGAATTATATACATACCCTTAAGCTAATGGATATTTTACTAGATTGCCTCTTGTGTGTTGCTTTATGTTTTAGGGAGAGCATTTTCCTTATTTCTAATGAATATACAGCTGGACCTACTTTTCTCAAATTAGCTTATCATCAAGGCTATTATTCCATAAAAGTGAATCAGATGTTACTTAAATCTAGCTTGATTACAGATACTCCCTACAGTTTTATTCAATTGCTTAACTCTAAACATTATGCCAGCAAACCATTTAATTTGACCATCTCCAGAAGTTTTATTTAAATTGTTTAATATTATGGAAATTAAATAACTCATTACCCAAACCATAAAAGAGAGGTCATAACACAATAATAATGTTACCATCTGAATATTATTTTTTCTAAGTCTCCAACGTAGTAATAAAATACTGTATCAACTCTTAACATAGCTTTGTGAGATATAGTAGCTACCAGATTATATCTGGACTTTATAGATGAAGAATTCAAGTTGTGTATTGATTTGCATTAAGCATGAAAATAACTCAGACTGTTTAATGCTTAATGCTCTTTCACAGAACAAGAATGTCTTGGTCTGTTTGGGCTGCTATAACAGAGCACTATAAACTGGGTGGCTGAAACAGCAAATGTGTGTCTCACAGTCCTGGAAGCTAGGAAATCTGAGATCAAGGCATTGAGAGATTTCTGGTAAGAGCCTGCTTCCTGATTCATAGACAGCCATCTTTCTGCTGTGTCCTTATATGGCAAAAGGAGCAAGGGAGCTCTCTAGGGTCTCGGTTATAAGGGCACTAATCCAATTCATGAGGGTGGAGCCTAATTATCTTTTGAAAACCCTACCTCCTAATACTATCACGTTGGGGATTAGGGTTTGTTTTTTTAGACATAATGCTATTTCATACTTAGTAGACTACAGGATAATATAAATATAACTTTTACATACATTTGAAACCAAAAAGTTCATTTGACTTGCTTTATCATGGTATTTGTTTTATTGTAGTGGTCTGGAACTGAGCCTGTGATATGTCTGAGTTATGCCTGTATATATTTTGTTTACTTTTACCTTGTGTCTGTGCAAAATTCGTTTTAGGAATCTTATTAAGAAAATAGGGGTGCCTTGGTGGCACAGTTGGTTAAGCATCTAATTCTTGGTTTTGGCTCAGGTTATGATTGCAGGATCATAAGATTGAGCCCCGCATTGGGGCTCAGCATGGGGTCTGCTTGGGTTCCACTCTCCCTCTCCCTCTGCCCCTTCCCACTTCACTTTCTCTCTCTCTCAAATAAATAAATAATCTTAAAAAAAAACTAAATAAGGCCAAAACAAATTATCAAAGACAAAGAAATGGAGATATAAATAAGGAAGGAAGAAGTCTACAGAGTTTCTGTGAATCAGGAAGTCATGAACATCTTAGCTAGCTTGAAGTCTCTAATAATGTTGCAGTCAGGATGTCTGCTAGGTCTGTCATCCTCTGAAGGGATAAGGAGGCTGGAAAATCTGCTTTCAAGGTAACCCTTGAATTGGTAACTCAAATGGCTAGAAAATTGCTACTGGTTGTTGGTGGGAGGCCTCAGTGTCTCCCTATATGAACCTCTTCAAAGTCTGGTTTATTGTTCTTATTACAACATGGTGGTTAGCTTCCCCACTGGTGAGTGATTTTAAGACCACAAGGCAAAAGGAGCAATGCCTTTTATGACCCAGACTTGAAAGCCACGTATTGACACTTCTGTTATATTCTGTTTGTTACCAGTGAGTCAACAAGTCTAAGCCATATTTAAAAGAAGGAAAATAAAGCTACAGCTTTTGGTGGGATAGGGATCAAAGAAATTTCAAATATATTTTAAAATCATCATATTGTTTTTGAAGATTTTAAATATTTCCTACAATTTGAAAAATCCATGAGCTCAGATTAAGAAGAAATTAAATAAAAAAAGTAAAATTATCCCTAAAGTGAAGATCATGTGACTAGTAACAAAAGATAATAGAAACTATTGAAAACACAGTAGGAGTGGGAGAAACAAGCAAAATGAATAGCAAATGAACAAGTAATTAAAAAGGATTTGTGGTAAATTGTATAATGTCCCCCAAGGTATACAGATCCTAATCCCTAGAACCCGTGAATGTTATCTATATGGCAATGGTGACTTTGCAGATGTGATTAAATATCTGAAGATGGAGAGATGGTCCTGGTAGTCCCTAAGTGTAATCACAGTTGTCCTTTTGGGAAGAAGGTAGAGAGAGATTTGACTATGGTGACAGAAAAGGAGAAGGTGATGTAATGACAAAGCAGAGATGGCCTTTAAAGATATTATGATGTTGACTTTGAAGATGGAAGAAGGGGCCATATAGTTCAAGGGATGCAAGGAATGCAGGTCTAGAAGCTGGAAAATGTAGGAAAACAGATTGTCTTCTAGAGGTTCCAGAGGGAGCACACCACCATCCACACCTTGGTTTTGCCCCGTGAAACTCGCTTTACACTTCTGGCCTCTAGAACTATAAGCAAGTAAGTGTTCATTGTTTCAAGCCATTAAGTTTGTAGTAACTTATTACAGTAACTATAGGAAAATAACAAAGGATTGGCGAGAAATTCGTATGGAAGAGAGACAAAAGGAGAATTCCCAAGTCCATAATAGTTCTGATTGAAGAATAGAACTGAAAAGATTAAAAAATACAGCTCAAGAAATGTTTTAAAATATTTGAAAAAAAAACACCTAAAATATTTGAATCAATAATTTTAAAAAGTAGTATTATAACCTGAAAATTGTCACAGAAAAATCCATGTCAGGATTTTAGTCATTCTGACAATCTTTACATTTTAATTGGCATGTGCAGACTCTTTATATTTAATGTAATTTTCAGTATATTTGGATTTAAGTCTACTATCAGCTATTTATTTCCTATTTGTGGCATCTATGTTCTTTTTCCTAGATTTCGGCCTTTATTTAGATTGTGTGTTTTAATATTCTATTTTATCTCTATTATTGCCTTATTGACTATACTTTTTTGCAGCAGCTCTAGAATTTAAAATATTTAAAATATATTTAATTTACCACAGCTCATCTTCAAGTAATATTAGACCTCTGCATAAATAGTGTAAACACCTTACAGTAATATGCTTTAATTCCCCCTCCTTTGTGCTATTTTTGTCATATATATTACTTCTACATTGGTCATAATCCCCACAATATGTGCTATTATTTTGCTTGCATTATTCAATTATCTTATAATTTTTTAATGAAGAAAAAATGTCTTTTATATTTTGTTTGACATTACCTGTATGCCAACAATAAAAATAAAATATTTTGTGCATACAGGCAAAGAGGTTAAGTTATCCAAGGACAAAATATATCAAGCTGGCCACAGACTTCCCAGTAACATAAAATATAGGAAGATTGTGATCTTAGACTTATACATTAGTCCAAATATCATTTAAATATAAATGAAACAAATATTTTTTATTTACATAAATAAGAAACTATAAAAATTATCAGTCACAGTTGGAAAAAAAGCCAGAAAAAATTCTTTAAGTGGAGAATTGCATATTTGATATTAGAGATAAAATAGATGAGTTAAATAGCTTAGGGGGCTGAAGGATCTGAAGAAACTAAAGGCAGTAAAACAAAAAGTGAATAAGTAATGGGAAATAGTGAAGAGAAACTAATATATGTGGATAAATGAGAAGGTCTAACTACATCTAATCAGAGTTTTAATTTTTCAAAACAAAGGAAAAATCTTTAAAGCAGCCAGAGAGAAAAAGGATGATTATTTACAAAGAAATTATAACTGGTAAGACAAGTGACTTCTCAGTTGCAGCAAGGGAAGCCATGAGGCAGTGGAATAAAATTTTCAGACTGGAGAGAAAATAACTGTCATTATGGAATTTATAAGGTATATAAAAAGAGAGAGAGAAAACTTACTATTAACTTCCCAATAAAGAAACTTTAAAAGATATGTGTCATATGGTATTTGTCTTTCTCCAACTGACTTATTTTGCTTAGCATAATATTTTCTAGTTCCATCCATGTTATTGCAAATGGCAAGACTTTGTTCTTTTTTATGGCTGAATAATATTCCATTGTGTACATATAGCACATCTTCTTTGTTGGTGAACACTTGGGTTGTTTCCATAATTTAGCTATTGTAAGTACTGCTGCTATGAACATTGGAATGCATGTATCTCTTTGAGTTAGTATTTTTGTATTCTTTGGGGAAATATCTAGTGGTGTAATTGCTGTATCATAGGATAGTTCAACTTTTAACTTTTCTTAAAAAGATTTTATGTATTTGACACAGAGAGAGAAGGTTCTTTATATATTTTGGATACTAACCAAAACAGACTTTTAACTATAGAGAACTGATAGTTACCCAGAAAGGAGATGGGTGGGAAATGTGTAAAGTAGTTGATGGGGATTAAGGAATCCATTTGTTGTGGTGAGCACCCAGTATTACATGGAAGTGTTGAATCACTATATTGTACACCTGAAATGAATATACCACTTTATGTTAACTAACTGGAATTTAAATAAAAACTTAAAAAAGAAAAAAAAATAGCTTCTGTTATAAAAAAATAAAAGGTTAATTGAATGTAAAAAGATTTTTTAAATAAGAGATATGTTTCAGTCATAAGAAAAATAATGACAGGTATGAAATTAGAGAAGAAAATAGTAAACATGTGAGTAAATATATGAATGTCCAAATTGTGAGGTTATAAAAAGATGAAACTACTAGAAATTAAAAAAAAAAACCCCTAAACTTCTGGATAATAGAAGTCAAAAGATAGTGATTGTAGTTAAAATATTTTAAGCTTACATGTGTCTTTCTTAAATCTGAGTTTTGATCTCAAAATTTCTAAATTATCATTAAAATAAAGTGGAGTGATTAAATTGACTTTAAAACTAATGCAAAGAAAAAGTGGAATAAATAAAAGAAATAAAAAATTACAGCAACTAAATCCATTCAAAACAATGTAAGAAGGAAGAAAAAAGCAAAATCATATAGAAAATGTAAAAAAAATTTATAAAACAGTACATGTAAATGGACTCAATTTTCCAGGTAAAGAGAAAAATTTTCAAACTAGAGTTAAAAAAAATTAGAAAAATTTATAGTAGGCAAATGTAACTAACAGAAAGTTAGTTAAAACTCTTTTAGTATAACGGCTATATTGAACAATCAGATTTATGGAGTATAATCAGGAAACCAACTTTACTTTTGTTACTCACAGTTTTTTTTTATACCTGCTCAGTGGTTTAAAGGGGTTACTACTTTCCCTGCTATTGAGTGACAATTCTACACCCCCTGACTTCTTTGTTTACATTTAGAAAGTAATCCCAAGATTACATTATTACAAACAGATTCCTTTCCAAACATTATTGAACGCTTCTATATTCGCTGAAAGATTTAGCTGTAATTGGATAGTCTTTGGGAAAGGAGCTGTACTGGAGTTAGAGAAGAAGTAAAGGGTATATCCAAAGTTTTACTTGACTGATTTAATCATAAATTGGTGTTTAAGCCCAACTGATATTCAGGCCAGAGGGTGTCTCTTGTGGAGTCTTCCCATGGCTTCTTTAGAAAATTTTGCCCATCAAACTACAACTTTCTTGGTGGGCAATACCCCTTCTTCAGACGATGCCCTTTTATCATGCGCCCCTGGCAGTTCTTTTCTCACTGTCTTTTTGTTATGATCATCTTATCCTAGCAATAAGCTGTCTTAACTAGTGACCTTTAAAAATGATCCCATACTGATATTCTAACCATGAATTTTGCATCTCATCCTTGGGATTCAAGTACCTTTGTAAGAGACAAGTTATTAAAGCTGACTTTTTTTTTTTTAACTTTATCAGACATGAAGTTCTTTTTAAGCAGTTCCAAAACAGTAGGATAGTGACAGATGCCAGCTTGTTTGTCTTCCATAGTTTTGGCTGGTAGGGAGACAATGATACCAAATGGATTTAGAGTTTATTATTTACAGCATAACAGGCATGAGTTCCATGTTCACATCAGTTTCCCTTTTCCTCCAAGTTTCCAAGAAGTGATCTGGAAGTGGATCCAGGTGGATTCTGTGCCCAGCTGAGGAGCACTGATTTTAGAAAACCTCCAATCCCATGAGAGACTGCTGGCAAATCTACCCATCTTCCCCTCTGAAGAGAGACCTTATCTTTATTATAATGTTTTCACCAGAAAAGATGTCTCTATCTTTATTACACATAAATGTAAGTAAACTTTCTCCTGAGCCTGTTTCTGTCCTGCCAGGGCCACATGAAAAACGTTCCTGAAAAAATAGTCATGGAGCAAATGGGCTGTTAATGCCTAGATATGTGTAAATATGAAAGATACATGGAGAATTGTTTATAACATTCTTTTTCTGTCTGTGGTGATAGTGGAAGGTTGACTCCTAGCAGCGCAATGAATAACTTAATTCTTATTAAGTCCTACCATCACTTATGTATGTTTTGATCCTCCATGTGACCAAATGATTTTTAAAATATGAAACCAGTTCTCAGATCCATCATTTAAAAGTCTAGTTTTGCTGTGCCTTTACTTTGGAATTTCCTATCTGTTGCACATCGATGCCACACCAAAAAAGCTTTCATCTAAGCGGCCTGCTACTTAAAATATCAGGGAAATATTAAATTTTCTAACTCATTTTATGAGGCTAGTAAGGCTTTGATACCAAACACCAATGAGAAAAAAGAAGAAATTATAAATGTATTTCACTCAAAACCACACAAAACAAATAAATATTAGGGAATAGAGCTAATCAGAAGCTAATGCATCACTATGAAATTGGAATTATAAAGACACAGCATTAGATTTAGAATTAGAAAATCAGTGTATCTTTCTCTAATAATTTAAAGGACAAGCATGATATAATCATCTCAAGATATATAATTGAAAAAAGTGTAACATTGATTCAGTATTTAAAAAAAAACCCTCTTAGAAAGCAAATTATAGAAGAGAACTGCCTTAGCCTTCTAGAGCCATTCACAAAAATTCATACGAAACATCACTCCCAAGAGAATTTCTTTAAAAGTTAGAAAAAAGACTTGTATGCTTGATACCACCACGTTAGTTCAACATTTTTCCAATTTTGGGCTTTTTTAATAAGTTAATTAAAAGAATAACATTTGGAATACATAGAAAAAAACTAAATGATTATTTTCAGCCAATGTAATTGTCTACTTGAAGAACCAAAAGGAATTTACAGAGAAATTATTAAAATTAATGAGAGTTTGCAAGGCTGGAATTTATAATATTGATATTTAAGTCAATTTTATTTTTCTATCTCATCACAACTAATTAGAAAATGTAATTTAAGAAGATATTTGCAATAGCAACACAGTGCACAGTGTTTTTTGAATATAACAAAATGTCTTAAGATTGCTGTGGAGACCAACAGAACCCCTTACTGAAAGACACTATTATAAGACCTAAATATATAAAGTGATACATAACAGTCATGTGTTGAGGACTCAGTATTATAAAAAAAGTTTATTATGATGTTCCAAAATGACAGGTTAGTTACGTGACCTAACTAGGAAAGCTAATTATATAGACTGGGTTTCTTATGTCCTCTAAGATGAAACCTCTACAGGTCTCTGGTAATTTTAATAAAATACAAATAGTAAACTCAGGTATTAAAACATACCAAATGTATTTTGTGTTGGTATATCATAATAAAAGAGCTGTGAAGGGTGCCTGGGTGGCTCAGTGGGTTAAAGCCTCTGCTTTAACTTATTTAACTTAGTTATTTAATTAACTTAAATCATGACTCAGGTCATGATCTCAGGGTCCTGGGATCGGATCGAGCCCCACATCGGGCTCCTGCTCAGCGGGGAGCCTGCTTCCTCCTCTCTCTCTGCCTGCCTCTCTGCCTACTTGTAATATTGCTCTCTGTCAAATAAATAAATAAAATCTTAAAAAAAAAGAGAGAGCTGTGAGCTAGGTACTATCAGCTATGTAAAACTGAAAGAACACATTATTTTGGAGAAGATACCAAGTCTCAGAAATTAAAATCAAATGACAGAAATTTTAAAAATTCATGTTGTATCAAGTAAATGTTCACATTAGTAATGGCTTTAATCTAATAACCAGTTTGTTACGGCTTTTTGAATCATTTATGTGCAAGCCACCAGGTTTTATTAATTCCCAATCAGATTCTGCAACCTGGATTCCTATGAAGGAACGAAAATTATTCATAAATCCTGGAAACTATCAACATAAATAAAGCAATAACTTTGGAAAGTGTGAGAATAATAAAAAATAACATATTCATGTCATTGATATTTTAGATCAAGTTAGGCATACTGTGCAAAGGTGAGTTTATAATCTTTGAATCTGTGCATGTTTGTCTATTGTTTAAGTGAAACTATTTGGAGATTTAGCTATAACAATAGAAGTTTAAATTTTTTGAAGGAATTTATTGAGTAAAATTATGTAGTTAATGTTTAAATTCTTGACACAAATCAGTTTTCACAATTTTTTAATGGAGATACAACACCTCTACATCAAACATTAAGCAAAGTACAAATAACAACAAATATGTCTCTCCATGTGTATGATTAGTTCTTGCAACTAAAACGCTGACTGGTACTACAGTGATACAGAGGTGCACTGCCAGATCCCCTCTGCTGGCCCAAGACTCTCCTTTCTCCTTCTGTTGTGAGTGTTGTCTAATGATGATTAACAGCTAATCAGTCCCTCTAGGAATTACTTCTTGCTGACGGCAGTTGTCTTGCCCAAGGTTATGCCCTTCCCTGGGGACAGCTTCCATCCAGTGGTTGATGTGGGGACATAAAGTCTCAGTGTGACAGCAGTGAAGGGCCATCATGGCTCCAGAGCTCCTGTATAATGTGCTGAGGCCTTCGTTGCAATAGCATCACCCTGTTATAGGTGTTGTTCCAGGGCAGACACTCCCCAGTTGATCTTCTGTATTCAAAACTCTGTTCATAATCTATTTCCTAGGGAACCCTACCTAAGGTAGGGCTAAATTCTTTTTTACTTCTATAAACAAACATTTACTAAATTGACAACTATATGACAATTGTTGAGTTATTGGTATAAGCATTGGAGATACAAAGACATATTTCCTGATCTAAGTTTTATATAGCTGGGCAGGGCATCTACATAAACACTACTAAACTACACACACACACACACACGCACACACACACACACACACACACACACAATGAACCAAAGTTGCGAAGAAGAGAATGTCAGGGAAAGGAGCAATCTATCTTCTTGGGCTGTGAAAGACAAGCAGGATTGATATGGAACAAAAGGAATAGTATTATGCCTGGTATGGTGCAAGACTGTTCATAACATGTATCAGGTGGCACCATGATTTATATAGTGCACATGCCTTTTTTTTTCAACTAGAGTGTGAGTTCCTCAGTGATAAGTTTCTCCTTATTTTTTTTTAATCTTATTTTTTCAGTGTTCCAAAATTCATTGTTTATACACCACACCCAGTGCTCCAAGCAATACATGCCCTCCTTAATACCCACGACCAGGCTCACCCATCCCCCCACCTCCTCTCCCCTCCATAAACCTCAGATTGTTTCTCAGAATCCAGTCTCTCATCTTTTGTCTCCCCCTCCAATTTACCCCAATTCACTTTTCCTTTCCTTCTCCTAATGTCCTCCATTTTATTCCTTATGTTCCACAAGTAAGTGAAACCATATGATAATTGACTTTCTCTGCGTGACTTATTTCACTCAGCATGGTTCCTTATTGTCTTCTTCTTTGAATCCACAGAAAGTAGAATGTTTATTAATTCAGTAAGTATTTGTATATCACTAAGCAGTCAGGTAGTGTGCCTGGTACTGGACATT
Source organism: Ailurus styani (assembly GCA_002007465.1). NCBI lineage: Eukaryota > Metazoa > Chordata > Mammalia > Carnivora > Ailuridae > Ailurus > Ailurus styani. The sequence continues at coordinate 675,624 of LNAC01000132.1, read as the reverse complement.
AGAGTATAAATGAAGTGTTTTCCCTGCCTTCAGGGAGCCTTTAGTCCAGAGAGGAAGATCATTAATAAACACTTAAATAGATGATGTAAATACATTGTGGAGGATAATTTGTTTAATGTCAAGTGCCATTTATGTGCCAGGCACAGTGCTGTCTGTGAAATAATCAACAAAGTGCTATGGGAGCACACAACAGGGACCCTCAACCCATGTGGAGAAGAAGATGTTGTTTAAGGAAGATTTCCAGAGACAGTGACGTTAGGTGAGGTGATCCTTTGGGGTCAGTACTCTGAGAAGAACTTGGCTCAGAGCTATTAGCTGCTTTGCTTCTAGCAGCAAGTGGGTTGAGTGTCTCCATTCTGCCTGTGATTTGGGATGTGTATATAGGTATGCACCTTGGTGTTTTGGGTAGTATGGAGGCTCTCAAACTTGAGGGTACATTGGAGTTGCTGGGAGGGCTTTTTAAAACATAGATTGGTGGCCCTATCCTCAGGTTTTCTGATTTAGTAGATCAGGCGAGGGGCCCAAAATTTGCATATCTAACAATTTCCAGCTGATGCTGATGCTGCTGGCTTAGGCTCTACACTTTAAGAGCCACTGATGTAGAGAAAGCTGTATTTGAAATGCTACCTCAGAACATTCATTATGAATAGGTAAAGTTTTGATAATATTTGTGGAATAAATATCACCAAATTCAAGAATGCTATTTACAACTGAGGGAGAAAGAACATGATTATAATACAATGTGATATCAGTGCTGTAAGAAGTTAGTGCAAAGTATTAGCAGGTTTGGAGAAGAAAATGGCTAATTTTTCCTTAGTGCATCATGAGAATCTTGACAAAATAAGTGACAAATGAGCTGAAATCACCTTCTGGCTGGATGAACTGATTGTGAGTAAGTTATGAGTAATTATGATATTGGGGGTGCCTGGGTGGCTCAGTTGGTTAAGCATTTGCCTTTGGCTTAATTCATGATCCCAGGGTCCTGGGATTGAGCCCCACATTGGGCTCTCTGCTCAGTAGGGCATCTGCTTCTCCCTCTCTGTCCCTTTCCCTGCTTGTGTTCTCTCTCTTGCTCTCTCTCTAAAATAAATAAATAAAATCTTAAATAAAATGATATCAGAGGGTGGTGGTTAGGATTAATTCAGATAAGGCATGTGAATTTACCTTATAATTTAAAGTAATAGTCTTTTTAAAATTTAAATTTAATTAACGTATAGTGTAGTATTGATTTTTGGAGTATTATTTACTGATTCATCACTTACATATAACACCAAGTGCTCATCCCAGTGCCCTCCTTAATGCCCATCATTCATTTAGCCCATCTCCCACCCTCTCCTCCATCAACTCTTAGTTTGTTCCTTATAGTTAGTTTCTTATGGTTTGCTTCCCTCTCTTTTTTTTCTTCCCCTACGTTCACTTGTTCTGTTTCTTAAATTCCACATATGAATGAAATCATATGGTATTTGTCTTTCTCTGACTTATGCTGCTTATCATAATAACTCTGGCCCCATCCATGTCGTTGTAAATGTCAAGATTTTATTCTTTTTGATGGATGAATAATATTCCATTCTATATTCTATATTCTATCACACATCTTCTTTATCCATTCATCAGTTGATGGACTTTTGGGTTCTTTCCATAGTTTGGCCATTGTTGATAATGCTGCTATAAACATTGGGGTGCATGTGCCCCTTTGGATCAGCATTTTTGTATCCTTTGGATGAATACCTAGTAGCACAATTGTTGAGTCATAGAGCAGTTCCATTTTTAACTTTTTGAGGAAACTCCATACTATTTCCCAAAGTGGCTGCACTAGTTGGCGTTCTCACCAGCAGTGCAAAATTGTTTCTCTTTCTCAGCATCCTCACCATTACCTGTTGTTTCCTGAGTTGTTAATTTTAGCCATTCTGACAAATGTGAGGTCACATCTCATGCGTGGTTTTGAATTGGAAAAAAAAAGTAATATTCAAAATTCTAGCCTTTGTTCTTTGCTTATCTTTCTTTTTTTAACCCATGCTTTGTGACTATTTTTTTAATATCTTAATTTTATTTTATCTTTTTCAGTGTTCCAAGATTCATTGTTTATGCACCACACCCAGTGCTCCATGCAATATGTGCCCTCCTTAATACGCACCACCAGGCTAGAATTCTTTGCTGGCTTGCTTGTTTGTGTAAGTATTTGTGATTTCATTGTTGTAGTGAAATAAGTGATACTTTCCTTGGCTTTCAGATTTTTTCTTTTGTTTTACTGGTAACGCACGAGGAAACAGGATGGAAGTCACTATTAACAGTTAAATGAGAAGAATTAATTCCAGTTTTCCTTTGTCATATAAGTTTTGCCTTTACTACAAGAGTTGGGAAAATTGCAAATTATTTACTTAGACAGGAATAGTATGTAAATGATACAAGAATGGATGTACCTTTGGTTAGAACTTGTATTTGTGGATTTAAATATCACCTTTGGAATTTTTTTTGTTTTTTTAAAAAATAAATTTAATCTCTTTTGCCACATGATGGTAGTATTGCTTCTCTTGTTAAGCGACAAAAATAGATTTCAGATGCCAGTTAAAATCATAAAAAATTACATTTCTCCAAGGAGACCTAACAATAAAACATTAGTTTCATAAAGAAAAAGGCCTCCTACACATTTATGTTATTTTTAAAGAGCAGGAAACATCAATGCCAGTGTTTCCTGAGGAGAATTGCCATTTCTTCTTTAGGAAACAGATCTTTGCATGTCAGGAACATCATTTCTCTTCTTACCAGAATTTTGTTTTAGTCATTGTCTTTCGAATTACTGCCCCTTTTAATTGAGTTGACCAATATAATTTATTTCCCTATAAGTTGATGTAGATATTTATCTCGAAGAAGAGAAATTTTAAATGGCACTTACATTGATTGTATTTTGCATAATCTTTTATATCCGATTTAAAATTAGAAGCTAACTTGCAAGTTGTCTAGTGTGACCCTCTTTGCATGCAGTAATTTCTTCTGCATCATCAGAACAGATGGCCATGCAGTTTCTCAGCTGCTTCTAAAGTTGCCCTTCAAGGCAGCCTCTAGTCTTTGTAGGACCCCTAGTAAAGGAACTTGCTTGCTGTTGTGCTCAACATAATGTGGTGTTGCTTAGAGGCTGTGAAGCTTCTGTTTGCTTGAATTCAAAACCATTTCTTTTGTCTGGAGGCAACCATCTTGTTGAGAGAATGAGTCATAGGATAAAATTATGAAATGCAGTTTGCTGCATACTGTAGTCAGTCACAATCTGTCCCACAGATCAAAAAATATTGAACAAATATAACAAACTACATTTCATAGTCTGAGAGGTCTGGATTTAACATGTCAGAAATTTATTTTCTTCACGACCATCATGGATTTACCGAAGTATTGAGACAATTAGGATTTTAGGTTGTCCTTTCCCCAGAAGCGCAGTTTCTATTAACATTAAACTTTCCAATAAGGTGTAGTGGAGGAAATTAAATCTTTGTCACCTTGTCAAATGGGAGTGGGGATTGTGTGTTGAGAAGGTACTCGTGTCTCAGCAGGGCTTTGGCTATTCTCTCAAAGGACACGTTTCTTATCACCCAGTTTTTCAGTGACTGTAACCTGTCGAAGCAGAGATGGTAAGAGCGAGATTTGTGCAAAGATTTAGACTGAATTTATTTATAGGAGTCTGAATGGCAGTGGAGTCACTGTGGGTCCAGAATGCATTCCTCAGCTTTGTAGATTTAGAAACTTCCTCTTACTGGTTCAGCAAGGTACTGATTATGCTCTGGAGAAACCCACCACACTGACTAATCTCAGAAGAGAATGTGATATAAACCTGAATGCTTCTTTATTACATTTCCTATGAGACATTCACCTGGAACATAATTTACAGTGGTCATTGCCCATGGCATACTATTTTTGTGGGTATTATAATATCAGCTCCCTGAGGGGTACTATGCCAAGGTATAGAGATGAATCAGACCTTATGGGATATGCTACTTCTGCAGATGGCTAATTACTTTCATTTTGTATTCATTTTGTTGGTTTTAATTTCAGAGCGTGATATTTCTGACTTTGACCTCCTGAAGCTACTTATGCATGACAACTGCATAGATTGTTGTTGTAAATTTTGTGATGTCTAAATCTAGAAATTAACCAGGAATTATGTATTTTTCAAGTGCATGCCATTTGTAATAATTTTCTGTTATCATACACCATTTTGACAAGAAAGGTAGGGGAAAAAAACACTTGAATTTTGCTTAGACATGGCAGACACTAATTAAGATATAAAGAGTGAAAAAAGTATGGTAATGTGGGAACACAGATAACAATTTAGTTTTCAAGAGGGAAGTCAAATAAAGATTCATATAATGTCCATCCTTAAAATATTAATGTTGACTTTTTTTTACTTGATGAAGGGGATCCACTACATAAATATGTGTATATATGTACATATATATTTATTTATTCACTCAAAACAAAATCACTTAATGTTTAACAAATGCCAAGACTGTGTTAGACATGATAGAGACAAAAATTAATAAAACAGCCTCTATCTCAAGATATTTACAACCTAGTAGGAGATACTAACAAGTAAACAGGCAATTATGATTAAGTAGGATATAAAGAAACATATAGTACTACTGGTATTCATGAAAGTGTTCCTAACCAGCTATTATATTCATCAACAATGCAGGGAAAGCATATTTTAGTAAATATTTTTAATACTATTCCATAGTCTTCCTTTCTTTCTATAAGATTTAAGATAGATGATTATCCATAAAAATGAGATGCACTTATTATATGTATTAACATATGGTATAATCAAGGTCTTGATTATGGAAGTAATGGTCCCCAGAGAGTGAGATATGTATGTATATCTATATCATAAAATATATATTTACCATTGGGTTGGAGTTGTAGTAATATTCTCCCAAATTTTCAGTGTTTCCCCCAAACCACCTCACATTAAACATACAATCCACATAAAAACAGGGTGTTTGGAATCAAGCACAGATTTTTGCAAGTTTTTTAGAACCCGATCTTTGGTCACCACACACACAGGAACTCATCCAACTGGAGTGCTGCCTCAAAGCTCCTCCTATTAAGAAACTTGGAATCTGCTATTGTATGAAAGTCTTTGTATAATATGAAGCAGGAGTAACTGCAGCAAAAGTAAATAGGCTACTTTTGTATGATATATAAAGTTATTGTCCAAGACGTTAGAGTCACAATTACAACATTTCTTACTTAGACTGCAGCATTTCAGTATCCTTACTATGAACTAACAGGACATATTCCATTGGACTTTCCAAAACTTCAGAGAACAAAAACATTGGCCCATTCAGCAAGCTGCAGAGAATCTGTGCTCTCAATCTTTATCATAGGGTATAGTCCCATGAACTTGTTAGCTCCTATCAATCACTTGACTAACATAAATTGTGTTCAATAAAATTTCATCTACCCACTAACCTACCCAAATGGCATTTGTTGAGCTCCTATAATGTTCTGGGTGCTATTGCAGATATTGGGTTTCCATAAATTAATAACATGTAATCTCTATGTCCAGGGAGTTCTCACTTCATCATGGGAGGTAGATTTACTAATGATGTATCATGTAACATGTATCTATTGTAACTTTTCTTGAACACGGTGTCACAAAGATTAGAGAGGAAGGATAAATGTTGTCTCTTATGAGTGGAAAAAGATTCTACAGAGAGGAAGCCACTTTGCACAGATTCTTGAAGAATGAATAAGAATTTATAGGTGGTTAGAGTAAAGACATATTGGGAAAATATTATGAGGTAAATTACATATGATTCATTTATTCTGTTTATTTTAAGATCTATCTTTTAGAAACTTAGATGACTAGAAATCTCTGTGCTTGGACTGCACCATCTCAGCTTTCCACAGAAATGCCTCCACTGGATTTAATATTGTGGTCATAGATTTTTACTAAGAAATGGCTATATAATGAATATGACTGCATTATTTATAAAATGTTTTTGATTGGTATCACACACTGATTTTTCAATCTGAGCAGTGTTTAACAAACATTTTCTTCACCATAATTAATTATCTTTTTTGGTGTTAAACTGTTCTAACCCTTTATCATTTTTCTTAATTGAGTTACATGCACTTCCTCTTTTATCTCACTATTTTATAGATAAAATAGATCCCATCAGATTTGGAAACTCTCAAAATCCCTCTCCTTGAACTGCCAAGTTTTCTTTATCTACTTTTATCTGTCCCACTTTTTTAAAGAATAACCTTTCCATAAGAGTCTTCTAACCATTTATTTTCAAACTCATTTTTGGGATTTTATGTGATCAAATATTGCCTCTCTCCCAAAATCTGTATCTTTCTTTCTCAACATCACTTATCAGGAAAATATAAATCAAAACCATGATGAAATACCACCTCACACCTGTCAGAATGGCTAAAATTAATAACACAGGAAACAAAAGATATTGGTGGTGATGTGGAGAAAGGGGAACCCTCTTACACTGTTGGTGGGAATAAGAATTGGTGCAGCCACTCTGAAAAATAGTATGGAGATTCCTCAAGATGTTAAAAATAGAACTACCCTATGACCCAGCAATTACACTACAAGATATTTACAGAAAAGATATAAAAATGCTGATTCGAAGGGGCACATGCACCCCAATGTTTATAGCAGCATTGTCAACAATAGCCAAACTATGGAAAGAATCCAAATATCCATCAACTGATGAATGGATAAAGAAGATGTGGTATAGAATATAGAACATGCAGAATGGAATATTACTCAAAGATCTGAAAAGAATGAAATCTTGCCATTTATAATGACATGGATGGGGCTAGAGTTTATTATGACGAGCAACATAAGTCTGAAAAAGACAAATATCATGTAATTTCACTGATATGTGGAATTTAACAAAACAGGTGAACATAGGGGAAGAAAGAAAAGAGAGGAAAGCAAACCATAAGAGATTCCAACTATAAGGAACAAACTAAGAGTTGATGGAGGGAGTGGAGTGGAGGAGGGCTAAATGAATGACGGGCATTGAGGAGGGCACTTATTAGGATGAGTAGTGGGTGTTACATGTAAGTGATGAATCAGTAAATTCTACACCTGAAACCAATCTTGCCACATATGTTAACTAAGTAGAATATAAATTAGAACTTGAAGAAAAAAATAAAATCTGTGTCTTTCTAACCAGTGTCCTTCAACCTATGAGGATGCTTAATTCTTTTCATTGGAAAACAAGAGGGAAAAGGCATTTCCTTCTAATTTGGCTTTTCCTACTTAAATTTCTTCATTCTAGATAAAGCATAAGAAGTAAAAGAAACTGAGTAACAGGTCCTATGGCCAAGTCATGCTTCCGTCATATGCTGGATACTTTCACAGCCACAGAGTAATAATTCTGAGCCGTCTTTATACATTTGCATCCTCAGTTGAGACTAAAAATCCTGAGTGGACTATCTAATTGCCTGAACCTGGGCCACTTCTCTCAATAAACCCTGGTTGCTCTTTATTTTCTCTAGTAGAGACATGCGTGACTCTTTACCCTTGGCATAAAGCAAGATTTCCCCCTAAATTAAAAAACAAGTACATTAGATGTTAAATATAAAAATACAAATGTCCCTTCCCCTACCATGATCACTCTGTGGCTTTTGGTACTATTATCCACTCCCTTCTTGAAACCCTTTTCTTTATCTGACTTTTATATACCTCTCCTGTTTTTCTGATCTTGGTATCTCCCTATTACCAATCGATTCGATAAATAGATAAAAATTTTAACATGGCCTTCATTGCTCTTTGTAATAGAGCTCCCCATTTCATCTCCCCATACTGCCATCAGCTAACTTCGGTTTTTGATATGACTAACTACTGGTAATTCCCTCAGCATATCCTTTACTTAGAGATACCTGGAAAAGCCTTTTTTCCTTTTTGTCTCCTTCAAGGTTCAGATCAATTGTTTGAAGACCTCCAGGATTATCTCTGGGCAGAATTAATCTCTCCCTTCTCTGGCTTCCCATGGTACTTTATCTAGTTAGTTTATGACTCTGTCAAATAGATTCTTTAAAGGAAGACCATATCATATTCATATTCAGCGCGGTGCTATTTGAATGAATTTTGAGTCTTCTTAAATTCTTTTGGACATATCCTGGATATAAATTGTGTGGTAATAAAAACAAAGTTACAGTAACTTATTCCGAGTTTTCAATTATTTAAAGTATTGTTTCCATTTACCATGCATAATTAAAATATTCTTGAAGTGTCTCTCAAAGATCTGGACATAATTCATCAAACAAAGCTGGAATCTTCTGTTGAGCTGAGGAGGACACTATGGTAAAATAGGGAGAGGAGCATCTTTCTATTGTGCTCCTATTATTTTCTAGCACAGAATAATTCTCAGCTGCCAATAGCCTAATGTGATTGCTGGCATAAAGTTTGGTAGTGTCTTTTCAAAACCAGCATAACAAAATCCTGGATGGCAGCACTCCAGCAGCTGGTATAAAAGCCCCTAAATTACCACCCATACCTAACTTTCAATGTTGTGCTGACATGTGCTGGCTATGGTTTGCCCCTTTGAAGACTGTCGTAATCTGGAGGTAAACAGAAGATCTTTCTATTATTCTGGGATACTCTACCACTTATACAATTCTCACATCTCAGGTAGGAGGCAGGATTAGACAAGCCAACAGCACGAACATTCTTGTTGAGTAGGTGAATGTCAAGCTGTACTTAACTGGGTTCTCTATCAAATATGTCCTGAACCCAGAGGAGATACATTCTGATGTTAATCATTTTTAGACAATACATTGCTAAGTAGTTTGGAGTGATGTAATATACAGTATATAATACTGGTAAGAAAAAATGGTAAGAAAAAAAAGATATAGATCTAGCAAAATAAAAACACAAATAAAAATGTTATAGGTGACAACCTCCAATCAGCATACCTGGGAGAAAGCACAAAATGACAGTGGGAGAATGACTGTCCAGCAGTGGCAATTGGCAGAGTTCTGGTTTTAACACTGGCATTAGAATTCTCTGCTGCTTAAATTCTGCAAGTTGAAATTTTTAGAGAAAATATTTCCTTTTATGATTCTTTGAAAGTCTTTTACCCTCATGAAAAAATATATACAATAGCTTTAAGCATTTTTGTTTCATAGACAGCCAATGGTTTCTAGCAAGTCATGCAATGAATGAGTCATACAAGCCTAACACAAAGAATAAGGTCACAATCAGGAGTTAGAATGGCAAAAATTAACAAAACAGGAAACAACAAATGTTGGTGAGGATGTGGAGAAAATGGAACCCTCTTACACTGTTGGTGGGAATGCAAGCTGTTACAGCTACTCCGGAAAACAGTATGGAGGTTCCTGAAGATGTTAAAAATAGAGCTAACCTATGACCCAGCAATTGCCCTACTAGGTATTTACCCCAAAGATACAGATGTAGTGAAAAGAAGGGGCACATGCACCCCAATGTTCATAGCAACAAGGTGCACAATAGCTGAATTGTGGAAAGAGCTGAGATGGCCTTTAACAGATGAATGGATAAAGAAGATGTGGCACATATATACAATGGAATATTACTCAGCCATCAGGAAGGACGAATACCCACTATTTGTGTCAACATGGATGGAACTGGAGGGGATTATGCTAAGTGAAGTAACTCAAGCAGAGAAAGACAATTATCATATGGTTTCACTCATATGTGGAACATAAGGAATACCATGGAAGACCATAGGGGAAGGGAGGGAAAACTGAAGGGGGAGAAATCAGAGAGGGAGATGAACCATGAGAGACTGTGGACTTCAGGAAGCAAACAGGATTTCAGAGGAGAGGCGGGTGGGCAGATGGGATAGCTGGGTGATGGGTATTGAGGAGGGCACGTATTGTGATGAGCATTGGGTGTTATAATGAATCATTGAACACAACATCAAAACTAATGATGTACTATACAATGGCAAACTGAACATAATAAAAAAAGACTGATTTAAATTTGGGTTCTACCTCTTTCCTACTCTCTGGCTTTTGAGAAGCCACTTAACTTTTCTGAACTTCATTTCCCTCATTTTAAAAATTGATTATACTAATAACAACCATGCGTGGTTGTCGTTGGCTAAAGTAAGATTATGTATGTAACTGCTTAGTACTTAGTTGGTACCTCGTTCTTCATAGGTACTCAGTGAATGTTAATTCTCATTCTGTACTCTGCATTTTCAACCTTCTTCTTTTTCAATTCTTTTTTTTCCTGCTCCCCCAACAAGTTGTAACTGCTGTTCTTATTTTATGGATACTGGAATGACTAGGCCATACTTAATAAATAAGAATCTCAAATACTAAAAGTCTTGATTCAGTACCCAGCTCTATGAGTCAGACAAGCTTAAAACAAAGAATGAATTCATAGCCAAGAAAACCTCTAAAATGTTAAGAATCATGCTATGATCAAGGGACTAATAGTGTTAAATGTGATTGTAAGAATGACCCTATTTCAGGAAGCATAATATCAGTCCACCTAGACAATTACAGTTCAAAATTTGTGAAAGCCAGATTTTCCCTGTCAAATCACTATAAGCAAATACTCCCCGTCTTGTTTTTCTGTGCTCACAGCTTTTATTTACCTAGTTAATCCTCAGTCTTACCTCTATTATTTTCCCCTCCAACTCTGCTTGTCAGTTTTCCTTTAGCAGCCAGACATGGTTGCACCCTCCTCTTACAATATTTTACTGGGTAGTTTAAAATTTTAAGTTATTTACAATCCAAATGAATATTTAATGGAATATTTATTACATGTCTTCCGGTTGCCATTTTTCTATTACTGTAGTGACACTGAAGGATGGCAAAGATGCAAATGCCTATTTCTTGTGAGTTTAATCTATCTCCTTTGGTCCTGATAAATCTTATCACTTTGTTGGGTAATTAGACTATTCTGATGATGCTGTAAAATACATCTCAGTTGTAAAGGGAAAAGTCATTATTTATCATTAGAGGGTGGGGAATATACTCATTTTTCATTGCCCTTACCTGGGGAGCAAGGACAGAGTGATGCAATTTCAACTTGGAGGCCTGCGCTTGATGTGATTCTGGAATGGAACAAATAGCCATGAAATTAATCTGAGAATGTTCAATCATCCTCTTGCCAGAGCTTGGCTGGCATCATCTTGGTATATGAAGTATAGCTTTGCAGGCTCTCAGCTTCCTCTTGAGCATGAGCAAAGTAGGGGAAGATTTGTCCCTGTTACATATTGTCCTATAAAGAGTGAGGATTGGGACCAAAAGGGAACAAATTAATGAGGGGGATATATCTTTTGAAGCCAAGGGACTATAAATAGTACAGTTCTGTCAGTTTTGTATTTATGAAGCAATGCTGTTACCTAGTGCGAATTGGGGAATAACTTGTATAAGTGTAGTCCTGGGATAAAGTAAAAACAAGGCTTGACTCAGAGATTTTATATCATTTGGAAAATGAAAATAACTAAATGTTGAATGGAGATCACTGGTTTTCAAGAAAAGCAATCAACTAATACATACTGAGCTCCAGCTAAATACCAGACACTTTCCTGAGAAATAAACGTTATTCTGGAATTTGGCAGCTTTAGAGTAAAACTTCAATGCATTCAAAAAGGGTTAACTCATTAATTATATGATTTACATATACATCATTAACTTTTGATTATTTTGAATTTTTGTATTTTCCTAAGTTTAAAAATATATTTCCTTCTTCCTTAGGGAAGATGATTTATTAAATCACTGTTTAGTCAATATACTGTTACTGCAGAATTTACCTTCTTTTTTTATAACTGTTGTAAATAGTGTCCTTGATAACAACAGAAGAAACCTTAAAGAGCAGAGAGTTAGCAAGCTGTGAAATGAGTAGTGCTTTCTTTACAGATGCACGTGAATCCCCCAGAAAGTTATCCTTGTGTATCCAAGGTTAGAGAGGAGGAAGAACTCTTTCTCTGAAGTAAACTGTATGGATTGTCAGAGAGAAGACAAGTCAGTAATTACTACTTTACTTGGTGTTGCAATGGTTTATTATGTTTCTTGATGTTAAGTATATCATCAGTATTTTATGTCCTTTAAATGGGTGAATACATGTCAAGTGCCTGGAATACAGTCTGGGACTTCATAAACAGTCATGACCTTGTCATTATAGGAATTCATAGACACCTATAATCTCAATTTCATACATCCTACTCTTTGCTTAGTACTTCCTCTCTTTCTGGGTCATTCCATCAAATCCTTTGAATTTAACTATCTTTTAACCCCATTTGGAATATAGTCCTTTGATCTTACCACTTTTTTCATTGTCCCTCACTCCTTCATGATGTCACTTTACTTTTTACCCAGATTCATTACTATTTTCATTCATTAATAATCCTCCCTGTACATATACGATTAATTCTCTTGCCCTTTTCTCACTCTGTCATCCACTTTTGTGAAACTCTTAACACTGGTTAAATCTAACTTGATTGTTTGCTCTAATGTAGATGAACAGGGTAGGAAAAAAACCAAAACCAAACCAAGACCAAAAAACAGAAGGGCATGGCTGACAGCTTTCATTTGAAATTCATGATGCAAACCTCTAATGCTCCCTGTTATTCAGTGTACTTTCTGATGCAATTTCCCAGTTTCTTATTTAACTACCTTATATCATCTTCTCTTTCTTCTAATCTCCAAACCTTTTAACTGTATTTATTGTCAGTTGTTGACTTTTAGAAGATGGCTTTCAGAATCTCCCACAATCAGATTTAACTACTTGCCAACATTTCTTTACTCGTATACTTTGCCTGACACCTGCTGTTTATTATAGGTGAACTCTCCCATTGGTATCTAAGGATGGGATCCTTATCTGTGAGCTAGGTTCCATTATTTCTTCTTACACAAGGACATGATCCCAGCAGTTTTCTTCTCCTTTTCCCATACTAACAATTTCCTCTTCTTTACTGTATCATTCCTATCAACATAAACATACGTTGTTTTTGTCCCATTTTAATAAGAAGCTCTTGACTTCACCTTTTCTTCCTTTTGTAGCAAAACTCCCAGCAAGAGTTTTATATCCTTTTGTTATTTACTACAAGTCATTCTTGAACTCAGTTCATATTTGGCTTTTGCCCCCAATCACTTGACCAAAACTGTTCTTGCCAATGTTCCAATAATCTTCAAATTATTGACAGTTCTCATTCTGTATTTGACTTGAACCATTGGCTGCTTTTGATAGACTTAGATCATATTTTCCCCTTAAATTACTTTCTTCACTTTTTGTTAACAATATCGCATTTTCCTGGTTTTTCTGTTACCTCTTATTTTTCTCCAAAGCTTGTATCACCTTCCAGTATGTGTTAATATATAATTTATTTAATCATTTTTTCTATCTCATCATTCATCCTTAGAACATGGACTCCATGAATGGTGTTTTATTGGTCTGTATTTTCTTATTAAATCTTCAACACCTGTAATAGCATGCTTGGAGTCAGTAGATGCTTAATAAATATTCATTGTGTACACAAACAATAGTATTAGCTTTATTATTAATGTTATTCAAAGAAGTATAAAGAATACTTCTGATGAACTAATTAGGCATAGTATTTGAATTTTAAATATATTTTCTCTAATGAGGAATAGATATTTCTGGGCTGTTTCATTTGAGGAGTGAGGCTTAAGGTATTGGCATTTCAAAACTTCAAATATTTCCATTACTGAGAGTTTATGAAGTTGGTATAGGTTTGCATTAATATATCACTCTAGTTTCATGATGGGATGGGGAAGGAGACCAAGCATAAGAGACTCCTAATCTTACAAAACAAACTGAGGGTTACTGGGGGGTGGGAGGGTAGGGATAGGGTGGATGGGTTATGAACATTGGGGAGGGTTTGTGCTTTGGTGAATGCTGTGAAAGATGTAAGCCTGATGATTCACAGACCTGTACCCCTGGGGCAAAGAATAAAAAAAAATATATCACTCTAGATAAAAGTTAAATTGGAAGATTAAATATTGAACTAGTAAGTAAAGCTTTGTGCTTTTTAAAATTTTATTCTCTATAATATTATCAAAATGATGTTTCTAAAACACAGAACTCCTTCTATCAAGTCCTTGATATAAAGCCTTTTTGTTTAATTACCAGAATAGAAGATAGCTCTAATGATTACTAGCTCTAATGATTACACTAGCTCTAATGATTACTTGTATTTCCAGTTTTAGCACTTCACCTTTGCTTCAAAAATATCAACCCGCTTGTAGTTTCTGGGAGTACTCCACAGTCTTTCATACGTGTTTTAAAATTATTTCTGGAAAAAAAATATTTCTGGAAATTTTAGCTTCCTTCTATCAGCAGCATGTAATAAGGCTCATTTCAAATGTTATATTTTCTCCTAGGTACAGTCTTTGATTTGCTCAGGAGTTAGTTAGTCCTTAGCTTTTATAACTCTCTATATCTGTGTTTACAGTTATCACATTATAATATTGTTTAATGTGTTCTTTCCCCCATAGACTGTGAGTTCATTGAAATTAGGATTAATCAGTAGTCCATTTTTCCATCTTTTATTTTTTAATTTTTAAAAAAATTTTTTAAAAATTTCAAATATTTTATTTATTTATTTGTCACAGAGAGCGAGATTACAAGTAGACAGAGAGGCAGTCAGAGAGAGAGGAGGACGCAGGCTCCCCGCTGAGCAGGGAGCCTGATGCGGGGCTCTATACCAGGACCCTGAGATCATGACCTGAGCCGAAGGCAGAGGCTTTAACCCACTGAGCCACCCAGGCACCCCCCATTTTTCTCTCTTTTAATTTTGAGATGTAATCTAGACTTACAGAAGAGTTGGAGTTTCACCCAGGCTCCTCTTTAAATTAACATCTTACAAAACCATAGAACATTTACCCAAACTAAGAAATTAATCTTGGTAAAATCTTATTTACATAATTCATTTGGATTTCAACAAGTGTCTCATCGATGTTCTTTTTTCTCTTCCAAGATCCAATCCAATGTTTAGTGTCATGTTTCCTTATTCTTTCAGTTGTGACAGCTTTTCAGTTTTTCCTTGTCTTTCATGACCTTGACACTTTTGAAGAGTACTGGTCAGTTACTTTGCAGAATATCTCTCAATTTGGGTTTGTCTGATGTTTTCTCATGAGTAGATTGGATTATGCATTATTGGGAAGGATGCCACAGAGGTAATATGCCCTTCTCAGTGCATTTTAACAGGGGTTTCATAATGTTAACTGTATTAGCAGTGACGTTAACCTTGGTTAAGTGGTATCTGCTGGGATTCTTTAAACATTATTATTTTTCCCTTTGTGATTTGTAAAAATTTGGGGGGGGGAGTTATTTTGAAACTATGTAGATACTTGATTTCTCTTAAATATTGCTCACTAATTAAGAACAGTGGATCTTCCCTGAAAACAAAAATATTGTGGTGTTCTAATGGTGATTTTCTCTTTCCTTCATTCTTTCTACATTTCTCAACTGGAGTCATTCTGCAAGAAGAGTTGTTCTTTACCATTTATTTATTCAGTTATTTAGTTACATCAGTATCAACTATTGGATTTTTAAATAAATCATTGGGTTATAATCTAATACTCTTATTATTCTTTTCATTGTTCAAGTTGTTCCTAATTTAGTTATTGAGAGTCTCTCAGGTAGGCTCATTTATACTAGTTAATGCATGACCTACATCTACATTTGTTTCTACATTTGTACATCTCTCTGTATATTTGTGCTTTTGTAAATCTGTGATTCCCTATTGATATCTCTGACTTCAGTCCTACTCCTCTGTTCATTCCTCCTCTTCAGTCATTCCTTATTTTTAATGTCTTTAGTTCAACAGTGGGAAATATGCTTCTCATTATATGTATTTGCTTATTCGTTCAAACTTAGTCCTCAAGTAAAGTGCTTTGAGAATTGGTAACAAATACCCTTGTAAACAAATTTATAGGATGGTGTTTGAGTATAGTTTCTTTTGCCTTAGCTTTACACTATCCTGAAAAAATGTTTCCCAAAATTATTTAGTTCACTACATTTTTTGCAGTTCTCTTTGAGGTTTTGAGTTTCATTTGTTATATGGTTAGATTAATTTCAGTCTGGATTCCATTTTTCCCTTGACATCGTACTTTCAAATATTATACCCTTTGATGTATCCCTTCCATTCTTTGTGCTTTGTTGTCATATTTTGCTTTTACATATGCCCAAACACAAATATATTGCAGGTATTTTTGCTTTGGACAATCAAATTTTTTTAGAACAATTAAAAGTAAGCAATATTTTACTTCTGTTTTGTTATTAGTGTTCTAGTCTTCATTCCTTTGTGTAGATCCCATGTTCATTGTGACATCATAATCACTTTGCCTGGAGAACTTATACATGAAATCAGGTAGAATGGTATAATGTCTCCTCATGTATTCATCACCTAGCTTCCACAGCTGCCAGTTTTTGCCAACCTCTAACCTCTTTCCTTATCTTCAAGTTTATTTCCCTCCATTTATATCATGTGCTTTTCTTCATTACTAGCAGATAAATACTTCTCTGTAAACCTCTCTTCTTTTGGCCCCATTCACCGGAATGACCCACTTGCTGATACTTGACTCTAATAGCTTTAGATAACATTCTAACTATAAAGGATCTAAAAAACCTAACATATTCACTTCATTAGTCTAAAAAAATAAACTTAGCTCTCTGATTTCTCAACCCATTCACAAATTCTCCTGGTGCCATTTAGCCTCATCAAATATATGGAATACCAAAAAGTGAATATTTGTGACACTTAGAGTTTATGTTAATGATAGGACAAAGTGATTTTACTGTGTATTTGTGTTTTTCTGAGACCAGATCATTTAAAATTTAAGTTCAATTTTTAATTGCTATTTTACTTCAATTTCCATGTAACATAAATTTTTAAAACTCTTGCAAATTAGTACTTCATGTACAATTAAGGATATGGCAGGTGTACCTGTAATTTATGCTAAATAATTATGTTAAGGAGTCAGAAGATAAAATTTAAAAAGACATTTATAACTATTTCCTTAAAATAATGTTATTAATGTCTTTGCATTTGAAATCACTATTATAAAAATATGTTTTAATTAGAGGATATAAACTCATTTCTCAAAATATTAAAATAAAGCCATTTAATATCTTAAGTCATTAATCTATTTATAAATGTAATATGCATTTATTGAGTAGGACTGTGTGTTAGACATAGGAAAATAAATATAAGATACTCTATGGTCAAGGAACTTATTTATAATTTAGGGTGTAAGCAGCCAAAGCATGAGGAGGTTGTAAGGTGAAGATGGGAGAAGGGCATTCTAGGGAATGGGCATGGCTTAGAGAAATAAAAATGTCATAATTTTTAGAAACCGTAAGTAAATACCTGAGAACAGGAACCATGTCTAGTTGCTTACTATTATATCCTTAGCACATAACATTGTAGCTGTTCAATACATATTTCCTGATTTGATTGATTGATAAATACAGTAGCAGATAAAGTTATAAACCACTTCTAAATGGTTTTATAGTCTATTTTGTTTTATAGCCCAATATTCATTGACATATATTCTATGGAACACTAACTCTGTAGAAAAGCAAGAGGTATTAAGGGGTCAAAAACAAAACAAAAAACAACCCTAAGAAATACTGGTTGTACAAATCAAAACAATTTTCTTTAGATAAAGACTTCTCATACTTTAGTATGCTAATGTTGATTGTGATCACCAAGAGGTTTCAGTTCAACCATTTCCCCAACTTCTGTACCTGGGACACACTTACTCATGTACTCAAACACTGTCCCTAGGACTGTGCTTGGTACTGTGTGCATTGAGAAAGTCTACTCTAGGCAACAGAGATCCATTCAAGTGTTTTATGTAGGAAATTTAACTATGGTCCTAGTAATTTTTTTTTAGAAAACTCCCTTTACGTGTTAAGGAAAAAGAATGAAGAAAATTTACTAATTAAATTGATGTGGAGGTATTAGAGAAAATGAATACCTTGTATGATTTCTAAGTTTCTTCCTTGACTAACTTGGGGATGCCAGTAAAAAAGGATATGGTATAGAGGATGAGAAGGAGTTTGGGAAGGAAGTAGTACAATTAATTTAAGACAACTGTGTTTAAAGTTCAAGTGGACAGCTCGATTAACTATTTAGATTATAGTTAGATTTGTTTGTATCTCAGAAGAGACAAGAGATCATAGCGAAAGCTCTGGGAATGGCTTTTTGAGAGTTCAGAATGTAGCTTCCTCTCTGTCCCATAGCCATTTCGATATTTAATGTCACTTATCATAGTACCCATAAACATTCTCTTCTCTAGGCTTAATAAACCTAGTTGCCTCAAGCATTCCTAGTGTGAAATCCTATCTGGGCCATTTTACCCATGCAGTTCCTTCCTCTGAGTGCACTGTAAATCATCAGTGTTTACCATGGGAGATGGTGCCTCACTGAACCTTATACTTCAAGTTTTGTTTTTTTTTTTAAATGAAGGAAAGCCTTTTTTTAAAAAAAATTTTATTTATTTATTTGTTTATTTATTTATTTATTTATTTGACAAAGGGAGAGAGATTACAAGTAGGCAGAGAGGCAGGCAGAGAAAGGAGGAAGCAGGCTCCCCACTGAGCAGGGAGCCCAACACGGGGCTTGATCCCAGGACTCCGAGATCATGACCTGAGCCGATGGCAGGGGCTTTAACCCACTGAGCCATCCAGGTGCCCCTATGTTTCAAGTTTTATATATTATTACCTTATTGAATATATTTTCCTGTATATCCATAACCTTTTCCTTCTTCAAACTGGCTCTAAGCCGTTTGCTACTTCTTACACAATTCTTAAGTAGCCATGTCCTTTGAATTATAACCCCTCTTCAGTAAACCCTCACCACGTGAAATCTCTCCAGTATCTGGCTCTGGAATCCTTACTTTGTCTTGCTTGACTTGAGTGCTGATCCTTCCCCTGTTGGAACTTGATATTTGTACTTGATGTTTCAGACTGTTCTTATTTCCTAGCAGCCTCTCTTAAGACTTTGACTTCAGGTTACATTCTGCTAGGGCTGCAGCAAATAGCCCATTTCATGTACCCTTATTTCTGACTTTAGTTTCTGTGTATCCATCCAAGATCTTTCACTTTGAATCAAACAACATCTAAGACTCATCCAGAACAGGTTAGACATGATTAATATATGCCAATTTCCTTGAGAGCTGGAGCCATATATATATATTTTTAAGATTCTTTATTAGAGAGAAAGAGAATAAGAGAGAGAGAGAGAACAGGTGCACACCCCAGTGAGCTTGAGCTCACTTAAGGGCAGAGGGAAAGTAGACTCCCTGCTGAGCAGAGAGCCCCAGGTGGGGCTTGATCCCAAGACCTTGGGATCAAGACCTGAAGTGAAGGTAGATGCTTAACTACTGAGCCACCCAGGTGCCCCAGGAGCCATATATTATTGTTTGTACTTCAGTGTCTAGTACAATGCCCGACATCAATGATCTTTAATGGGTTGAAAGATGGATGGGTGGTTGAAAGAAGGAGCTCTGCTTCGCTTCATATTTTAACATATAACATTTTATTCTTCTCTATAAAGTTTTGCTTAAAACAAGAGTTTTGATACTAGAACTACTGGGAAACCAATGCTCTATTAGGGAATGCCTTGATTAACTGAATTAATTTTCTTTCCTAAGACTAAGGAAGGAGAGATAACTGCAATATTTAGGCAGTTTGTACCTTTTTTTTTTTTGAGGACCTACTACATGAAAATATTGGAGCTAGCATTTCTCATGTAATTTTCACATTATTCTATGAGGCACATATTATTCTCATTTTAGAGATGAGAAAACTGAAGCCTAGCTTTGATGGCTGAAGCTAATAAGTGGTAAAGGTGGATTGAATCCTAGGTCCTTTGACTCTGATTCAGTTTTTCTTCACACTCTGAAGCATGTTCTCAGTGTATTTAATAAGCATTACATCACATAGACTTATTATTTCTTTTTCTTTTTATGTTTTTTTTAACTTGAAAGGCAAAACATGAAAGACTGAGAAATATCTGAGAATCTGCTTTATAGGAACATTGATTATTTCTTAGTAATTGGATGCTGTGATTATTTTCCTGGAGAAGAAAAGATTGAGTGTTTTTGGTTCCAATAGTGATATACTAATAGGACACAATACTAGAGTGATATAGAAACAATGATCTGTTTATTGCTATCATTTTGTAATCTAGTAAAGAGACAAATGCTGATGCATACAGATATAAGAAGATGCATTTTGTTGAAATACTTCAGATTGGGGGTAGAAAAAGTTAAGAATTACTGGTTGATGGAACCTGAGAAAATATAGTATAGCACAACTGGGAAATAGTACCATATAAAATTTCATGGTAGAGTTGGTTCAAGTAAACTCTTGCCTGGCTAAATTTGACTTTGGTTTAGACACTGGATTCTATAGTAATTGCTAATGGTTCAATCTAACACTTAAGATTCTTTTCTAAGTCTAGGAAGAAAGGGAAGAGTTACCACTCTAAATTTTAAAGTATAATAGACTTAATAATAAAATTCTATACTTCATTATAATTTATTGGGTACTTTATGTAAGATTTCTTATTCTCCCAATAGTCTTATGGGGGTGAAGTTTATGTTTTACCTAAGAGAAAATTGAGGCTTAGAGAGATTAAGTAATTTACCTGAGATGTGAAGCTGGGATTTGAACCAAGATCTGAAAGTACCCACCTTACCTCCATTCTAAGCTGTTTCTTAAGCGTTAATCATTCTTTGAACCTGGACCTCTATCTTTCCAAACTCTCTTCGTAAGAGCTCTAATAACTATGTTACTGACGAAAATAAGTATTTTTTTTAGCTAAGAGCATAAAGTGTATGTTTCTTTCATTACTGTATGTCTCTAGGCAATATATTTATTACTATTTATACATTGGACTTTAAGTAAAGTGGGGTGTGTGTGTGTGTGTGTGTGTGTGTGTGTGTGTGTGTGTGTATAGAAAAGCAAAGGTGGCTGTGGAAGTTCCTTTACATTGTTCAGTGGGTTTTGCTGAAAAAAACATTTTAATAACTGGGACAAATATTCTTCCTGAGATATCACTCAGTATATTTTCTGCAGGGTTCCCTTTTCTGGGTGATGTGTTCACTTTGATCACTTACTTTTTGGATTTCTATTGAATTTTTCTTTTCTGATTCCCATGTGGTATCTCTTATTGGTTTGTGTCTCTGGCTCTTGAAAGATCAAGTAGATCAGCATGGAGATGGTAACATTAAGGAATGGTTAAAGGGAGAGATGGTATGGGTGAAAAGAAGGGGCTTTCTCTTGTCTTTCTATGTCCATAGGAGTTTATAATAAGACTGAGCCTCGTTTCACCTCTCAGGTGCATGACTATCATTTTCAGTTGGGAGCTAGGATATATATCAGGAACTAAATTTAGGGAGGCAAGTTCATTTAGGGATGTGAAGATTTAAAGTGCTTTCTGATGGGTGTTATGTGGACAGGAAAAGATTTCCTAATTTGGAAGATTATCTTGATTAGGGCCTTTAACTAATGGGATGTGACATTGATGGGAGAGGAGCGTATTTTTCAGAGCTCATTCATGAGCCTTATGTAATAAGATCACCCGGGAGAACCACAACCCTTTGGAGCAATCTGGCCTTGGCAGGTATGGGGAGTCATTTCTCTGATTCTTCATTCGGGGAAGGTCTGCTCAAGGAGCTTCAAAGAGCATTGGCTAGAAGCAAAGTATCTAACACTGGGAAGGGATCTTGGTGGGTGTTTCTAGGGAATGGGTATGTACTGCTTTAGGCAGAGCCTTTCAGGTCTCTAGTTTGAATTGGAATTGCAACTGTTGGTAGATGGAGTGGTTTTAGCTATCTTAGATTCTCTTTATCTACCTGTCCATCTGTCTATCATCTACCATTTTCCATTCATCATCTGTCAATCAATCATATTTCCATGCTGGGATGGACAGAATAGAAAATGATGATTATATATGTCAGGGAAATTAGAATGTGAGCTTAATCATAAGGGAATGGTGAAATTTAGCATAAGTAAGAAATAGAGAAATACAGGGGTTCATATCACGTCGGGCATATATTCTTTTGGGCTGAGTAGAGGAAAAATTTAGCAGATTTATTGCAAACCCAAAGATGAAACAAGAAGTTTTAAAAAGAATTCACCTAGGACACTTTGGATCTTAGAGCTGTTTGTTTCCACATAAAGGGAAAATACAAGCAGCCAATGAAAGATGCAACATTTGGTATGAGGATAAAAGCTACCACTTAAGCTTTGGAAGGAAAATATCAGAAACCCAGAGTATAAGTGCATTTGCTTAGACTCGTTTTTAATTTTGCAGTAAAATGAGAGCCATTGAGAGGATTAAAAAGGGAAGGAAGACACTCAAATGCAATCAATAATGCTAATTCTTATATCTGTTTTTTATTTTTGTTTCTTTTTGGGAACTACCTCAACATTAGGTCATATCCATACCATCTCTGTAGTGAGGCCAGGACTGGGAAAGAGAGTTGGAGGGAGGTGCAGGTGATCTAGTTTAGTCAATAAGTATTCTTCTTCACAGTTACCACGATTGGTCCATGGGTGGACATAGACAAAGACAGTTGGTACCCTTCTCTAATAGGCATTCTGGAAAAAGTCCCTCTGGTTTTAAAAACACAGGTGCTAAGGACCATATTCGTTGACACATGGAAAGAGTTTGCCTGAGTACAGGCCAATATAGGAGAAACATGAACTGAAAAATGAAGATAGAGATAGAGAGGGGAAGGAGGCAGGCAATGGGGAGAGAAAGGAGGGACAAAGAGAAGGGTGGCAAGAGAGAGAAGGCAGAGAGGGGGAGAGAGAGAAACAAGCATGAATTGATAACATCTTTTGAACTCTTAGAATCAGCTATGCCTGAAGTTATCCTTTCGGCTTCACAGTTGCATAGATTTTATTTATTTCTGAGACTTTGAATTCAATTTTTGTTAATTTCAAAGATAAAAATCTCAGAGAAAATTCAGAAGCAAATTAAGAAACAGATAGGAACTTTTAAAATCCAGCTGAACATGCATAAAAAGAATAGGGTGAGCAGAGAGGAAGTACATCTAGCAGCAGAAAGAAGAGTGGCAGTAAAGGATGTTCTGCTATTGTTTAAAGTATATAGCCCTGAGTAATTCTAGAGCATAGTTAAAGTGTTTGGGAAGAGAGTGCAGGGTTAAGTATGTATCATTTTTCTCTGGGCTTACTGGCCCTTGAAACATCAGTAGCAACAATTCCAATTAAAACATCTTTTGAGGAAAATCTATAACCAGGGCAAATGTAGTAGCAAAAGGTGTACCTTTCTTGGCCCCAAGAATTATGGGCTGATGGACTTCTAGAGGAGGAGGTAGAGGGAGAAGCTATACTGGCAGAAAAAGGCCAGATGGAACAAGAAATCCTTGGGAATGTATCAGATTCAATGAGTACAAACTGAAGATAAGGAGATTTGGATGGTGGGGTTTGTGTAAAGCCACAGATTTTGCTTAGAGGATTTGTTGTTATAAATATTGTGTCCCCAGCTCACAAGAAAGAATAGCATCTTTGTCCCTGGTAAGAAACATATTGAATTGAGGTTTGGAACATTAGGAATCAAAAAGATAAGGAAATGGGCATCTAGAGGGTTTGGATATAGGAAGAAGAGTGTTTTTGGAAAGACCTTAGGATCATAATGTCCACCATTTTATCTTTATAAATTTTATTAGCAGTTCAGGGTATTCCAGACACCATTTTGAACAAACTAGAAGCAATCAATGTATAGGTTAGTGGGACAATGATTTTAAGCTTTAAAAAATGTTTTTAAACCCTTTTCAAGAAACTCTTAGACAAAACTCTAATACATACATCAATAAAATGGCAATCAGGAGTCGGACCCTGGATACCTACCTGCTTAGTGTGCTACTCTGTGCCTTTTTTTTTTTTTAAAAAAAAACACCAGGTCCTCCATGCACACAATATGCAAAGAACTGTTCTATACCAAAGGAATTTTTTTGCTTAGTCTAGATCTCAAGGGTAGGCAAATACTCATTTATCTGGGGCCATAGCCCTGGCTTTTAGTAAATACCATACCTAGCTATGATGATCTGTAAGATCTGTGTTTCTGCATGATCTGTATTTCCAGGAACCCTGCCAGAGTGGCTGATGCTGCAGCGAGTAGCTGGTTGTGGATTTGGAGATTGAGATCCCATCACTTCATTTCTATTTTTATCAGTCATTGTGGCCAACAGAGAAGTGTTTTGTAAATCTGTAAAGAGCTGTGAGAACACAATGGATTTATTTTGATAGTGCTTCCTTGGGTGATGATGCACAATGCTTATGATCTTTTCCTTCCAACCACATAAACCTATCCTCTACACACACACACACACACACACACACACACACACACTCACTCCAGATTTCTATTTATCTTTTAAGTTTCAGTGTAACACTTCTTCCAAGAAACCTCTTAAGTCTTTTTCTACCTCTATTCTCCCCACACTGGTAGCATTTTCCACACTGTACTATAATTGTTTATCTGTCTCCAACCTATTGATCTCATTAAATTGTGAACTCTGGTTCATTGTGTATTCTGTTAATTGTGTATTTCTGGTGCTTAACAAAGAACCTATTTTAAAGAAGATATTATATGTGCTTTGGTGAATGCTGTGAAAGATGTAAGCCTGATGATTCACAGACCTGTACCCCTTGGGCAAATAATAAAAATAAAATTAAAAAAAAAGAAGATATTATAAATGAATTTTATATTTTATGAGAATGTAAAAATATTTTAATAAGTAAATGTCAGTGGAAAACGTAATGAGATAGAAGGAGGAAGGGGCAGAAAAGAAAGCTTTTACAATTTTTCATGTTTTGAGAACTTGCACCTAATTTTATATTAACATAGAGTCCTAAGTAAATTGCATAGTCTGTTCCTCTAGACTGTCTGATCATGACCCTATACATAGACACAAAGACCTCAACCTAGCCATGTCATTGAGTCATGGGGTCTCTGTTCTTAGAGTTGAAATGAGCTGTTAAAACCATTCTGGTGTGTGTGTTTTATTAATTTATAGCTGATAATTGTATATATATTTTTAAGTTCCTGTTACTTAGATTTGTCTTTTTCTGTTTGTTTCTTGGTCCTGATTGTTTTATTGTACTAGGAGTTCTCCTATGTAGCAGTTGTCACTTTTATGTTATGTACCTCCCTGCAGTCCGGCCCTGGGCAGCAGGATTTGCTGATTGATTGACAAAGCAGGGTTTCCCAGAACCATATCTATGAGAGTGAAGTTTATGAGACACTGGGAACAAGCATCTTAGTATGTAGGTGTTTAAATTTTATGTTTATATAAAGTCTTTTAAATATATATGTGTATAAAGACATATATGTCCATGCATGTGCATGCACACACACACACACACACACAGGAGTAGCTTTATAGCCACACTATACTGAAATTAATAAGGCATTTTGCAATTAGAAGCAACATTCTCTAACTGCCATAATAGCATAATCCTAATCTATGAAAAATAATGCCTAAATGACATCAGTGATGAAATTGCTTTCCTTGCTTTGATGACTGAGGCCGTAGCTAGTATGGGAATAGTGAAAATGTCTGGATGTGGCAGTGGCGATAGATATAAAACTGACCCAAAATTTCTTGAATTAAGATGACTGACGTAAGCCTGATATCTTCAGATCCTTTGGACCAGAAACCTAGACAGAATCTCAGGAGCTTTGTACTAGTTAGGATTCTCCAGAGAAACAATACAAATATATATATATATATATATATATGAATGTGTGTATGAATTTGTATATATGTGTATGTGTGTATGTATACGTATGTGTATATATGTATACATATATGTATATTTTCCCATATATATTGATATTTATTTGGCTTATGCTATTATGAAGGCTGAGAAGACCTAAATCTCCCATCTCTAAGCAAGAGGACTTAAAAAGGTTGAATGTATAATTCAGCCTGAGTCTGTAGGCCTGTGAACCAAGGGACTGATGGCATAGCAGGTTGATGGAACAGGTCCAAGCCTGAAGGCCTGAGAACCAGGAGTGCCAGTGTCCAAGGGCAGAAGAAGATAGATGTCCCAGCTCAAGCAGAAAGCAAATTTGCCTTTCCTGTGTCTTTTTTGTCCTGTTCAGGCTCTCAACAGAGCTTGGCTGAATCTTACCCCCATTGGCAAGGCAATCTTCTTTATTTAGTCAACTCATACAAATGCTTATCTCTTCCAAAAACACCCTTACAGACATACCCAGAAATAATGTTTTACTAGGTATTTAGGGACCCCTTAGCTCAGTCAAGTTGACACATAAAATTAACCATCACAGTCTTGATCAGACTTGAGGATATGAACCATTTAATGCAAAATCAAACTGGAGGTTCCTCTACTCACAATATATTAACTTCTCCAACAATTACTAGATCCATATATACATATACTTTAAAAAAATCTCATATTCTAGATGTATTAAAATGAAAGAAAAAGTACCCATTAATAGGATTAGAAGAGAACACAAGTAATTCTATATGAGACTTTTGGTTTCTCTAGGTGTAGCAACTCAGGAAGAAGCAATAAAATAAAATAAAATAAAATAAAACAAAATTAAAAAACACATTGAAAATAAAAATAAAGCAAAATAAAAAGCAAATAAAAAATAGAAAATACTATATATATATGAAAGACATGTCATCAATAAATAATGCTTAGAAATCAATATGAGGGCGCCTGGGTGGCTCAGTGGGTTAAAGCCTCTGCCTTCGGCTCAGGTCATGATCTCAGGGTCCTGGGATCGAGGCCCGCATCGGGCTCTCTGCTTGTCAGGGAGCCTGCTTCCTCCTCTCTGCCTCTCTGCCTACTTGTAATCTCTCTCTCTGTCAAATAAATAAAATCTTTAAAAAAAAAAAAAGAAATCAATATGAACAAAGCTAGTATCATAATAGAAGATGGATATAAGGAGTTCTAACTACCTAACTTCTTTTATGCATTGAGTTGTATCAGAAAAAAGGGTATATTAAGTCACTAATTTAAGGGGAGCAAGTAGAGGTGAGGAAGGCAATATAGTGAGATAGGAAGGTCAGAAAGAGACCATAGAACATTTACTTTCTCCCTCAATCCCAACCCCACGCAGGTTTATTGAAATATAATTGGCATATAACATTCTGTAAATTTAAAGTATACAGTATGGTGATTTGATAACACATATGTATTGTGAAATGATTACCACGTTTAGGTTAGTTAACACATCCATTACCTCACATAGTTACCTTTGTTTTGTGGTGAGAACATTTAAGATCTACTCTTTTAACAACTTTCAAGTATACAATATTGTTAATTATAGTACTTGATGTACATTAGATCCCCAGAACTTATGGGGAATCTTCTAATGGGAAGTTTGTGTCCTTTGACTAATGTCCCCATTTTCCCCACCATCCAGTCTCTGGGAACAAGTCTACTCTTTTTATGAGTTTGTTTTTTTTAAGATTACACATATAAGTGAGATTACACAGTATTTGTCTTTATCTTGCTTAATTTACGTAGCTCTCCAGATTCATCCATGCTGTTGCAAATGGCAGAATTCCTTTCTACAGCTGAATAATATTTCATGGTGTGTATGTGTGTGTGTGTGTGTGTGTATACACACATGTGTGTGTGTATGTGCAGATATATATATATATATCTTCTTCATCCATTTATATCTTCTTTTCCTTCTTTTGATAGACAATTAGGTTATTTCCACATTTTGATTATCACAAATAATGCTATAATGAACAGGGGGATGCAGGTATCTCTTCTAGATAATATAATTTCCTTTGGATTCATGTCAAAAAGTGGGATTGCTCTATGACATGGTAGTTTTATTTTTAATTTTTTGAGGAGTCTTTATATTTTCTATAGTGCTATATCAATTTACATTACCATTGACAGTGCACAAGGATTCCCTTTTCTCTACATCCCCACTAATACTTGTTACCTTTTGTCTTTTTGGTAATAGCCATTTTAATAAGTGTAAGGTGATGTCACATTGTTGTTTTCACTTCTGTTTTCCAATTAATGATGTTTAGCCCCTTCTCATATATCTGTGGGCCATTTGTATGTCTTTGGAAATATATCTATTCTTGTTCTTTGCCCACTTTTAAATTGTTATTTTTCTGTTGAGTTGTATGAGTTATATATTTTAGATATTAACTGCTTATTAGATATATGATTTGCAAATGTTTTCTTCAGTTGGAAACTTGTATTCAAATTCTTTGCCTATTTATTAATTGGGCTGTTTGTTGTTGGTGGTGGTGTTTTGTTTGTTTGTTTTGCTATTTGTTTATATGAGTTAATTATGTATTTTGATTATTAACCCCTTTTCAGATACATGGTTTGCAAATAGTTCCTCCCATCCTGTAGTTTGCTTTTTTATTTTGTTGATTACTTTGCTATGCAGAAGTATTTTAGTTCTATGAAGTCTCACTTTTTTTATTTTTGTTTTTGTTGTCTGTGCTTTTGGTATTATGTAAAAAAAATCAAGACTAAGAGTTCCAGTTTGATTCTTTTCTACGTGATTATCCAGTTTTCCCAGCACCATTTGTTGAAGGGACTATCCTTTTTCCATTGTGTATACTTGGCATTCATGTCTAAGATTAGTTGGCCATATATAAATATATTAATAAGCCTATATGGTTTATATTTGGGCTCTTGATTCTGTTCCATTTGTCTCTGTGTCCATTTTTATACCAATACTGTGCTATTTTGAGAACTATAGCTTTGTGATTTAGTTTGAAATAAGGAGCTATAACTCCTTTTGCTTTGTTCTTATTCAGGATTGCTCAGTCTACTTGAGGTCTTTTGTGGTTCTATAGCAATTTTAGAATTTAATGTACAGATCTTTTACCTCCTTGGTTAAATTTATTTTTAAGTTTTCTTTTTTATGCTACTGTGAATTGAATTGTTAATTTTTTTCAGATATTGTTAGTATATAGAAATTCAATTGATATCTTACATTTTGGTTTTGTATCCTGTAACTTTACTGAATTTATTTGTTCTAACAGTTTTTCAGTGGGATCTTCAGGATTTTCTCTATTTAAGATCATAACATCTGCAAAAAAAGACAGTTTTGCTTCTTCCTTTATAATTTGGATATCTTTCTTTTTCTTGCCTCATTGCTCTAGCTTGACTTCCAGTACTGTGTTGAATCTAACTGCTAGAAATGGGCACTCTTGTTCCTCATTTTAGAGGAAAAGCTTTTGGCTTTTTACCACTGAGTATGATGTTAACTGTAGGCTTGTCATATATGGACTTTGTTATGTTGAGTTCCTTCTTCTTATATCCAATTTTTTGAGACACTTTTATCATGAATGGATGCCATTTTTTTCCCAAATCTTTTTCTGCATTTATTGAGAGGGCCGTATGATTTTTATCCTTTATTTTACTAATGTAGGGTATTACACTGACTGATTTGTGTATGTTGAATCATCCTTGCATCCCAGGAATAAATCTCACGTGGTCATGATCCTTTTAATGTGCTGTTGAATTTCATTTGCTAGTGTTTTCTTGAGAATTTCACATCTATATTCATCAGGGATATTGGCCTGAAGTTTTATTTTCCTGTAGTGTACCTAACCTTATCAGGATAATGGTGGCCTTGTAAAATGGGTTTGGGAATGTTTTCTTCTCTTCAATTTTTTGGAGCAGTTTGAGATGGACTGGCCTCAGTTCTTCTTTAAAAGTTTGGTAGAATACACCAGGGAAGACATCAGGTCCTGGGATTTTATTTGTTGGGAGGCTTTTGACTACCGATTCAGTCTCCCTACACATTACTGTCTTTTTTGATTTTCTGTTTCTTTATGATTCAGTTTTGGTAGGTTGTATGTTTCCAAGATTTACTCACTTCTTCTAGATTATCCAGTTTATTAGCATATAAATTTTGACAGCAGTTTCTAATGATCCTTTGTATTTCTGTCATATTAGTTGTAACATCTTTTATTTATTATTTATTATTATCTTTTTTTTGATAGGCCTAGCTAAATCTTTGTCAATTTTATCTTTTCAAAAATCTAAGTCATCGTTTTATTGATCTTTTTTTATTGTTTCTTTTCTCAATTTTATTTATTTCTGCTCTGAATTTTGTTACCTCTTTTCTTCTAACTTTGAGCTTAGTTCTTTTTCTAGTTGTTTGAGCTGTAAAGTTAGGTTGTTTGAGATCTTTCTTTTCTGTTCATGTAGGCATTTATCACTATAGTCTTCCCTCTTAGAACTATTTTTGTGTGGTGCCTGTGTGGCTCAATCATTGGGCGTCTGCCTTCGGCTGGAGTCGTGATCCCAGCGTCCTGGGATCGAGCCCCGCACGGGGCTCCCTGCTTGGTGGGAAACCTGCTTCTCCCTCTCCCACTCCCCTTGCTTGTGTTCCCTCTCTTGCTGTGTCTCTCTCTGTCAAATAAATAAATTCTTAAAAAAAAAAGAACTATTTTTGCAATCTTCACCTGGAGGATGACTGGATTACATGCTGATCCCTGCAGTTAGGGATAGGCAGAGGTATTTTCTGTGTTCCTTCCTTCAGAACCATGTGGAAAAGGAGAAGGTCAGTTCTTCTTCTGAAAAGGAAAGAAAGGCCAGGCAAATAGAGCAAATAGCCACTATAGGTAAGCAGTATTGTAATGTTATATATGCACACAAAAACATATAACCTAACTGGCAATCAAACAAATGCAAAATAAAGAAGGTGGAATATTTTTCACTCATCAAGTTGACAAATAATGGAGGAATAACACCAGATGATGGAGGGAAATAAGAACTTTTTGATCTTCTGTTTTATATGTATTTTACTCAAGATTATTAAAATATTTTTCTATAATGGGAAAATTTTAATTGTTATGAAAGAAAGCAGGCCATAGACTGTATAAAATTATAAAAATAGTATGTGTATGTAAATATATATTCACAGCATTGGTAAAATTTTGTCTCTTGATAGGATTATAGGTGGTTTTAATTTTCTCTATGCCTTTATACGTACCACAATTTTCTTAAGTGAATGTTTGTAATTGCGTTTATTTTAAATTTTAATTTTGAGATAGTAAAAATGTAGTACACTATAAAGAATCGTATAAAAAATACTCATGTACCCAAAACCTAAATTAGTAATTATCATGTTGTTATATTTGCTTCAAGTCTTTTTTTAATAGGAGAAATAATCCCTTTTATCCACAATTGTCAGCACCATTTCTTCTATTTTTCCAGAGCTAACCGCATTGAGTAATTTGATGTATAAACTGCCAATCCATTTCTACACCTTTGTATAAATTGTTTTATTGTTTTTATTTTATATTTAGAAAAATAGCATATTCATATGCTGCTGGAACAAAAAAACCCCCAAAATTTCATTGGCTTACAACAAAATAGTTTTATTTCTTGGCAGTACTGCTCAATCCTATATTGGTCCAGATGCTGTTTTCCTAATTTTTACGTTTCTTTGATTCTTGCAAGGAGAACAGAGGAAAGGTGAGTGTTAAATACATAGTCTCAAATGATTATTCTATACCATAAGCTGCTTATTTGAGCCCATTGCTTTTTAAGAAATAGTTTAATTTATTTTCACATTCCAGCTCCTTCAAATGATAAGGATATACTCACATGAGTGTGCCGAGAGCAGGTAAAAAACTCTTCAGTGGGCATTAACAACTATCTGCCAAATTTGTTTACATCAGCTTTTGTGTATGGGCTCCTATCTGCTGTTTCCCTGGCATCTCCATTCCCAATATTCTCCTCAGATTGCCTTTGTTTGATTCTCTATTTTGGATTAGTTTTTTTGGTTCAGCCTTGCAAATTAGCTTCCCACACCATATTCCATAGACAACTTCTAGCCTCATTATCTTTGGGTGGGGCCACAACAAATGCTCAGTTACTATTTGTTGAAAGCAGTTATTGAAAGGTGTGCTGCTGCTGCTTTTTCTCCATGCCAGCTGTGCAAGATGGACTGGCCAGACCTGCTTCCCACATGGCCTCACTGTCATGGGAGGAGGGAACGTGGTTAAACTCAATCCTGAGCTCGCAATTTTGTCTTAAATAATATATAACTATTTAAAATTATGCATATGACAGCCTATAGTTTAGCAGAAATCTTCATTTTACATGGAAAATAGCAGGCACACAGGAAGAACAGTTCTCTATAGTGGAATGAATGGAATTCTTGTTTTTCTTCTGGATATTCTAATGACTTTTAAAACCAGAATGACTTCATGTTTATAGGCCTTCTCAGTTTGGTGTGCTTAGGGAAACTCTTTATATGTCCAGATTTGGGTGGGATTTGTTAAAATATGTCCTCTGAATAGACTTGTCCAGTTTTGGCTCAGGTCATGCTATTCTTTATTTTGAAAGCATGGCAGAACTCAGCAGTACTGCTGGATCTGGAGCCTCATCTCTCTACCCTCATCTGAAGGAAATGTGGGTCTAAGTCCTGCTTAATTTTGACTAGTTTTCTTTACTCTTCAGAATGTATTTTAAACACATTAATTCTGTTTGGCTGGCAACTTTTCTTCTTTCCTTTTTTCCCATCCAACTCCCATCTTCTTGTTTTATTTATTGCCAACTGAGACTATATTCCTTCCATGTTTCAGCAAGTAAAATAGTAGTTTTCCTGGATTCTCATCAAGGGAAAGCGAATGTTTCAACTAAACACTTTGTGACTCTAATTGAAAATTATTCAAAAATATTGTTTACAAAATCCGTTGAAGGCCACTTTTTGAACATTTTCTGAAACTCAGCATTTCAACCTTAGTTTTGTGAACTGCTTTTCCCTAGCCTAAAGTGGATGAATTTATGGGGGAAAAAATAAACTAATGAAGTCTCTTTATGCTGTGAAAAGTGACTGTGATAATGCATGCAGTTTCCCATAATGCCAGAAAGGCACAGCAAATTACTGCAGCTGCTCCATTGATGGTTATTTTGTTTTTTCCTCATTAGTAGCTTCTTTTGTATTCTCACCAGAACACATGTGACTCTCATGAACTTTTTTTGTTTTCATATTACTTGAGCTGTGAGGTATTACAGGTACATGTGAAGTTATTTTTACTGTGGTATAAGTTCTGGGTAAATTAACACACATTTTCAAAGAGTGGTAGGAACAAAATGGATGAGTACTGCAGCATCCAAGTTTAGCTCTTGCCTTGCCCAAATTAGAAGCTTTAATCAAAAACAAAATAGTCTTTTGTGTATTTTGTACATGAACACATGTTTGAACTAAAAGAAGCACAAAATAACCCTTGATTTTGTTACCTGGGCTTGGTCATCTGAAGCGAACTGATCTAGGAAGTAGTGGTATGTGTCATGTTTTGTTTGTGAGTCATATGGGTTGCATATGTAGCCATGGTGCCTGGAGGGGTACCCCATGAAACATGGAACCATCTCATGTTGAGATACTGGTTGGAGAAGGTTTGTGTGAGATTTTGTCAGTGGCTTCTCTCCACTCCAATCCAGTGAATTGGATCTAAGAGAATAAGCCCTTGGAATGATGTAACATGAAGTTTCCCTTAAGAGCATGTTTGCAAATTAAAAGTACAGCGGTGTTTGAGAGATTTAATTATTCCAAATGCAGACTTTGACACCATTGTTACGTAGTCTAATTCTGCCCTCTGATGAGTTAGTAGATTTTATGTTTGTAAGTCTGAGTGCTGGAATTTACCCTAACACCAGTTTGTGGATACCGAATCAGCCTGAGTAAGGGGTTGGTTGTGTAGTGTAATTTTGGGTATGGTTTTTATAAAATCAACTTATAGAGCCACCAAAAAACTGAACTCTACCTGCTTTCCAAATATAAAGCTTGTTATCATGTGTATAATATTTTGAAGTCAGTATAAGCTAATTTTCATTTGGAGACAGTAACATGTTACTTCATATGTCTTTGACTCTTTTTTTTTTTTTCATCTATAAAGAAAGAAAAATAGTACCTACCTCTTAGAGCAGTCGTTAAGAATTCAGGCTCTGGCATGAGACAGACCTGCATTTGAATTCCAGCCTTGCAATTTGCCAGATGTCTGATTTGGGCAATGACTTAACCTGTAAGGTTCAGTTTCTCATGTACAAAATGGGGATACCAAGACCATCAACCTCAAAGAATAGTTGTTAGCTTGAGATAAATAATGTATGATACACAATGCTCGGCCCACATTAAAGGCTCAGAAATTTTAGCTCTTATTTTAAGAAGATAAATTGTAATAAATTAAAAACATCTCACATCTTATCTGACATTAATAGGTGCTCAAAAATGTTAATTTCTCTTCTTTTTCTTCCTTTTTCTTTTTGCCCTTATTGTAGGGGGTAAGGAGATGTGGGAGACATGTGGATAAGTTAGCAGAATATGGGGATAAGTGACAGTAAGGAAGTTGCACTAAAATTTTTTCTTTAGCTTTTGGAAACTGTTAAGTAACCCTCCCCACCCTCCATCCACCATCCCCCATATGTCCAAGGTAGACATGATGTCTGTAGGGCTGGGTGTTATGTAGATCTGCCTCATCTCCCCCTGACCCTGGTCTGTGTGAGGACATTAATTCCATCTCTTCTCTCCAATTAGTTGAGTTTAGGAATAAGTAAAAGTTGATGTTATTTTTAGATTAGGTTATTTCTGAGAATCGGAATATGATCATTAATGCCTCTCCTCATCTCTCTTTGCCTACTTATCTGTAACCTTCCCTTTTGGCTTTTCAGTTTCTCCCTTTTCCTTTCTCTTCTGCCTCTCATTCCCTCACAAAGACCCTTGTGATTACATTGGGCCCACCTGGATAATCTAGGATAGTCTCCCTATCTCAAGATCCTCAAGTCAAATTTGCCAAGTCCATTTTTCCATGTAGGGTAACAAATTCACAGGTTCTGGGCATTAGGACATAGACATCTTGGGTGAACTCTTATTCAGCCTATAAGGCCATTGTCAGAGTTCAGAACTCTGAAAAAGTTGGTAAAAACTTCTAAGAACCAAGGTCACAAAAGGCAATCAAGATTGAAAAATAGGCATGATGAAAATTGACTGATGAATAGGAGCAATAAATAACATGTCCTAATGCAGCAGCAAATGTTTTAGATGTATAACAAAGATGACCATCCAAAGATATTTTTGTATCTTACCAACATCATATGAAGGGAATAGAACACAGGTTAATATAGTGAGAGATGGATGAGGTTAAGAAAGACCTGTCAGAAAGGTGACGATTTAGAGAGTATATTGTTGTTACCCTGAGAAGAACAGAGTGACACTTTTCTATTCTCAATTTTCACTGGTTGCCAGATAGTTGACCTCAATGAGATAAAAAAGAACTCAGGTCTTATTGTAAGAAATACAGTATTGGGATTCATTTATTTTTTAAGCAATTTTAAAAATCCTTTGAAGTGGGGAATTTAGAAAGTTAAAATAATATGATACAGGTTAAAAATTTAATTTTTACTTGAAAACTATGATTTATATTTATACATTTATACCTAAATATATGTTAACTTATTTTCTTTCTTTTTTTTTATTGTGTTATGTTAGTCACCATACAGTACATCATTAGTTTTTGATGTAGTGTTCCATGATTCACTGTTTGCGTATAACACCCAGTGCTCCATGCAATCCATGCCCTCCTTAATACTCATCCCCATGCTACCTATCCCCCCACCCGCCTCCCTTCTAAAACCCTCAGTTTGTTTCCTGGAGTCCATTGTCTCTCATGGTTCATCTCCCACTCCGATTTCTCCCCCTACATTTTCCCCTTTTCCTAATGTCCTCTATGCTATTCCTTATGTCCCACAAATTAGTGAAACCATGTGATAATTGACTTTCTTTGTTTGACTTATTTCACTCAGCATAATCTCCTCCAGTCCCATCCATGTTGATGAAAAAATTGGGTATTCATCCTTTCTGATGGCTGAGTAATATTCCATTGTGTATATGGACCACATCTTCTTTATCCATTCATCTGTTGAAGGGCATCTTGGCTCTTTACACATTTTGGCTATTGTGGACATTACTGCTATGAACATTGGGGTGCATATGGCCCTTCTTTTCACTACATCTGTATCTTTGGGATAAGTACCCAGTAGTGCAATTGCTGGGTCATAGGGTAGCTCTATTTTTAATTTTTTGAGGAAACTCCACACTGTTTTCCAAAGTGGTTGCACCAATTTGCATTCCTACCAATAGTGTAAGAAGGAAGGTTCCCCTTTCTCCACAACTTCTCCAACAGTTTTTATTTCTTGCCTTGTTGACTTTTGCCATTCTAACTGGTGTAAGGTGGCATCTCAGTGTGGTTTTGATTTGAATTTCCCTGATGGCTAATGATGATGAACACTTTTTCATGTGTCTCTTAGCCATTTGTATGTCTTCTTTGGAGAATTGTCTGCTCATGTCTTCTGCCCATTTTTTGACTTGATTATCTTTTTTTGGGGTGTTGCATTTGAGAAGCTCTTTATCGATCTTGGATATCAGCCCTTTGTCTGTAGTGACATTTGCATATATCTTCTCCTATTCTGTGGGTTGCCTCTTCGTTTTGTTGACTATTTCCTTTGCTCTGCAGAGCTTTTTAGCTTGATGAAGTCCCAAAAGTTCATTTTTGCCCTTGCTTCCCTTGCCTTTGGAGACATGTCTAGAAAGAAGTTGCTGTGGCCGATTTCGAAGAGGTTACTGCCTATGTTCTCCTCTAGGAGACTGTCTTTCTTCCATTGGATATTTTTTCCTGCTTTGTCCAAGATTAGTTGACCATAGAGTTGAGGGTCCCTATCTGGGCTCTGTATTCTGTTGCATTGGACTGTCTGTTTGTTTTTGTGCCAGTACCATGATGTCTTGGTGATCAC
Organism: Ailurus styani; assembly: GCA_002007465.1. NCBI lineage: Eukaryota > Metazoa > Chordata > Mammalia > Carnivora > Ailuridae > Ailurus > Ailurus styani. The sequence goes on along the minus strand of LNAC01000132.1, from coordinate 638,837 downwards.
AGCTTTGTAATAAAGCTTGAAATCAGGCAATGTGATGCCCCCAAATTTATTTTTCTTTTTCAACATATCTTTGGTGATTCAGGGTCTTTTCTGGTTCCATAAAAATTTTAGGATTATTTGTTCCAGCATTTTGGAAAATGCCATTGGTATTTTGATTGGGATGGCGTTGAAAGCATAGGTTGCTCTGGGCAGCATAGACATATTAACAGTGTTTATTCTTCTGATCCATGAGCATGGAATGTTTTTTTTTTAGTGTCTTCTTCAATTTCTTTCATGAGTGTGTTGTAGTTCCTGAGTATAGATCCTTTACCTCTTTGGTTAGGTTTATTCCACGGTATCTTATCGTTTTTGGTGCTATGGTAAGTGGAATTGATTCTCTAATTTCTTTCTACAGTTACATTGCTAGTATATAAGAAAGCAACTGATTTCTGTGCATTGATTTTATATCCTGCCACATTATTGAATTGCTATATGAATTCTAGTAACTTGGGGGTGGAGTGTTTTGGGTTTTCCACATAAAATATTATGTCATCTGCGGAGATAGAGAGTTTGACTTCTTTGCCAATTTGAATATCTTATTTCTTTTTGTTGTCTGATTGATGTTGCTAGGACTTCTGGGCATCCTTGTCATGTTCCTGATCTCAGTGGGAAGGCTCTCAGCTTTTCCCCATTGAGAATGATATTCGCTGTGGGTTTTTCATAGATGGATTATATGAAGTTGAGGACTGTTCCCTCTACCCTATACTCTGGAGCATTTTAATCAGGAAAGGATGCTGTCTTTTGTCAAATGCTTTTTCTGTATCAATTGAGGGGACCATATGGTTCTTGTCTCTTCTCTTATTTATATGTTCTATCACATTGATTAACTTGTGAAAGTTGAATCACCCTTGCATCCCAGTGATAAATCCCACCTGGTCATGATGGATAATCCTTTTGAGGTACTGTTGGAGTCTATCAGCTGAGATCTTGTTGAGAATTTTGGCATCTGTATTCATCAGGGATATTGGTCGGAAATTCTCCTTTTGATGGGGTCTTTGCCTGGTTTTGGGATCGAGGTAATGCTGGCCTCATAGATAGAGTCTGGAAGTTTTCCTTCTGTTTCTGTTTTTTGAAACAACTTAAGGAGAATAGGTATTATTTCTTCTTTGCATGGTTAAATTATTTTCTAAGAGATATATACATACTAGAAAACTTTAATCTTTCTCATTTATTACCAAAGGAAAACTTAATTTCCTGCTTCTATTTTTACCTGACCTTACCCCTTCCCACCTGTATAAACAGCACACCTGTCTCTATTCCCACTGTTGGCCTCAGTTCAGGCCTTTGTGTCCTGTCTCCTCAACTGTCCTTTAGCCTAATCAGTTTCTAGATTTTTTTTTCTCCCTCTCTATTTTATGTTATGCTGTTATATTAATTGATTATACTACTCCTTGCCTGAAAGTTTTTAAGTTATTGCTAGAGAATACATTTTTACACCCTTTGACCTGTCATTCAAACCCCTCTGAAATTAGGTGGCCTGGTATGAACAAGGGATGTGGTACAGTGGGAAGAGGTGAAGAGTTGGTAGACCTTGGCTCCTACTCAACACTAACACTTATAGAACTGTGAATTTGGTCAAAGCAATTAACTTCCATGAGCCACAGCTACTTCATCTTTATACCGGGGAGTATCATATTGCCAGGATTAAATGTTGCTATGGGAATCGTATTTTTAAAACAATGACTACGAAAGCACTTTAAACAAAGTAAAATGTTGTCATTATTGCTACCATTCTTCCCATCTTTTCCTTTATTGATTATTCCTATGCACCATCCAGTATGAGGTGTTTAATATTCTTCATAAATAGTACATATTTCCCCATTTGCCTTTGTGTACATTTCTTATTGCTGCTATAACAAATAATCACAAACTGGTGCCTCAACACAAATTTACTGTCCTATAATTCTAGAGGTCAGAAGTCTGAAATGGGTTATCAGTAGGCTAAAATCAAGGTGTTACAGAGCTGTATTCCTTTTGAAGATACTAGGGGGAATCTATTTCCTTGCCTTTTCCAGCTTTGAGAGACTGTGTCATTCTGACCTCTGCTTCTATCCTCACATCTCCTTCTCTGACTCACATCTCTGCTTTGCTTTTTTAAACAAGAGCATTTGTTTTATTTAGGGTGCATTTAGATAATCCAGGATAACCTCCCATCTCAAAACTTCTTAATTTAATCACCTCTACAGAGTCCCTTTTGCCATATTAAGGTAACATAGTCAGATTCTAGGTATTAAGATGTGGGTAGCATTGGGGGACCATTTTCTGCCTACACTTTGCTTCTTAGACCCTCTTTCCACCTTGGGTTGCTATTCTTTCTAATACATGCACACATAATGCTTAAGTGTCCTTTCTGCTATAAAATCTTTCCCAGCTACTCCTAACCAGAGGTAATATCTTCCCTCAGTAAATTCTGTGTGATAGGAGAAACATTTAATGTATTTACAGCTTTTCTCCACCAGTGTTCAACTGGTTAATTTGAAAATTGCTTTCTTTGTTACTCCTCACTATTCAACTCTGTGGAGAGAGGAAAGATAAAAGCTACATGGACAGGTTCACAAGAAAAGGCAGTTGAGTCAGATGATGAGCTGTACTTCCCAGGGTTCTGCTTATAGTTAGGCTGGTAGTGGTGTGTCAAAATACTCCTGAGTGAGGACCAGTGCCAAGGACTAAGGTGAATGAGGGCCAACTTGGTAGAACCGAAATACCAAAGTGAAAGATTTTTTTCTTTTAAAGTTAAGGGAGAGCCAGAGCCTCCCAGTATTCATGGCAGTGCCCTAATAGGAGAAAAGAAAACATTTTAATGAGTTGGCCAAAAACAACTACTTGAACCTTCTTAAATGTGTTTGAGAAAAGGAACAAGCAAAAAAAGAATGTCATTAGCAGTTATCTGTTTCTCTTGGAAACTCTGCCTAGAGATTTAGATGCTTGGCTTCCATTATGAACTTGATTCATGAAGGTCATGGAAGTTTAGGGTAAAACTTGAGCCAACTGATTACAAGTCTTAAGGAGAAAATAATAAATATTTTCTATTGCATCTCATTGGACTGGAAAGGTGGAAGCATAGCGTGTTCCTTAGATATAAAAATGTATAATATACATTCTTTATATTTTGTTTTGAAGACTACAAATATTTTTTTCTAACTAAATAGCAGTATTTGTTAGCATTAGAATTTAAGGTTAATATAACTGTTCCTAAAAAAAAAAATCACAGTTTAGCAATAGAAAGATGTTGCAGACTTCTTTCTTTTTTAAATAAGTAATTCTTCAAAAAATTTTAATCATAGTTCACAGGTTGGATTTTTTAAGAATAGAGAAAATTTTAATGAAAAAAACTGGGTATCTTCCTCTATCTGATAATTATGTAGACAATATAATACTTACTGACAATAAGGCTTTTAAGAAGTGATTATGGACAAGGACAGATGTTGCAATGCTGAAAAATAAAATAAAAAAGAAACCCTGAAATAATAGGATAAAGCATATTATAAGATGATAAGAATTCATCAGCAATGGAGTTTAATTCCATAGTACTGTACTGTTATCTGTCAAACATTCTTAAAATTAAGAGAAAATATCTCCAAGCGTTTCCATGGTACTAGAACATTCCAGTAGAACAGTCAGCCCACACAGGGCCAAGAAGCTATAAAATATTAATTCAGTACAAGTATGCATCTGACAATCTTAGCATTTATTACAGGTTACAGTAATTTTGCCCTAACAAATGATTCAGTTAAAATGAACACTGCCAAATATTGCAGAACAGGGCATAACTTCCCACTTTCTTAAAGGGTGTGTTTTAAGCTTGAGATAATAAGAATCATTTGCATGATAGAGAGCTCTCCACAATCACCATTTATATATAATGGAAGATAAATAACCATGAGGTTGAACAACAGTCAACAGTAATGTATCTATGGTATGCTGCTTGTATGGGGCAGGGAGAGAGCTTTGGGAATACAGCTGAAATAAGTTTGGTTTCCTTAGAACTCATCTGTTCAGGAATCAGAATTACTAAATTCTGAGGTGGAAGAAAAAAGCTCTCTCTGTTCTAACCAATTTCAGAGGAAGAAAACATCCAAAAGGGAAGAAGGGAGCCCAGATCCTTTTCCACCAATCCTAACAGTGGCTCATCGGGGAGCCAGAAATAACAGTACTCAGATAGGAATCACACTGCACATTGAACAAACTAAAAATGTCATTTCTATTCCCAGTTAGAGGAATGTCTTCATATAAGGTTTTTGTAAATTAAGCTATTCCTATATTAGGACAGAGTATTCATAACTTGTGAATGAGAGACATCTCTTTAGTTTTTAAAGATATTATCATAAGAAATGGCTGAGGCTTACATTTATTTGTTGATTTTATGAAAAGTCTAACATAACGTTTATCATATATGATTCCAGTTGTGTCTTTATAATGACTCATTTTGACATTAGTCCTGTAATTAAGTAACATTGTTCATGTTTTTGTCTGAAATGTTATAGTGAAGAAAGTCTAGCGTTCTGTAGATTCTAGGGAGACATAATAACACAAGTGCCTTATATGCAGTGTCTTGGAGGTGGAGGAGTGTAAGTCAAAATTTTTTCACCCTCTCATCAGTGACTGATTTTCCATTTTTTTCTAACATGACTGCTTTTTCAAGTTTTCAGATATTCATGGCCACGGTCCGTAGGTGTTGTCATTTAACTAGTGAAGACAATATTGATACCTAAATATATGTCTTTAATGAGGAAACAGACATTTCAAACAATAAAATAAACCTCCCTTTTTATGATTAAAAATGGCTACTCCCAAAACCCACAACTAATATCATACTCAATGGTGAAAAACTGAGAGCATTTCCCCTAAGGTTAGAAATAAGACAAAGATGTCCACTCTCACTGCTTTTATTCAACAGAGTACTGGAAGTCCTAATCATAAAAATCAGATTTAAATAAAAAGGGAAGAAAAGGCATCCAAACTTTAGGGAAAAAGTAAAATTTTCACTGTTTACAGTTTACTTCATTCTATATAGAGAAAACCTTAAAGACTCCACCAATAAAACTACTAGAACTGATAAATGAATTCAGTAAGGTCATAGGATAAAAAAATCAATATACAGAAGTCCATTGTACTCCTATACACTAATGAAGAAGCAGTAAAAAGAGAAACTAAGAAAACAATTCCATTTATAATTGTACCAAAAATAATAAACACCTAGGAATAAACTTAACCAAAGAAGTGGAAGACCTATGCTTTGAAAACTATGAGAAATAGATGAAAGAAATTTAGGATGACACAAATGGAAAGACATCCTGTGCTCATGGATTGGAAGAAAAGATATTGTTAAACTTTCTATAGTACCCAAAGCAACCTACAGATTTAATGAGATCCCTATCTAAATACCAACAGCATTTTTCTAGAACTAGAACAAATAATCCTTGTCTGTATGGAACCACGAAAGTCTCCAAATAGCCAAAGCAATCTTGAGAAAGAAAAACAAAACTGGAGGCATCACAATTCTAGACCGGAAGTTATATTACAAAGTTGTAGTGATAAAGACATTGTGATACTGAACAAAAACAGACACAGATCAGTGGAACAGAATAGAAAACCCAGAAATGAACCCAACTGTATTTAGTCAGTTAATCTTCAATGAAGGAAGCAAGAATATGCAATGAGAAAAAGGCAGTGTCTTCAACAAATGGTGCTGGGAAAAATGAACCACTTTTTATACCATACACAAAAATAAATTTCAAGTAGATTAAGTATCTAAATTTAAGTCCTGAAACCATGAAAATCCTACAAGAGAGCACAGGTAGTAATTTCTCTGACATTGGCCAGAGCAACATTTTTCTAGGTAAGTCTCCTGAGGCAATGGGAAAAGAAAAGCAAAACGAAACTATTGGGACTCTATCAAAATAAAAAGCTTCTACATAGCAAAAGAAATAATCAACAAAACTAAAAGACTTACTGAATGGGAGGAGATATTTACAAATGACATGTACAACAAAGAGTTAGTATCTAAAATATATAAAGAACTTAAATAACTCAAAACAAAAAAGCCCAAATAATCCAATTAAAAATGGGCAGAAGACATGAATGGACATTTTTCCAAGGAAGACATGCAGCTAGCCAACAGACACATGAAAAAATGCTTAATATCACTAATCATCAAGGAAACGCAAGACAAAAGCACAGTGAAATATCACTTCATACCTGTCAGAATGGCTAAAATAAAAAAACATGAGAAACAGCAAGTATTGGCAAGGATGTGGAGGAAAAGGGACCCACTCGTACTACTGGTGGGAAAGCAAACTGGTGCAAACAGCTTGTATGGTGGAGCACTGTATGGCAGTTTCTTAAAAAATTAAAAATAGAACTACTGTATGTTCCAGTAATTCCATTTCTGGGTATTTGCCCAAACAATATGAAAAGACTAATTTGAAAAGATATATGTATCCATATGTTTATTGTAGCATTATTTGCAATAACTAAAAGATGGAACCAGCCCAAGTGTCCATTGATAGATGAATAAAGAAAATGTACACAGTGGAATATTAATCAGTTTAAAAAAAATGAAATCTGGGTGCCTGGGTGGTTCAGTGGGTTAAAGCCTCTGCCTTCAGCTCAGGTCATGATCTCAGGGTCCTGGGATCGAGGCCCGCACTGGGCTCTCTGCTCGGCAGGGAGCCTACTTCCTCCTCTCTCTGCCTGCCTTTCAGCCTGCTTGTGATCTCTCTTTCTCTGTCAAATAAATAAATTAAAAAAAATTAAAAAAATGAAATCTTGCCATTTGCAACAACATAGATCGATATAGGGAGTATAATGTTAAATGAAATAAGGGAAAGACAATATGATATGATTTCACTCACATATGGAACTTACGAAATGAAACAAGTGAACACAGAAAAATAGAGATGAATCAAAAAACAGACTCTTTTTTTTTTTTAAAAGATTTTATTTATTCATTTATTTGACACAGAGAGAGAGATTACAAGTAGGCAGAGAGGCAGGCAGAGAGACAAGGAGAGGAAACAGGCTCCCTGCTGAGCAGAGAGCCCGATGCGGGCCTCGATCCCAGGACGCTGAGATCATGACCTGAGCCGTAAGCAGAGGCTTTAACCCACTGAGCCACCCAGGCGCCCAAAAAAACAGACTCTTAACTATAGAGAATAAACTGATGGTTATTAGAGGGTTGGTGGGTGGGAGGATGGGTGAAATATGTGAAGGGGATTATACTTACATTGATGAGCACTGAGGAATGCTTAGAATTGTTGAATCATCATATTGTACACCTGAAACTAATATAACACTGTATGTTAGCTATACTGGATTTAAAATTTTTTTAAAAATGGCTATTCCCAATAGAAAAACTAGCTCATGGAATGAATAGGTAACCACAACAATTTCGTAATACAAATAATGTAGTTATAAACAAAATTTAACATTTACCAGTTTTTATTTATTTATTTATTTTTTAGGGAGAGTGAGGTAGTGGGGCAGAGAAATAGGGGAGAGAGAATCCTGAGTAGACTCCCAAGTTCAGCATGGAGCCAGACCCAGGGCTTGATATCTCAACCTCAAGATCATGACCTTAGCCAAAATCAAGAGTTGGACACTTAAGTGACTGAGCTATCCAGGCACCCTGACCGAATTTTTAAAAATTTTATTTTATCTTCATAAGAACTTAAGGGGATCCTGTTTTATTCTTATTTTTCAGAAAATTTACCCTAATTTGCATTATTTTTAATAGCAACTGAAGACCTCATAATTGGTATGGATATCAAGAATCTTAACATTTTGATTTGTTTTTAACCAAGATGAAACAACTGTAACTAGTCAGGGAAACAAAATGCAAATATAGACCATCTGATTTTAGAGCCCAAGCTTTCACTATTAAAAAGGCCAAACTGCCACTCTGAAAAACCATATGGGAATTCCTCAAGATGTTAAAAATAGAGCTATCCTACAACCCAGCAATTGCACTACTAGTATTTACCCCAAAGATACAGATGTAGTGAAAAGAAGGGGCATACACACTCCAATAGTCATAGCAGCAATGTCCACAATAGCCAAAGGGTGGAAGGAGCTGAGATGTCCTTCAACAGATGAATGGATAAAGATGTGGTTCATATATTCCATGGAATATTACTCAGCCATCAGAAAGGATGAATACCTACCATTTACATTGACATGGATGGAACTAGAGGGGATTATGCTAAGTGAAATAAGTCAAGTAGAGAAAGACAATTATCATATGGTTTCACTTATATGTAGAATATAAGGAATAGGAAGAGGACAACAGGGGAAGGGAGGGAAGACTGAACAGGAAGAAATTAGTGAGGGAGACAAACCATGAGAGACTCTGGACTCAGGGAAACAAACAGGATTACAGAAGGGAGGGTTGGGGGAGAGGGGTAACTAGGTGATGGGTATTAAGGAGGGCATGGGATGTGATGAGCCCTGGGTGTTACACACAACTAATGAATCGTTGAACATTACATCAAAAATTAATGATGTACTATATGTTGGTTAACTGAAGATAATAAAAAAAAAATAAAAAGCAGGTTCCTGAAAAAAAAAGGCTGAATTGATAAAAGAAAGAAAGGAAAAAAATAATGGTTTACTCTTTAGTCAAGTTGACAGCTTTCGATTTTATCGTGAGTTTTTAAAGGTTAATTCTCAATATTTGTGAAGGCTAGAGGAAACCTGAACTCTATTTGTGGGACTATAAATTGACAATATCTAAGCCCCCTGCCAAAGCTGTTGGCTCAAGAATGGGCACATGACCCAAATTTATCTAGAATGAAGATTAGGATTTTCGTTTGAGAGTTGGGGAAGATGTGCTTTCTTTGAACCTAAAGGAGAAAAAAATGTATAAATGTATTCTCAGGAGTTGTTTGTAGCTATTTGTTATCTCATAGTGTCACAGTAGGCAGAGCAGGAGACAAACAGAAGCAGGGTCCTTGTAACATTTGTTGAATTTTGGAGGAAACCAACTGTGTGACCTGAGATCTCTGGACTCAATGAGCTCCATTAAAAAGTCTTTAATAAAGCTATTTAAATAATTTCAGTTGGGATTATTTTTATTTTTAATAGCAACTGAAGACCTCATAATTGATATGGATATCAAGAATCTTAACATTTTGAATTTGTTTTTAACCAAGCAATTCTGATACAAAGTTTTTATAATAATGATATAATCAGAGAATGTGGTACTTTGTTTTAAAATAATAAAATAATAATAATAAAAGAGTAATAATAATAATAAAATAATAAATAGAGTATTTTAAATAATAATAAAAGAGTATTTTAAAAACCTAAATTACTTGAAATAACAAAATATGGGAGAAAACAAAACTAAATTTCTAACCATGGTGTACTGATTGATTAAATTGTAGTATATCTATAAAGTAAAATAGCATTGTGATAAAATATTTTAATACCAAAGGCAGTTTCCTACCCTGGAAATATTTACAATATGTTGAAATGGAAATATTAGGTTAAAAACATATACATATATGTGTATATTTGTATGTATATATATATAAATATAATATTAAGCTGTTAGCAATATATATCAAACTATTAAATATATTTAACAAATATGTAATATACTAAACACATATAAGCACATGTGTATAAGTACACACACACTGAACTGGTATAAAACTCTCAAAAATATTTCTGATTGTCAGAATATTATGGGTGCTTTTAATTTCTTTTTATTTGCATTTAAATTTTTTAAGGTATTTTTTTGCTTTCTTAAATCATAAATCAGAAAAGTAAACTTTTCCCTGATACTGTGTGTTCTCTTCTCCCCTTTTATTCAATTGGTGCTGTGTTTTTGGTCTGTTTTTTCATTACTATGTTGGTTAAAGGTGATGTATATTTAGCTTATGTAGTCTGTGCCTATATAATACATCAACAGATGAAACCAGTAAATTTATAGTTTAAGTGATTTTTGGAAATTACCACATTAAATTTAGATGGTTATTCCTATAACCTAGTGTACACATATCTTCACATAGGCCAGACCAACATTTGTTCTTTGAATCAATTACATGGAAGTTGAAGCTACATATGGTAGAGTTGGAGCTACATATAGTGCAATTTTCGGTCATTAGCCATCACTTGCACAGATGTATAAATGGGAGTATTTGGGCCTGTTCTCAGAAGAGGATTCCTCAGGGAGTTGGACAGCCCTCTGGGGAGATTTGATATTTCTTTGTTTATCTTAAGCTTTTCCCCAGAGGGTAGAAGAGTTGTTGTGGTTAAAGTTAGCGTTAATCTGAGCGTAAGCTCAGGTGGGCTAACGCTGTACAACTAAAGGGTGTCTTCCTGCTGTTGCTCCTCCAGAGATAAGATGCAGATTATCTAAAGATTTCATTTGTAGAGCTCTGCTTTTATGTGGGCTTTCTCTCAACCTGCAGTTAGGAACTTTTGGAATTTTTCACCAACACGTTCTTAAAGTCACAGTTCCCAGTAAATCTTTTCAAAAATGTAGATTTGTTTAATTATTTCTTTTAAACTATTTATTAATTATTATTTATAATTATTTCTCTTAAACGTGAATTCTTTTATTACTGGAATAGTTCATAACCGTTAAGAAAATTTACAAAATACCAAAAATTATGAAAAACAAATAAAAACTATAATTCTTCTATCCAGAGATAACACCTGTTTATATTTTGATGTATTTAAGTCTTTTTCAATGTATACATATATGAATATATATTTTATAAAAATAGAGTAATCTCTTAAAACTTTTGGATATCTCAAAACAGATTATCCAGAATTTAAAGATTTTATTTATTTATTTATTTGTCTATTTATTTGTCAGAGAGAGCGCGCGCACTTACAAGTGTGCTCAAGCAGGGGGAGTGGCAGGCAGAGGAAGAAGCAGGCTCCAAACTGAGCAAGGAGCCCCTGCTGGACTCAATTCCAGGACCTTGGGATTATGACCTGACTGAAGGCAGATCCTTAACTGACTGAGCCACCCAGGCATCCCAGATTATTCAGAATTTAAAAATAAATAACCAACATAGATTATTCTGTTGGTTTTATTTAACAATACATCTTGAGCAGTTTTACATGTCAATAAATATTCTTTCGCACTATAATATTAAAGGCTCTATAATATACCATTCATGTATCATAATTAATTTTCCACTGTTGGATATTAAGTTTTGGGTATCCTAAACCAATATAATAAATATATCTTCATATTTTCTGTGATTATTCCCTTAGGATAAATTTTGACATCAGGAATTCTGGAAAAAAATGTGATGTGTACATTTTTAAGGTTTTGATATTTATAGTCCAATTTTCTTATAAATATTTAAGTAATTTATTGCTCCATGCACTGTGCCTAACTGAACTTATTTCTCTGTGCATTATCAGTGCAGCTAGTCTATTCCTTTTCCCCCATTATGTATCAGCTGCATGACTTGAAGAGAATTTACCCCACCTTGAATACCAAGAATGGAACCTAAATGGTTTAAGTCAATTATCAATCGTTATTAAGTCAATTGTTATTTCTCTTGCCACAGTGATTGTTTCAGGCATAGACATTTAACACAGGGCTAATCAAATTAGAAGGTACCATTTCCCTTACCACGAGGATTGGTCAAGTATTAGAAACATGACAAACTTATCCAATCAGAATGAAAGCCAGGACTGAGGTGACTGATAGAAGAGATACTCTTTTTTTGAATGGTGTCCTAAAAAGCCAAGTTCTGGTAGCCATTTGCCTTCATGAGGGTAGCTTTGGCACAATGCTGATAAATAGACCACATCCGAAAAATTTCAGAGAGTTGGAACTTGATTACTGATTAAACCATGCCTGAAGGCAAACCTATCTCTGGAGTTAGAAAATTTTGAGGGTCCACTAATTTGTCACTGTTTAAATTACTTTGAATTTGTCTTCTGTGATTCACAGCCAAAAACATTTGAACTAATATATCTGTATACTATCTTTTAAATAAAAATCTTTGCTTTGGGGCACCTGGATGGCTCAGTCATTAAACGTTTGCCTTGGGCTCAGGTTGTGGTCCCAGGGTCCTGGGATTGAGCCCTGTATCAGGCTCCCGCTCAGCAGGAAGCCTCTCCCACTCCCCTTGCTTGTATTCCCTCTCTCACTGTCTCTGTCAAATAAATAAAAAAAATCTTAAAAGAAAAATCTTTGCTTTTATATAAGCAAAAAAAAAAGGTAGTTTTTATATTTTGACTTAGTTTTTTCATATATATTTTTAATATATTTATTGGTCATTTTTACTCCTTTATGCATATCCTCATTTTCTGTGCTTATTTTTTTTTAAATTTTATTTATTTATTTGACAGAGAGAGAGAGATTACAAGTAGGCAGAGAGGCAGACGGAGAGAGAGGAGGAAGCAGGCTCCCCGCTGAGCAGGGAGCCCGATGTGGGCCTCGATCCCAGGACCCTGAGATCATGACCTGAGCTGAAGGCAGAGGCTTTAACCCACTGAGCCACCCAGGTGCCCACTGTGCTTATTTTTTAAAATCATGTTTTCATGTGTTTCTTCTTTTAGAAAAAGGAATGGAACTTCTAGTCATAGCCATTAAAACATTTTCCTTGTTGGTTACTTGTTTTTAAATTTTGAGTATTCTGTTTTAATATATCTAGAAGTCTTAAGTTTTTATATGTTGAAATCTATCAGTTTGTCTTTCAGATTCTTCTTTTACTCATATTTTTAAAGAATCTTTCTTCATTGAAAATCAGAAATGTTTACTTATATTTCCTCTAGTTCTATATTTTTATGCTTGTCTTCACACTTAAATATTTAATTAATTTGAAAAATACTTTGGTGTGTGATGTATGGTGGACTGTACTTTACTTTCTTCCAAATAATGACAGCAACCAAATATTTGAGGTAAATAATCTTCAAATGTAAAAATACCAATATATCATTTGTTGTTTCATTTTTCTTAAATTTATTCCATGGATGGTAGGAAAAGTTTTCCTGATTGGTTTGTTATTCAAGGTATGATGTTTAAAAATCCATTTTTATAAGCAACTTTTAATCTATATATTTTTTGCCCATCTGGGGGTGTTGGTGCTATGACTAAGATTAGGTTTCTATGGCTGCAGATTGCTTTTTTTTTTTTTTTTTTTTTTTTTAAGAAAGGATCCTGCCTTTATCTTTTAAGTCCTGATACAAAAGACCTAGCAACTGGCTCACTGTGTCCTATAAATACATTTCACTGACACTTTGTAGTGTATATTCAAACAGGAAGTGGAGAACCAGGAACTGAAAAAAAAGTCACCCTAAATCTGCTGTTCAGAGATTAATACCAACAAAAAGGACCATGGCAGTTCTTTACTTTTTCTTTGAATTGCAATCTTTTATGTTTCGACCACATAGAGAAGGGAAAAGAAATTTCAGGCCTTATGGGGACTTTTCAGATGAAAAGTTTTTCAAGGACTCTGGTGCAGAGCAGCTTAATGAGGTGAAAAAGATTTAGGCCATCTCTGAAGACCAAAATGTGGCAACGATTTAGAGGTTGGGAATCTTTTAGAAGATTTCACTAAGAGAGCCCTGGGCTCATACTGTCCCATTACTGTAGGACTCTCAGTCTCTAAGTGGACCAAACAGGGTGATGCTTCTGTGTTGGATCTGTAGGCCTGATGGTAAATGGACTACCCAGTGTGTTCTTCAGAGTATAAAGAACTTTATGGAAATGATAGTCCAATTTAAATTTGACAAATAGGAATTGCCAAAAGATATGTTGGTACACTTGTAAGCTTTTATACACATTTATAATAGTGAGTGTCTAATGTGTACATGATATCAAGAAATAGAACTATGAGCAACAAGTAGTGGCTACTGCAATTGATTTTTTTTCCTCCTAAATATCATTTCCATCCATCTCACCTATTCATTTATATAACTACTGTTTCAGTTTAGTTCGGAGTCAGCAAACCTTTTCTGTAAAGGACTGGATACAACTATTTCAGGTTTGTAGGCCATATGGTCTCTGTTGCAATTATTTAATTTGCTCTGTAGCATGGATGCAACTATAGACATGTGAACAAATTGCTGTGGCTGTATTCCAATAGGATTTTACTTATAAAAAAGAGGTGTTAGGCTGGTTTAGGCCTGTGGGTTATAGTTTGCTGACTCCTGATTTAGAACTTTAGCCTCCCTCATCTGGGTTGTTGTAATGATTTCTCTTCCTTGTGATCAGTTCCTTTCAGTTCTGTAAACATTTATTGTTTTAGACACTTAGGTTTCTGTCCTTGAAGAACTGATAATCCAGAGGAAAAACAGATGAAAAAGCTCATAAAGTTAATATAATGAGGAAGTGTAGCTCTCTGCATTGCTGCCAGAATGTGTTTTATACAGGAGATGATCATTTCCCTTTTCTGCAACAATACATTTAGTGGTATCTTATAATATCATAAGTCCTTGATGAGGTATGTAGGTCTTTCATTATCTGGCCATCTGGCCTATAGCGATCTTCCTAGGCCATCTTTGTCACTTTATACTTTCACATCTTAAGTTTAGCTACAATAAAGCTTACTAATAGGTATGGCAACAATACATACCATTATGCTCTTTTATACTCTGAGCCTTTGCATATTCAGTCCTGGAAGGACCTCCCTTTATTCCCCCACCTCCAACAAGAGGAAGACTTTTCTATCCAAGCCATCCAAGGATTGTAATGGGCTGCCTTGTTAGGTGGAGAAGGGATATGATGATGCGTTCTTTCCAAAGTATCCAAGCATGAGTTGGCTAAACACTTGGCAGATGTATCAGATGTTATTGGAGCTTTGCCCAGATTCCCTTTAGCAGGCTTTGTATTCATATTTTGGCTATTATAGGTATTGGCTGATAACAGGGTATATGTGCATCCTTTTCCTAAGGATTTCCAGAGGGATCCACCTTGCCTGGAGATGCCAGAAAATACCCTTCCTTTCTTCCTCCCTCCCCCACCCTCATCCCCAGCTTACAGCCAGTGACTAACTGATATGCGGGTGGGGGGGAAGGTGCCTCTGGGTGGAACAAACTCTGTAGTGTGATTCCTGTACCAGGGCTCGCCAGGGGGTCAGGCTGAGACTAGAATTCTGAAACCACATCTATATTAATTGACAATTTCCTCAGTAATTTACTTGCAAAAGAATATTTTGAAAGGTAGTGAGATTAAATAATTTTTAAGTTCTCTTATTAGTCTGCATGATTTTGAATATGAAAGGAAATCACACTCCAATCCTCTATCACTGGTTGTGTTACCTTAGGCAACTTTTGAGTTTAATTCTCAATTTCCTCATCATAAAATTGGGATAATAATGGTATCTACCTAAAGAGTTATGAAAATTAAGAGATAATGAATATGAATTTTTAGAACAATGTCTTGCATATAAAATATGCTCAGTAACATTAGCTTTATTATCTTTGTCCTCTTATTACTGCATTTCCCCAAAAGAGAAAATATGAAAGCAGTGCTCTTATGTATTCTATTTTTTTAAAGATTTTTTTAATTTATGTATTTGACACAGAGAGAGAGAGATCAGATTATAAGTAGGGAGAGGGACAGGCAGAGAGAGAGAGAGAGGTGGAAGCAGGCTCCCTGCCGAGCAGAGAGCCCAGTGCATGGCTCGATCCCAGGACCCTGAGATCATGACCTGGGACGAAGGCAGAGGCTTTAACCCACTGAGCCACCCAGGTGCCCCGCTCTTATGTATTCTAATGCAATAAAAAATTTTCCTAGTAAAGTAATGGGAACCAAGAAAAATCCACATGCTTGATGAACATATTCGATTTCTCCATTGAGAATGGTTTTGTGTACTTTTAGCCTAGCACATAGCTGATGTCTATTAAATATTTGATGAATATAAAGACATTATATTAAAAAGAGATTTGAATTTTGGGTGGCCAATAAGTCTTAAACAAAAGATTAAGCAAAAAAATAATTGAATTTAAGAAGTCAGAAAGAGATTTCCATAATTTGTATAAAGAATAATCCATTCCAATATTTCTATTCTAGTTATGTTACACATATGTGGCCTGTAAGTCATAGATTTTGCCATTGTCTAGATCACATTTCCCTTGAATGTCCAAATAACACTGGTAAGGTGCTCAAACCATCTTGAAATCAGAAGTCCTGTCATTTTACCAGATTCCCAACTGCAGTGATTTCTTGGAATCTTTGAGGAACTTGCCCACATGTTGTACAAAGCTGTTCTGAATATTGTTTGTGAATTCATCCAGTTAGCTGTGAGCCTTACTCCAGTTTTTTGCAAATTACTTTCTGGGATCTTGAGACTCGTTCTTCCTATGCCACTATTGTCCCCTCAAGTGCTGTGTTCAGCTCAGGTTTTTGACAGTTTAGGGATGACAGAAAAGAATGAACAATTGTGGTAGATTGTATTTTCCTAAGAAGGCACACTATCCCCAAAGATGGCTACATCATCACATATGCTCTTCTTAAAGTGTGGTTGTTGGTTTTCTGTTCCTGTGTAATAATTTACCAGAAATTTAGTAGTTTAAACAACACTAATGTATTCTCTCCATTTCTGTTGGTCAAAAGTCCAGGATCAGGCATAGTTTGCTGGGTTTTCTGCTTGAGGGTCTCAGTAAGTTAGTCAAGGTGTTGACTGGGCTGCATGCTCATTTGGAGGTTTTTCCACAAGTGGAAAGTATCCACTTCCAAACTTGTTCAGGTGTTTTCACAGTGCCTTACAACTGTAGCACAGAGACCTTTAGCTTCTACCAGGTGACTGTAGTTATTTGTCATGTAGACCTACCCATAGGCAGTTTGCATCATATGCAACATAGCATTGCCTTGTTTTATCAAGGCCAGCAGGATAATCTCTTTCCAGCTTGCTAAAAACAAATTTCATGCAGCATAACATAATCCTGGGAATTAGATCCAATCACCTTTGCTATAAAACCTATTAGTCTGTTTGAGTTGTCATAACAAAATATCATAGATTGTGTGGCTTAGATAACAGAAACTTATTTTCTCGCATTTCTGGAGTCTGAGAGTCCAAGATCCCGGTGCCTGCATGGTCATGTCTGGTAAAGACTCTCTTCCTGGTTGTGTCCTCACATGGCAGAGAGAGAAGAACTGGTTCCCTGGTGTCTCTTCTTATAAGGGTACTAATCCTATCATAAGGGCCCCACCCTAGTACCTAATTACTTCCCAAATGCCCATCTTCAAATACCATCACATTGCAGGTTAGGGCGTCAACATAGGAATTTGGGGGAGGGGCCACAAACATTTGTCTAGAACATATTTAAGCAGTGCTTTCTGTGGAGCGACATGATACCTCCTTTGCCCTATACCATAATCTAATCAAAGGAGTGACATTCTGCCACCTTTGCCATATTCTGTTTGTTAGATGTAGTCACAAGGTTTGCACTCAAGGGAAGGGAATCATACAAGCCCATGTCGCATTGGGGCTACCTTAGAGTGTGTCTGCTATGGTGATATTGACACATTCTTACCTCAAGAGGTAAGGTCCGTTATGTTTCTTTCCCTTGAATATGAGTCCTCTCTTTGTGACTTTCTTTTATCATGTTAGAACACAATAAAAGTGATGCTAAGTGATTTCCAAAGTTAAGTCACAGAGGATGATGGGCCTCTCTCTTTCTTTCTGTCCCACCCCATCTTTATCTCTCAGGAAATGGGTTTTCAGAGAGACTTAATGAAGAGACCCATTTGGAGAAGAGAGGTTACCAGCCAATAGTAGTCATCAAATGCCTAACATGTAAGTGTTCCAGGCTTTAGATGATTCTAGTTTCCTGACCCCGAGTCTTCCATCTGAGACCAAAGACATCATAAAGCATAGACAAATCATCTATACTATGGCCTACTTGAATTCCCAAATAAATGGCTCTTTCTTGCCACTAAACATGGAATGATTTATGGTAATAGAAACTGGAATAACAATGAAGAAAAAGAATTAAAAACTAGCTAAACTATAATAATATATGTGATATATCAGACTCCTATACCAAGACTTTCCATGAGAAGACTCTTGGCTGCCTGTTTGTCTCCTTAGTTTCTGGCTTTCTACCATGTTGTAGAGACAGTTAGAATCCCTTTAAGAGTTCCTGACACTTCCTCCTTGAAGTTCAGGCCCAAATTTTCAGGCTCTCAAAAGGCAAAACAACATTCTGAAGAAGATACATATTCTGGATATCAATAGTATCGCCAGCAGTGAATATATAGGCTACAGACATTTCAAGAGGAGCACTTAAGCACCTTAATATCTCACACCTTTCCATGTCCTTATGGATTCTTTCCTTATTTTTGCCCAGCCAAATTACGTGTTAAGTGGTCTTATCCTAAAACAAAGACCCAGTCTTCTCTTAGAGGTAAATCAAATCCTTAAAATCTAGGGAATGAGAAAAACTACTGCTTTAAAAATGGCATTTTTTTTCCTCATGTCTCAAGATTTGAAGGTCAAAGCTCAAACTAAATTTAATTTCTATTTATTCTATTCTATTGTAATTTCTATTGATGGATTTGGAAGATATCAATAAATCATTTCCTTTTCATATAAAGAAAGTAGTCTTTCTTTTTTTCCCTATCAATTCCTGGTAACAGGAAGAAGCAGGATATGTTCAGAAAACTTATCTTATTCTATATTAAGAAAATAAAGGGGCACCTGGGTGGCTCAGTTAGTTGAGCCACTGTCTTTGGCTCAGGTCATGGTCCCAGAGTCCCAAAATCGAGTCCCATATCGGGCTCCCAGCTCCACAGGGAGTCTGCTGCTTTGACCTTCTCCTCTCTCATGCTTTCTCTCTCAAATAAATAAATAAAATCTTAAAAAAAAAATGAAAAGAAAATAAATTCCTGAAACTTCTGAATGTAATACTACCCTCAAATTAAGAAGAAGTTATATGTCCCTTATAATAAGAATGATGAAATTCAGCAAACAATCCATAGTCTTCAATTAAATTACTCCTGAAAAACATTTGCCATTGGTAAAGCTTTAAATGTAAAATGCAGTTTCCTGGGGTGGGGTGGGGGGGCGCCTGGGTGGCTCAGTGGGTTAAGCCTCTGCCTTTGGCTTGGGTCATGATCTCAGGGTCTTGGGATCAAGCCCCACGTTGTGGTCCCTGCTCAGCAGGGAGCCTGCTTCCTCCTCTCTCCCTGCGGGCCTCTCTGCCTACTTGTGATCTCTCTCTGTTGAATAAATAAATAAAATAAAATCTTTAAAAAAAATGTAGTTTCCTGGGAATTTTTCTTTATTTTTTTAGTAGTGGGTTGTCACCTCATCATGTGTCTCTCAGACCATATTTCTTGAGTAGTGTCTGAAACCACAGAAAGTATTATTTAAATTGTGTGTTCTTGTTTATTGTACTCTCAAAAATAGGAACTCAGGGACAGCTAGAAGGAAAAAGGAGAAAAAAAACCTCATATTTTCTATTAAAGCACTGGGTCATCTCTTTGGAAACAATAATGCTATCTGGGCAGTGAGAAAGAAAGATGATGTAGTACACACACACACACACACACACACACACACACACAGTGAAATATTATTCAGTCATCAAAAAGAATGAGATCTTGCCATTTAAAATGACATGGATGAAACTAGTCTCTTATGCTAAGTGAAATGAATCAGTCAGAGAAAGACAAATACCATCCGATTTCATATATGTGGAATTTAAGAAAGAAAACAGATGAACATATGGGAAGAAGAAATAAAGGAGAGAAGGAAACAAGTCATAAGTGACTCTTAACAATAGAGAATAAACTGAGGGTTGATGGAGGGAGGTAGGGGTTGACGGGCTAGAAGAGGGCACTTGTGATAAGCACTGAGTGTTGTATGTAAATGATGAATCGCTGAATTTTACTCCAGAAACCAATATTGTACTGCATGTTACCTTACAAAATTTAAATTAAAAAAAAAAGAGAAATGAGTTTAATAATATCCTATATGACACTAGTGCCTAGCCTGATTTGCTCAAGGGACTAATGCTAAGAGCTCGAGAAACTTTGCAGGACCCATTAATATACATTCGATGGAGGGATGCCCAGTGACTTCATGATGCCCATAGGGAATTTGCATATTATGCAGGAAAGGGGCTGTCCCCAAGGAATTGCAGCTTTGTCCTGTTCTTCAGTATTGTCTTCCCCAGAGGGTCACTTCAGAAGAGGACTTTTCTATGCTTGTCATCCTCTTTTGTTTTTGTGGAGTGTGAGCCATTTTGATCATGCGGCAATCTTGTTTCCAGGAGACTTCTGCATTTGCTTATTAGGAAAACTACAACCTTCTTCTGAGTATTATTAGCCCTATCATTTATTAAAAAAGAGAGAGAGAGAGAGAGAGAGAGAGAGATTCTGACCAGTTCAAACACAGTAGTCCTTACAGTAAGGGTGGAGTTGTGACTTGCATCACAATAAAGAATAGCATTGAGTGTTTTTGCTGCAGGTGATGTCTCACAAAGAATCTGTACTTTTAAATCTTTAATTCCATTTTATCGGTCCATCTGTGAATTTTACCTATATGGCATTTTTACTAGTGGAGTACAGTGGTGGCAGTGATGGTCAAGAGGATAACATCCTTTCCATTTTTCAGTGCACTCGATTTTTAACTAATTTGAAGATTGTTGAGAGACAAGTTTGAGATTTTTGCAAATGCAGAAGCTGTTTTAACAGATTAGCCAAAATTAGTCTTCTACAGAAAATTTTTGTTATTAAGAAGAAAATCTCACTCATTTTCATCACTTGGAAATAAAATTTGTCTTTTCTTGGAGAAAAGTCTGGTGTAGTTTCAGGATTTTATTTTTCCTGCTTTCTTCCTCCCATGTGGTCATTTTTTACTTAAGCTTCAACATGCCATGTATAGTTAATCCCTTCATTTATACCTTTTCTCATTTCTCTAGAGGGTTTGTTGCTTCTTCTTAAATTCTTACATATGCTGTTTGGAGGGGCCAATCTCCATTATAGTGCTTATAATATTTTTCTCATTAAATTTGAACCTAAGGGCGCCTGGGTGGCTCAGTGGGTTAAAGCCGCTGCCTTCGGCTCAGGTCATGATCCCAGGGTCCTGGGATCGAGGCCCACATCGGGCTCTCTGCTCAGCAGAGAGCCTGCTTCCTCCTCTCTCCTCTCTCTGCCTGCCTCTCTGCCTACTTGTAATCTCTCTCTCTCTGTCAAATGAATAAATTAAAAAAAAAAAATTTGAACCTAAATGTCAAAGACTTTTTTTTCCCACATTTCTATAGCTAGCATCTAGAATAATGGCAAGTGCTTTTTAAATGTTTCTTATATGAAAAAAGTCCTTCAGTATAAAAGACTCTGACAGATTATTACCCCCCTGACATAGAAGTTTCTCCTATAACTTCTACCCCTTTATAGTGGATTTCCATGCCAAGTATAATTCATTTTTTGCTCAGTATGGTTAGAATTTTTTTCTGTGTACATTGTTCTTTTCTTATCTATATATAATTAACTGACAGCACAATTAATAGTAATATAAAAATTAGGAATTAGGGGGAGCCCCTGGGTGGCTCTGTTGGTTGAGCCTCTGCCTTAGGCTCAGGTCATGATCTCAGGATCTTGGGATTGAGTACTGCATCAGGCTCCCTGCTCAGTGGGGCTTCTGCTTCTCCCTCTCCCTCTGCCCCTTCCCCTGCTTGTCTCTCTCTCTGTCAAATAAACAAATAAAATCTTTAAAAAAATAATTTGGATGAAGTTCATTAATGATGTTCAATGATCTCATTTCCACCCTGCCTTTATTTTTGCTCTGGATTGACCTTGAATTTATCATGTAATTACTGTAAATGCTGTAAAATCCACCTAGAAGAGGTTATTGGAAGAGAAGGTGGGTATATTTCTTGACCTAGAAAGGAATGAATAGGCTAAGGTTGAAAGTTTTCTTTGGACATTGCAGAGTGTGCTATATTATCAATATTGCAGACATAAAATGATCATCTCTTCAAGAAATAATGTAGCATATTGTATTATCTAATAACTAAGCATTTCATTAAAATTTGTAGGCAACTCTTCAGTGTTAGGTTTCCCGGTAGCTCTCCCAGTAATGGCGGATTAAGCGAGACACCAGACGGAAGAGGCACAAGGGGAGCTTTAATAGAGGCGCCTTCCGGCGAGGTTCCACGACTCTGAGAGAAGGGAGTCAGGGAAGTCATGCCCGGAGAGGATGTGCACGAGTTTTGATTGGGTTTGGGCAGAACGGGGGAACATGACCATAATTGGTAGGAGATTGGGTGGAGTTTAGCCTTCGGTTTCCCGCTGAAGTTCTGGTTTTGGTGGTCTTTCCAGATGCGGAAGCTGATGAGGGCGGGGC